>JAQQAC010006877.1:5738962-5903984 GCA_029783875.1 Phataginus tricuspis | reverse complement strand
CACTGATGGACAGTGACTGTAATAGGGTTGGTGGGGGGGACCTGATGAAGGGGGTAGTTTAATCATCACAATATTGCTCATGTAATTGTAGGTTAATGATACTAAAATAAAATAAATTGTAAAAAAAATAAAAATTTCCTCTTTAAAAATTTTTTCTGGTTTCTCCAAGCTTACCATGGTAGTATAGAGCGGGGAAGCAGAAGGGAACATAATCCCCTAAGACATATACATTTTCCCATCATTTTTACTATATTTTCCAAGCATTTTAAAGGAAAAATGTATATAACAAGCAAATTTACGTTTCTTTCCATCATTTAGCCATGTTAATTATAAGAAGCTAATGTACAATATTGAGGACAGTTATGTTTATTGAACTAGTTTTTATTCTTTTACAAATTATAAGTGCTATTTGACTTAGGTAAGTAAATAATATTACAAATATCAGAATATGGGTATATGCAAATATTCACTGATCTGAACATCTCTGCTGTAAAACTCAAGTATGATATTTGAATATAAATATAAATATATAAATACCATTTCCTGACAGCCACTTACACTGTGGGGGAATTAGAAGCATACATGTGGATCCATGATCAACATTTAACAAAAGGTGCAACCAGACTTCTGTATAGGGACCCAGCCTGTTTTGACCTTTCATCATATTGTCTGCTTTATTCCAGAAAAATTAGATTGCTTACAGTTTCCCAAACATATTCAACTTCGTACCTCTACGCTTGTGTTCATTCTGCTCCCCTTGCCTGAGCTGTGCCGCCCCTATCTCTGACTTCTGGAATCCCATCCACCTGTCTTGGCCCTCTTCAGATACCCGCTTCTTCAGCAGTGATTCCCTAGCTACCCCCAGCGGTGAGCAAGCGCCCTTGCTTCTGAACCCCTGCAAGGGCTTCTTGATGATCTCTTCTCTGTGCTCATTTTGTACATGATGAGGCAGTGACTTGAGGGCAGCGTCTGCCTGGTGCCCCTCTGAATGCCCTGCAGCACCTGCTCCAACACCTTGCACACAGCAGGTGCCTATAACCGTTTGGGATATTCTTTCTAGGCTTTTGACTATGACTTGCCAGTCCAATCCATCAACACATACTTATTACATGCCTTCTATATGCTGGGGACCTGAGATGTGCAGGTGAAGGGAAGGCACCATCTCTGTCCTTGATTCTAGTTGACAGGTGGCAGACAACTGACAAAAAAACCACTAAATCAGTGACAATTCTAGTTAAAGTAAATAGTCTGAAGGCAATGTTGTAGGCAAATTAGGCAACCTAGTAGAAAGTGCGTTAGGGTCCTGGATTAGCTCCAGTAGCAGGGCAGGCCTTCTGAAGAATGAACAATTTCAGAGTTGAGAACTGAATGATGACAGAGGGAGGCAGCCATGGGAAGAACTGTGGGAAGTACTCCACGGAAGTATCCAAGCAGAAGGAATAGCAAGGGAACATACCCTGAGGTGAGACCAACTTTGAGTGTTTAGGGGACAGAGGGAAGAGGGCTGTAGCCCAGTGAACGAGGCTGGGGGTGGAGAAAGGTGTTCAGAGACTTGTGGGCTAAATAAGGGCCTTAATGGACCATAATAAGGAGTTTGCAATGGGAAGCTGCTGGTGGTTCTTAACAGATGAAATGAGTATGAACTGATTCATATCCAAGTGAATTTACAAAATTATTTTTTTGAAAGTTCTGGCCCCAATGTCTTACAATTTGGTATATTGAGTTTGATGGTAACTTTAACTTGAGTTCTACAAATATAAAAGTATTTTGGTACTAAAACAAGTATGTTACAGACGTAAGTGCCATTCTTAATAATTACACGTTGGTGCTGCTTCAGTTTCTGACAGCAAAAACATCAGTGTCCCCACCACAATACCATAAAAATCAAGTGAGTTTCGCAGTTTTGAGTGTGTCTTTTCTGGTTTCTGAGGTTGTTAGGGAAAAGTGAATTTCGACTACTTCCTCTCAAGAGCTATTTGTATAAATAGCATTCAGTATGGAGTATTTTAATTGGTTAACATTACCATTATATATATTAGATATGGGTGTGTGTATTCCAAATCACTGAAATGTCTTTATAAATATTAATTACTGAGAATGAGAAAGAAATAGAATATACCTGATTTCGCAGGCCCAGCATCCCCCATCATCCGCCTCGCTGGCGGGCGCGGCGTGCACGAAGGCCGAGTGGAGCTGTACCGTGCCGGTCAGTGGGGGACCATCTGTGACGACCAGTGGGACGATGCGGATGCAGAAGTGGTCTGCAGGCAGCTGGGCCTGAGGTTTGTGTTTGTTCTTGTTTTGGTTTGGTTTGTTTTGCTAAAAATTTTAAATCTGTTATTCCCATACCCTAAGGCAGGTGGCCCTGTGTTTAAATCGTGCATTTCCTTGAACAAATAGAAAAAGGTACCTTTTGATTTTTGTACTAGGCTCCCGGCTCCCTGCAGAGAATTTATGTTTATTCTGAGATGTAAGCTGTTTGTATCTGAATTCGATTGATTTTATATCCCTAAGAATCTAAACCTTTTACTACTTTTCGTTAGTAGCCTTTATATTTCTCCCAGGTAATGACCAGCACCGTCAGCCACATCAACTTATCAGTCATACTATGAAACTAGTCTTAGGTTTCAGCTGAAATTCAATTCTTCTCCCCAAATATTTTCTAAACTTTTGACATTTGCTTCCTTCTTTGCTAGGTATGTTAGAATAAAGGATGTTTATTAATATTCAGTGGAAATATTTGCCATGTAGGGATGTAAATGAAGCGTGTGTAGTAAAGACAGTAGTATGAAAATCAACATTTTGTGTTGCCTGAGTTGTGAATTTTCTGGAGTTAGTAGTATGTTATAGGTTGGGATTTTTTAAATCCCTCCCTGGAGTGATTCTGAACATTGGTATAAGAAGCCTAAAAGGTTCTCTAAAATTATACTTGGGGGTCTTTTAAAAGCTGATATTTTACTTTAAATTTGTAAATCTTTTCACTTAGCACTTGGTTGTGGGGTGGGGTTGGGGGGGTACCCCTTGAGATTAAAGTCTCTCTGTCCATGTGTCATTTTGTCCAATTAACCGTAATCCTTGACACTCGAGCATGATTTTTGAACCTTGTACCAGTTCTTCTTATTGTTTTGGCAATTGGTTTTTGCAACGGACCGCCCTCTTTTTAAAAATTCTATGTATATTGAAGTATTTTAAAGTTAGTAGGTATTATAATATTTTACCTGTAAGTGCTTCAGTACATGTCTTAAAAATAAGAACATTGTCTTACATAGCCAAATTAACATGATCATAACAAGAGAATCAGTAATCCTTCTTAATATTGTCTAATACCCCATCATATTCAAATTCCCACGGTTGCCCCCACAATGTCCTTGACAGCTGGTCTGTCTGAAGCAGAATCTATCCCGGCGCAGCCCTCCGGGATGTTGTGCCCCTGAATCTCCTTGAATCTAGAACTGCCTCTTGTTTTCTGTGACACTGATTTGTTGAGGAGACCAAGCCCGTTTTGGAGAGTGTCCCACCTTCTGGATTTGTCTCAGGTCTTCCTAGTTTCTCCCTTCTTCATTTAGTTTACTCCTCTGTTTGCTGCAAGTCCTGAAATCGGTGACTAGATCCAAAGGCTTGATTAGATCACCAAGTTTTGGCTGAAAATCACCACCAGCGATGTTTGCTCATCTTACATCTCATCAGCATCGTGGGACAGCTCAGGTTTTCCCCACTACTGAGGCCTGCTCTTTCACTGTGAACTTGTGGTTTTCCCCGTCGCCGATTTTGGGACCTAACTGCTGTTTTGCAGTTCACATGTGGGACAGGAAGAAGCCTGGCAAACCCTGTGTCCACTGGGTTGATAATTACTGGTGGTGGTAACTTTACTGGAATGATCATTTTCTTTGAGTGGGTCAGGAATAGGGCCAACCGGTGCTTTTTTGAGAAAATTGTTATTGATCATTAATTTTTTTGAGACTTGATTTTTTAAATGTTCTGATTGGGCATTAGTTTCAAGAGCAATTTGCCTCAAATTTTCAGGTGTTGCTATTGGAGTCAGCATAGCATAAGATTTCGAGCAGGTGCCCTGTCCTGGGAATGATCTGGATTTGAGTCCTACTTGTGGGAGTGAGAAAAGTTGCAGAATATCTCTTAGTTGCAATTTCCTCATCTACAACATATTTCCTAATGTATAGGGTTTAGTGTCTATAAAGCAGTTAGCACACGTATAAGTGCACATTATATACTGGCTATCAAGGTCAGTCTAATTAGGGGCTTTTATAGCTGAAATATGTTATTAAATATTCAAAGAAAGATGCTATTAAACATTCAAAGTAAACACAGCATTTGGTGGCGAGATCATCAAACCCTATACCTCTATCCAGAACTTCTATTTAGTTAGCTATATTTGTGAATTTCATACTTTAAAACACTATTATGTGTATATGTCTATTTACTGGCTTTTATCAATTATGTGGTCAGTGGAGTGCTAATTGATTTTCATGTTAGTTACTAAGAAACGTCTTTGCCAAAAATAGTAAGAACTTTCAGGGTATAGTAATAACATATTTAGCATTACAGTTACAATATGCATTGCTCTAAACTTAAGCTATAATACATTTTTTATTATCATATTTCTGTGGGAAAGGGCAAGTTTTTGTTGCTTAGAAAAATATAGAAAATTTAAATTAAACACTGAATATTAATTATATTTACAGTAATGGAGTGATTCTAAAAATTCATGTTGAAATGTAGGGTTCTTTCTTGATAGCCAAATTTTTTTTTCGCTTGAATTAACAGTTCTTAAAGACCATGTGGACAAACAACAATCTACTACATAGAATATACAGCTGGTATCACAATGAAGAGTGCAATCATGTGAACACATGCGTGGGTTAAATAACGTGTTTATGTCTTTCTCAAGCATTAGTTTATTGCTGTCTTTCATATGAGGAGACTCATGTTTGAAAAAGTGATTAAAAAGGGAAAAATAGCTCCAAATACACAAGAGCAGAAAGTCTGTGTAACAAACAACAGTCCAGAGGGAGAGGTTTGTTGTATAAGCACCCGGGTGCTCTGAGCTGGCATTGTCCATCTGCCTCTCTTTCACTTGATTTTATAGTTCCGTCATAAGTTTGCTTTACAGTAATATTCTGCAACCACTCCCTCTTTCATTTGTTTTAGTCGCTTAAGGGTCCAGTACTTTCGGATGAAACGGTATTTAATGGCACATGTTTGGTAGCAGATAGCATAATTGTTGCTTGTCTCAGTTTATGATTTGCTCTTAAGCACGTTTCATCTCAGTCTTACTTGCTTTGTTGAATTCCCAGAGGGAAGCTCCATCACGCCTCCCTGGAGTGGTGGTTACAGTTTCTTTGTGGGAAGCTGTTTCTGTTGGCTCTCATCTTTTAATGGTAGCTGTAGGTGGTGGTAGCTGGCAAGCTTTCTAAATACAAAAGGAGTTACTGTACTTAGATTTGATTAACCCACAACTTGGGGAAAGATGAGGACCAGGAAAGGAGGTAGCCGAATGTTAGAAAATTGAGCTTGAGAATGGGTATGTACCCAGTGAAGTTTCAGGTGGAGATGTTTTAAGTAGAGTTGCTTTTGTGAGTTCAATATTAAAGTATTTCCCATGTCTTTCAAAACTCTTAAACATAGCTAAGAACTGTAACATCACATTTTATTATGTGGATATGCCATAATTTACATAGGAATTTGAAAATTTTAAACATTTCTTAGGTTTTTTTTGCTATAAAATTATATAAAGCATTTTGTTGATTTGTCAGAATAAAAATTCTTCTAATATGATTTAAAATAATGTTTCTTCACTCTTTTATTTCACTATTTCATTAATTTCTTAGTATATTAAAAACTTTTCCATTAGGGTAACCTGGTACATAGAATTACTGAGTGAGAAAGAGACCTTCTTTAACAGATGGGGAAGTCAGCCCCTCTGACATTACCCAAGGCCCTGGAAACATTCTGTTAGTGAGAGCCTCAACCTTAAGGTCTGTGGCTCCCACTGTAAAATTTTTTTCTTTCATGTTACCCTGTTTGTAAAATAGCTAGGTGTTAATGAGAATAAGTAGAAATATAGAGCTGAAAGAAATAGGGAAGTCAAGAGAGAAAAGCTAATTTTAGGAAGAAGATGATGATGAACATGTTTTAGAGAGACTGTTTGAAGTGTGATAGGCACCTTATTGGAAATGCCGCAGGATAGCAAAGCGTTCCAGGGTTTGCTTTGGAGCCAGATCACCTTTACCATCTAGTGGTGGTATAATGCTGGGCAAATTATTTAACTTCTGGGCCTCAGTTGCTTCATTTATAAATTGAGGATAATACATCATGGGGTTATAGGGAGTATAAAGCTGTGAGACCAGTGCCTGGCATACAGTAAGCATTCTGTATACATCAAATATAATTACTGCAGGTGGAAGTGATTGTTTTTTAGAGAGAAATCTAGAATATCGATCATGAAAAATGATTTTTCCATCCATAGATTTACAAGGGCTACAAACTGATATTTGCAGTTAAAGGACCATTTTTTTCTATAACTTACCAACTAATTATCTTGCGCAATAGAATTGCCTAATTCTATTCTGTGTCTGTTCAAAGTAGTAGCTAAGCCTGGGGATTGAGTTACTCAGATGGTGTTGTTTGTTTGGTCTTTTTCTTTGAAAAAACAAACTTTATATGAATCCAGTCAGATTAGTCTAATAGGTTTAAGAATGTCTTGGGTAAGGATCGGACATAGAATCAATTCAGTGTTGATTGATGACTGCTGTTAAGTAGGTCAAACAGCTTTACAGAAAATAACCTAATAAATCAATGTATTATATCAGAGCACCCCTATTCCACAAATTTATTCTATGGTCAGAGGGTAAGAAAGTGGGCAACACTGGGATTTTTCCTACAAATGAACTGCCAGAGCTGGTGTGGGCATGAGGTCTACCAAGCAAGGACAGAGAACACAGAGTTTTAATGAATTCACATAGCAGTTGTTTGATGTTAACAGTCCATGAGTCTTACGTTGCTGTCCCCAGTATCACAAAATGTCTTTCAGGGCAGAACCATCAGTTTCTTTGGTGTTCCCTTAGAAGCCAGCACAGTCCAGGACACCAGGAAACACTAGTGACCGGCTGAAGGAAAGTGTGTTTATGTAATAGTATCCTCTCAATTTTAGTAAACTCAAAAATTAGCTAGAAAAAACTAGTTTGTTACATCACAGTTTCGTAGTTAATTTTTTTCAAATTCTATTAGTTTTTTCTGATTATTTTAATTAAACATTCTTGTGATCATTAAAATGATATTTATAAACAATGGAAAATATGAAATATATAAACAAGAAAATAAAACACCCAAATGGTGTTTTATGAGTACTTTAATATAGATGAGTTTCCCCAGAGTCATTATTTGAGACTTCTACCCTTCCATCTTGCATTCTCCTTATAACATAATAATAATTTATATTATTACTTCATTATAGTATAATAATAATGTCGTTATTAATTTAAATAAATTTTTTCTTTGATTGCTGTTACATATTACAAATATGTCTTCCAGCTTGTTGGTTTGCCTTTTGACTCTCACTATGGCCTATTTTGCTATACAGTAGTTTAAAATTATATGGTTAAATTTAGCTTTTTTAGTCTTTGTTTTCTGACTTCTTGGTTTCTCATCTTACTCAAGAAACCCTTTTACCCCCAAGGTTAGTAGTACTGTTTTGTTTTTTTTTCCAATAACTGTCTCACCGGCTTGCTTTCCTTCTCGCTCTGTCTCCTGCCTTCCTCCCCTCCTTTCTTCCCTCCGCACCGCCTTCTTCCCTTCCGTCCTCCACTCCTTACTCCCTTCTTCTGCCTCTTGCCCCCACCTCTCTCTCTTTCTTTCTTCCGAATATTTATGTCTTGGAACCACCTGGTATTTGTTTTTTGTTTCCGTTATGCATTTGGGATCAACTTTTATATTCTCCCAGATTGGTTCTGGTTTTCTTAGAGCACCTAATCCTGGCTCGATGACTTGTACCCACTGAAATTTCCTTTAGTAGATCTTGTCTAGACTTTATCGCAGGACAAAGATCCAAGGAGGCTGTTAATCTGTTTTTCTCTGAAGCTTTCCTATCTGGATTCTCCATGACCTCCGTCAGTCATCCTGTCTTCTCCTCCTCTGTTCTCCAACTTGCAGTGTTCTCTAAATCCCTTTCCGTATTTGCTTTCATTAATCTGTTTCCTCTAGGGAAAGGTCAACAAACTTTTCCTGTGAAGGGCCAGACAGCAAGTATTTTGGGCATTGCAATTGCTCAACTGTGTGTATGTAGTACAAGAGCAGCCACAGGCAAAAGTTGGGAATGAGTGCGGCTTTGTTCCAATAAAACCTTACTTATGGACAGCGAAATTTGATTTTCACATGTCAAAAATTATATTCCTGTCCTGATTTTTTCCCCAACCATTTATAAAATGTAAAAACCAGTCTTAGCTTACGGTTCATATACAGGCAGGTGGTGTGCTGAATTCGGCCCTTGGATTGTAGTTTGCTGATCTCTGCTCTAGAGCCACTAGCCAGGGCTTTTTTGCTCCCATCCTGGATTTTCCCTTTTAAAAGAGGAGCCATGTGTCTCATGCACATAATTCCAAGCAGTCCCCTTCTTCTTTGAGCCAGCATTTGTATACACATTAACATGTTTGAAATGACACTTTTCAGTTATTCAAATGCTCCAAATTCTGGGAATAACTTACAATCAATACATGATTTTGCAGTTTATTTTCAGTGGGTGTTACACTGTTTCCTTGCCCAATTTAGTGTAAATATTATATGAATATTTTTTTTTCTGGAATGGTATATCTATTCCACTATGAGTAACTTTGAAAACGTTTTCATTTCTTTACAGTCTTACAGACCACTATTGCAAGATCTTTTTGGTATAAAAAGTATTTTTCTGGGAGCATAAATGCTATCTATAGAAAAAAAGTTGTGTTTTGGCCACTACAGTGTTTTTTGGTAAAATACCTTATGCACTAAAACTCTTGAAGTTGATTGCCCCTTACTATCTCTGTCTCTGCCATAAGAATCCCAAGTTGAGTGATAAAGTTGTAGCTTAATGACCTTTTGGGCCATCACTTTATCATCCTTAATAAAAAACAACACATAGATTTATCCAGTGTCTTCTAGGCTACCAATTACTTCCAGAAGTATATCCTTTTAAAACTACCTTAAAACAAAGAAATAAAACCTATTTACAACATTAAAGCCAGAAAATGTTTAGATTTTAATTGATCCTGTCTTCTTCACCACTCACTCAAACCTACGTTTTGGTGAGTGGGGAAAACAAAAACTATGATCTTTGTTTACACTGAATACCAAATGTTTTTTAGATAAATTGCACAGCAGTGAAAAAATATGTTATTCATCAACCTTTTGGGGGAAGCTTCATAACAGTGCCAGAGAGGGAAAGGGAAACCAGCATTTTTTGAGTTTCTACTTTGCATCACTTTGATTCTTACAGCCCTGAAAGGGAGCAGTTATGATCCCCTATGTTCAAAAGATGCATATTAGGCCTAGAAAGTTTTAGTAACTTATTCAAGGAAGCCCAGCTGGTTGAAGGTAAACCCAGATTTGAACTCCAGGGTCTGTTTGCACATTTACTTTTCTTCTTTAAATTTAGTGTGGAAAGAATAAGTTCGTTGACATGGTCACTAACATATGAACATTTATATGTGTCTATTACCCTCCTCTGTGTGCATGCATATAGACACACACTGAAACAACTGAAAATTTTATTTTAAAGAAGTCCTATTAGTTGAGCTTTTGTTCCTTCTTTCCAGGAGAGTTGAAGTGGCTTTCTGTTCTTTATTATGTTTCTTTTAGCAAAAAAACAAATTCACTTGCAAAATTATGTCCTATGTCAATGTCATTTATGTTAGGATTCCTTTTCTTTTTTTCTTTCACATTTGTCTGATTCACTCTGGGTATTAGTCTTCAATATTTGTTGGGGCAGACTTCTCAGAGTCCACTACATGACAAATAACATAGTGATTTGAGTGTTAGGATTCTAAATTAAAAAATTTTAATTCCACCAAAACATCCTGCATAAGCAACATATTTTGTCTCAGCTTCCCTCACACACACTCTCCCCATTAGCACACTCTCTGAATTTTAAACAGAAAGCAAGTTAAGTGATAATGGAATTAATATTTGCTTTAATGGTATTTGTTTAACTCTCAGATGTGTTGAGGTTTGTTTCTTTGTGTTTTTTTTTTGACATGTGTTCTCTTAAAAGAAACTTCTTTAATATGTAATAAATTAGTCAAACATACTAATCTTTAACCACAAAGTTGACTCCGCACGACTACCATTACTGGTCTAATGTAACCATTTAGCAAACTTTTTTCTTTATTATATTTTGGTTGTAAATTCTCAAGATAGTTATAATGTTATGAGAAAGGATAACTAAAATAATGGTGAATAAATGCAGAATCAAAAAACAAACTAAAATATAAATGCCCTCATGTGAAATTTCTGAAGTCATAAACATTTTGACAGGCCATCATGATCTTTACTGAGATCTGGAGTTGTAGACTGTGGTATCACTTAGAATTATGGGAGAAGTAAATTTAATACAAATAAATTTGACAGAAGTGATGTTTTCATTAGAAATATGTTTGGCTCTGAGTAAAAGAGAGCTGAAAATAATGGCATAAGCAAGACAAGAGTTTCTTTCTCTTGAGAGAGACCAGAGGTAGGCAGCTCTTGCTTATGGTCCTGTCATTCTTAGTATGGCACCTTATGGACTAAGGCAGCTTCTCAAACTCCAGCTCTCACCTCTGCCGTGAAGTTAGCAGGAATGAAGAAGGGAAACAAGGATATTTCCTGGAAGTGATACATGACACGTCTACCTAAATACCCTTTGTGCAAAACATAGTCATCCTAAGTGGGTACAGAATTTCACCTGGGATGATTAAAAAGTTCTGGAGATGGATGGTGGTGATAGCTGCACAACAATGTGAATGTACTTGGTGGTACTGAAAACGGTTAAAGTGAGACTTCTGGGAAGATGGCAGCGTGAGCAGGATGGCAGAAATGTCCTCCCAAACCATATATATTTATGAAAATACAATAAATACAACTATTCCTAAAAGAGAGACCTGAAGATACAGGACAGCACCCAGCCTGCATCTACACCTGAGAGGACTCGGCACCCCGCAAGGCGGGTAAGATACGGAACCGCGACCTGGCGGGACCGAGCACTCCCCCACCCCAGCGCACCGGCGGGAGGAGAGGATTCAAAATGGGGAGGGAGTGGAAGTACAGGCCCGTGAAATAACCAGCCCTGGTGATCTGCGCTGGGAGCACTGACACACATTGTGCGGTGTATCGGATATTGGAGAGACAGAGGGTGCAGGATCTGAGCCGGGGAAGCACCCGGGTCCTCTCAGCCGGCTCCCTGGGACAAAAGAAAAGCACGCGCTTTTTTAGCAGTAGTAAAGAGACAGGGGCCCAATGGAGGAGCATGATCGTCCCAGCACGCTCAGCCCAGCAGGCTGGGAGTCCTGGGGAATTTCAGACCCCTTGGGTGGTGACTGGGAAAAAGTAGCCGCACTAAGACTTCCCACAGAGCTCAACAGCCTCCCATTCGTTCCCGCCCTGGCCAGAGCTACAAAGGGCCCTGCGGAGCAGCGTGGCCGCAGCTGTGGAATAGAGGAGCAGCAGCGCCACCTACAGCATCCTCAAAGAATCTACTCCCGCTGGGCATTTTTTTCTTTTCTTTTCTTTACTTTTCTTTTCTTTTCTTTTCTTTTCCTTTCTTTCTTCTTTTTTCTTCTTAAAGGTCTCAAAGAGCCCAGCTGACATATGTTGCACCTACCAGCGACCACTTCTATTGCCATGAAAAGATAGAGGAATATGGTATAAACAAAGTTCACCCACACCCAGACAACACCAGAGAGGGAACCAGATGGGATGGAAATGCACAGTCTTCCTGAAAAAGAATTCAGAATAAAAGTCATAACCATACTGATGGATTTACAGAGAAATATGCAAGAGCTGAGGGAGGAAGTGAGGGAAGTGAGGAAAGACAATACAGAAATGAGACAAGTGATAGATGGGCTTAGCAGCAGACTGGACGAGATGCAAGAGACTATTAATGGAATAGAAATCAGAGAACAGGAATACAGAGACGCTGAGGCAGAAAGAGATAAAAGGATCTCTAGGAATGAAAGAATATTAAGAGAACTGTATGACCAATCCAAATGGAACAATATTCACATTATAGGGGTACCAGAGGAAGAAGAGAGAGAAAAAGGGATAGAAAGTGTCTTTGAAGAAATAATTGCTGAAAACTTCCCCATGCGGGGGAATGAAATAGTCTTGCAGTCCACGGAAGCCCACAGATCTCCCAACACAAGGGACCCAAGGAAGACAACACCAAGACACATAATAATGAAAATGGCAAAGATCAAAGATAAGGACAGAGTATTAAAGGCAACTAGAGTGAGAAAAAAGATGACCTACAAAGGAAAACGCATTAGACTATCATCAGACTTATCAACAGAAACCTTATAGGCCAGAAGAGAATGGCATGATATATTTAATGTAATGAAAGAGAAGGGCCTCAAACCAAGAATACTGTATCCAGAATGATTATCATTTAAATATGACAGGGATTAAACAATTTCCAGACAAGCGAAAGCTGAGAGAGTTTGCCTCCCATAAACCACCTCTACAGGATATCTTAAAGGGACTGCTCTAGAGGGAAGCATTCCTAAGGCTAAAAAGATGTCACCAGAGAAAATAAAATCATAGCAAAGAAAGCAGACCATCCAAATACTAAGTAAAGGCAAAAAATGACTATCCACAAAAACAGTCAAAGGAAATGCAAAAGAGTACAGAATAAAACTCCTAGCATATAAAGAATGGAGGAGGAAGAATAACAAGAGAGAGAAATAAAGAAACATCAGACTGTGTTTACAAAAACTTAACAAAAAAGTTAAGTTATATTGTTAGATAGTAAAGAAGCAACCCTTGAACCTTTGGTAACCATGAATCTAAAGCCAGCAATGGAAATAAGTACATATCTATTGATAATCACCCTAAATGTAAATGGACTGAATGCACCAGTCAAAAGACACAGAGTTACTGAGTGCATAAAAAAGCAAGACCCATCTATATTGCTGCTTACAAGAGACTCACCTCAAACCCAAAGATATACACAGACTAAAAGTGAAGGGATGGAAAAAGATATTTCATGCAAACAAAAAGGAGAAAAAAGCAGGTGTTGCAGTACTTGTATCAGACAAAATAGACTTCAAAATGAAGAAAGTAGCAAGAGATAAAGAAGGACATTACATAATGATAAAGGGATCAGTCCAACAAGAAGATATAACCATTATACATATATATGCACCCAACACAGGAGTATGAAACAAATACTAACAGAATTAAAGGAGGAAATAGAAAGCAATGCATTCATTTTAGGAGACTTTAACACACCGCTCACTCCAAAGGACATAGAAATATCATTTGACCCAGGAATCCCACTCCTAGGAATTTACCCTAAGAATGCAGCAGCCCAGTTTCAAAAAGACAGATGCACTCCTATGTTTATTGCAGCACTATTTACAATAGCCAAGAAATGGAAGCAACCTAAGTGTCCATCAGTAGATGAATGGATAAAGAAGAGGTGGTACATATACACAATGGAGTATTATTCAGCCAGAAGAAGAAAACAAATCCTACCATTTGCAACAACGTGGATGGAGCTAGAGGGTATTATGCTCAGTGAAATAAGCTAAGCCGAAAAAGATAAGTATCAAATGATTTTACTCATATGTGGAGTATAAGAACAAAGAAAAAAACTGAAGGAACAAAACAGCAGCAGATTCACAGAACTCAAGAACGGACTAATAGTTACCAAAGGGAAAGGGACTGGGGAGGATGGGTGGGAGGGAGGGACAAGGGGGAGTAAGGGGCATTACGATTAGCAGACGTAATGTTGGAGGGGCCCGGGGAGGGCAGTACAGCACAGAGAAGACAAGTAGTGATTCTATAGCATCTCACTACGCTGATGGACAGTGACTGTAATGGGGTTGGTGGGGGGGACCTGAGGAAGGGAGTAGTTTAATAACCATAATATTGCACATGTAATTGCAGATTAAGCAGACCAAAATTTAAAAAAATGGTTAAAGTGGTAAATTTTATGTTACATATATTTTATTTTTATTCATTTATTTTTTGAATTCGGTAGTGTTTTAATGAGGTTGTGTTTTTATTATTCTGTAAATGAGCTATGTACACTGTGATAGAGTAACATATGTGTGGGTGACATTATGTATTTGGTTCATAAACAGTTGACGTGCTTCTGGGTTTTCAGCCACTTGTTTGGGAACTGCTGGGTGTGGCATCAGTTCAAGTCTCTGGATGGAGTATCTAAATGCTGGGGAGTGGGGTAGGGACCTTAAGTCTTTTATCGCATTCCTTTTCTGTTTAATTACTTCCTGTGATTTCTTCTAGGGAGGAGTGTGCTTGCTTTCCAGGGCAGCAGGCTTTCTGTACAAGACTGACTTGTCTGGAAGGTGCAGAATGCCAGCTGTCAGACTTTACACACCAAGGGCTGGCATTTCTGTTTCTTTGTAAATGATAGATCTCTTGGGCCTCCTGGCATTCACCAAGAACTTTTCCTAAAAATAACTTGAAGAACTTGTTAAGGGATTCTGGAAAGAGTATGCAGCTCTGTTCATGCTCTGGATGAAGGGGTATCCCCCACACCAAGTCTTAGTACCTCAATTCTTGCAGTTCTAGGAGGGACCCCTGATAATTAATCTTTAAGCATTTACGAATGGACTACAGGGAATATATTCGTCTGGGTGTGTTTCTTTGGTCATTTTCTTGTTCACCTAGACGCCTGTCCCGTGGCGGGCAGTTTTGCTCCCTTCATCTTCCTGTCCGCTCACCCCGCTTCTACACATCTGCGGAGATCCCCTCATTTGGCTGGGATGGGGGGCGGCTACAGATGAAGGGGGCGCCGCAGAAGGCTGAAGGGAAGCAGGGCGACCGGAGCGCAGGGTGAGGTTTGGGGGAAGGGGTGCAAAGGCAGACTGGGGGGAGTGAGCGCCGCAGCGCCGAGGGACTAGGCGGGCAGGGGCTTCGGGCGCCCAGGGCACGCGGAGGGGGAGAGATTTGGGCCGCAGACGGCGGTGGGGGCAGAGGAGGAGAAAAACCAGCGCGGCGTGGAGCGGCGCGGACCGAGAGGAGGAGG
Organism: Phataginus tricuspis; assembly: GCA_029783875.1. NCBI lineage: Eukaryota > Metazoa > Chordata > Mammalia > Pholidota > Manidae > Phataginus > Phataginus tricuspis. The sequence goes on along the minus strand of JAQQAC010006877.1, from coordinate 5,888,752 downwards.
AGGAGGAGGAGAGCGCCCGCCGCGCTTGGCTCGGTCCCAGGTCGCCCCCGGGGCCGGGCCAATCACGGTTCTCGGGAGCGGTCGGCGGCCGGGGGAGGTGCGCCTGGGAGGCTGTGCCGGGCGCCCCGCCCGAGCCCCGTCTCTCTGCTCCATATTGGATTCTCACGGCCGCCAGCACGAACCTGCTGCATATATTTAAAAAACAAATAAACAAATGTAGTCATCTGGAGGGAGAGGAGGCTGGGAAATGTAGTCTTTCTTCTGGATAGCCATTGCCCTCCTAAAAATCTGAGTTTCCATTACTAATGAAGAAAAGGAGGGTGAATATTGTGGGATAACTAGCAGTCTTTGAAACATTCGTGATGGCCAAAAATATAAAGAGCAACAAACAAAATACAGCAGGTCATGTATAGCATGGAATGAATTTTTAAGGGAAAGTATGTATCAGTCATAATTATATCTTTGCCAGGGGCAAAACACGTAAGCCAAACCAATGTTTGGTGTCTAATCCGGAATTCTTATGTTCTTTGATTTGTTCAGTGGCATTGCCAAAGCATGGAATCAGGCGTATTTTGGGGAAGGATCTGGCCCAGTGATGTTGGATGAAGTACGTTGCACTGGGAATGAGCTTTCTATTGAGCAATGTCCAAAGAGTTCCTGGGGAGAGCATAACTGTGGCCACAAGGAAGATGCGGGGGTGTCCTGTACCCCTCTGACAGGTAAGAATCTCACCATATTAATCCTCCAATTGTTGCCCCCAGCGCCATTTGGACTTACCTTCCCTTCTCCTCAATTTAGATAATACTAGTAAATGAACACCCAAATAAATCTAAAAAAAAGTAACACAAATTCTATATTAAAATGCTACCTCCTTAGTCACATATATTTCTGAGTTTTTCAATTTAAGCCTATACAGTCCTGTAAAGGTAGATAAAAAGTATACTTTTGTTGGAATATATAGTACCCAATAATAAAAATCTGTGCGATGATAACTTTGAAGTATTAGGTATTATATATAATTATATGTTTAGTTCATTCATGTGTTAGTCTGTCTTGACTCTCAGGATGTGCTTGTAGCTGATAAAACTGTATTGATGGGATTGTTGGTTAAAGCACACTATAAAAGAAACAAGTTAATTTTGCTGTCCTCAATTTTTAGACTGTTCCACATCACAGCATGTTTGTAGAGATGTGTAGTGTATTAATAACAAGGGTATGTCTGAGTGCAGTGAGTGTGTATGTATGTACTTATCTGTTTGGGGGGAAGTAGAAAGAAATGGACAGGCAAGAGAAGTTGGGTCATCACAGATCCATTGTTTCTATACTAAAAAGAGCTTGAAAGAAATTTGGGGTTTTAATCTTTCTTTTAAAAATCAAAAGAAAAGCTTCTTAGGGCTTATGAAATATTGAAGTTACAGCTTTTCATATACATAGTTCTATAAACACTTGTTTTATTAGCGGAATAGCACATTTATAAAATAGAAAATTTTACAGCTTTTCTACAAAATGTACAAAAATTATAAAGTTATGCAAATACAGAATTTACACCATATTTTAAGATAGAGTACTTCATTTTCTTCAGTTTCCTTTTCCTCCTCTTTAAATGAGGTTAGCATGTTGTCAAATATAAGGTAATAATAGTGCAAGAGGGCTTTGCGGACAGTAAATACTACATTAGTAAGTGATTCTGTTGTTGAGAACTTAATTTACTTTAAAAGATCCTAGAGATACATGAATCTCCAAGATTACTTATGTTTTATTTGGGCGCTGTTTGGGCTTTTTGTATGGAAATGGGTTTTAAATCTACTTTTTGGGGGATAATTTGTTGTATATCTGCTTAGAAGCTTTTTACAGGATTCTCTGGGAATTAATTATTCATTGAATTCATAAGATCCAAGTTCAGATCTGTATTATAAATAAAGGAACAAAGGCAAGAAATGTATCCCAGTTTTTTATAAGTTATCAATGCCTAAGGAATAATAAATGCATTGACATGACAGATCATTCTTTAACCAGAAAAGCCTTTTCTCTTTGTATTTCAATATTTTTTAATTTGCAGTTCAAATTTTGAACTATTTCCTAGTTGCTATGTTTTCTTACTTTTAAAATTTAAATGGCTGATATTGCTCATACTTAAAGAAATTAAAGCCATAGGAAACTTCCCAAATATTATTTAATCAGGAAAAATCTAAGTAACTACTTTGGAATTATGTCAGAAGATATTTTTCTATTCAGAAAATAGGAGTAAAAATGAAAAGCAAAGACTGTTTTTAAGTGTTGTGCTGTACTTCAGACACAATCTGATGACCTCGGATCATTGAGCATAGCCCTAAAATAAGATTAACAAAAGACCTGGAGAGAGACCTGAATAGGGTGATATTTCTAGTGAAATTAAAATGTTGTTCTACCTTGTTTTAATAATTGACTTGCTTAGTCTCTGTGTCTCCTCCTTGTCACAGATGGGGTCATCAGACTTGCAGGTGGTGACGGCAGCCACGAGGGTCGCCTGGAGGTGTATTACAGCGGGCAGTGGGGGACTGTCTGTGATGATGGGTGGACTGAGCTGAATACATATGTGGTTTGCCGGCAGCTGGGGTTTAAGTAAGGTCATCGATATGAAACAGCTAAATATCAAATTATGTTTTTAAAAGTCTCATTTGTAATCCTTGTAATTTCTATAATACTAAAAATACGTATTTTCTATCATCTCATTACCTGTCTACCTACTTATCTATTTATCTAGCTATATATGGAAGTACAAAAAAAATAAAAATCAATAATATTTCATGATAATGACTAACCACATCTTGCTATTTATCTCATTTACCTTGCCTGCCACCACCCCTCTCCTTGAGTAATTGGTTGGAGCCATGGGTGACTTTTGGGCCCTTTGTGTCTATTCAAGTAAGACTGTATGCTTTGAATGCTCAGTTTTATTCTGATGCATCAGTACTATTGGATGTTGTCAGTTCTGACATCATTGTGTCTAAAATTGCAGGGAAGTCCAGAGGCAGATGCTGTGGTGTTACATTAGTCTCTTTCTCAGAATGTGGTGATAATTATCACTTTTATTTGAGAAAAACAGTCTTCTTGTCATGGGATGACCTTTGAAACTCACCCTTGACATCACTCTCTTAAAAAGCTGCGTATATATTTGGGTGATATATTTCATGTCACACACATAATGCATTCCAGAATAAAGACATAAGTTGGGTGAAGTAACTGCAAATGATGCCTTTGAGTTAATATTTGAATGAAGCCCATGAATGCCCATTCTTTCTTACTTTCTATATTTCTATGTCATGCTTGAAGTTAATTATCTCATGCTTGAAATAATTGGCAAAATTATTTCATTTCAACTTGAGATGGAGCTAATTGCAAAATACTCATTAAACTTTAAAAACATACTTTCATTCAAGCTAGGTATAACTGTTTAAATATACACTTTTTAATTTATAAATGTAATAGAAAATATTAGAGATAATTTGGAAAATAAAGAGAATAAAAGACTATAATTTTCCCATTCTTACACCATCATTATTTTGTGTATATAATTTTATAATAGATCTATAATAAGTAATTTTTCTATTCATGTTTTTGACTTTTATATTATTACATAGTCATAATTTTTAATGTTAATACAATATCCATGGAATGTTCCTGCCAGAATTTACTTGCTATTTTAGTTTAATTTTTTCCTATTATAAATAATGATGCTATGAATATATAAATGCATTATTGCCCAATGTTTTGAATGTTCATGGGCAGTGCAGTTATTATAATGATCAGGTCAAGGGGATGACATACCAGCCAAATAATTATTGATATTTAATTAATAAGAATTAATAAATATCATTTCATTTTAACTGAATCTTTAAGCTAAGAATTATGTCTTGTTTCATAGATTTAGAAAGATTTGTAAATACTATTATTTAGCATTTTCATATTTTTCCTTATTAATGAAGGCAATTGGGTGACACTGATTTTCTTCCATATTTTATTTGTTTCACAAATACATTAATTTTTTCCTGCATATCATATCTTTATGGTTCTAAAAATATTATCAATAATATTTGTTAAAAGTTCTAAATGATTCTGTTAGAAGGTAGAATAGGCCTATGCTATATTTACTTTTAGTTTATAGAGGAGTTTCTGAAAGAATAAAATACCTTTGGAATGAGAAAAACATGTGAACTCTGGGTTTCATTGTGCAAATGAAATCCCAAAGTAAAATGTCCTCCTGTTATCTGTTACATAGTTGATATGAGATTGATGCATTTTGTGGAAAAATGGTATAAATCGAAAGCAATAGTAATATGATAATTTTACTTATAGTATTATAGTAATTACTTTTCTAACTAAGCTTGATGAGTCTGCAAAATAGAAGTCTTAGAATGATGATTAATTAAAAGTTTCATTGTTTTAATTCATTAAAATTTTCATTTTGCTAAATAAATTTAATAATAAGTGCATATAGGAAAACAATTAGGAAAATTCATGCCAGATAGAAAGATCTCTTCATATTCTTAGTACAAAAAATAATGGAAATATCCAGTAAGGGAAGTGATTGGCATAAAACTTATGAGAAAGATTTGAATTACACATACTCTTAGAACTGAAAGATACCTTAAGTATCTCTTAGCTAGTGGTTTCTGGAGGTTTGGATTTTAAAGGGAGACAAAATTGGGGGAAGGATGAATCAGAGTACAGATTAATTTACCAATTTTTTATTTTGAAGATCTTTCTAATTTCTGTGGCAGATATACTTATTAAATACAATTAAGCTTTTTTTTGGAAGGCAAGGTTGCAAATAAAGTTAATTGGAACACAAATATAATTTATAAAAAATTTAAACATCCAACTTGTGTCACTTTATGAAAAACTAAGAATATTATCATTATTCTGATTTTGATGGGCTAAAATCCAAGTTTCATCATGAATTTGGTCTAGTGATTGAAGAATTACTGAACTAATACACATTTTTGTTTTGGAGGAGAGGATATCAAAGACTCCAAGAGAAGCTGATGAAGTAAAATGATCTCAGAGGACTCTTTGGAGGCTGAGACAAGATAGGCATTCTCACTTTCTGGTTCATGGTATTGTTGCCATGGTCAGGAACTTGAGGTTTATCTCTGTGTGCATTCTCTCTGGTTGGTGGATTATACTGCAGACAAAACACAAGAATGAATGGGGAAGAAAAGATTAATTCTTCATAAGTTACCCATTGAATCAATCAAAAATTGGTTAAGATGATCAAAATGTTGATGGAGCAAACACTGCTCTTAGAAGTGAGTCCCTAAGATAAGAGAAGGAAAATACTTATTCTCTGAGGTCATGACACTTAATTAGGTTTGTTTTATGTTTGTGGTTCCTTGAAACAAGAGACAGCAGTTGTATGCACATTGTTTACTTTATTGCCACAGGTATGGCAGACAAGCCTCTGCAGGCCTCTTTGAAGGAAGCGCAGGGCCCATATGGTTGGATGATGTCCGCTGCTCAGGCAAGGAAACCAGTGTCCTTCAGTGTTCCCGGAGACAGTGGGGGCGGCATGACTGCAGCCATCGGGAAGACATAGGTATCGCCTGCTACCCCAGTGGTGATGGACAGAGACTCTCTTTGGGTGAGGACTGGCCATAGATCTGAAGTAGCCATGATTCAGTGGCCACTGTACCTCTCTATCCACTGGTTCAGAATGTGAAGCATTTCTGGTCTTTGACTTTTAAAAATCAATTTCCCATAATGCACTAATTTTCTATAAATTGCATTGAGAAAAATAATCTTTTGCGTCTTTCCATCAGTATAAAATTTCAACTCCTAAAATTATTTTCTCCTAGAGCCTTAGTTTTTCACAAAAAATGTTTATAATCATGGGTATCTGAAAGATGGAGTAAAGAAGCTGCAATATCCATTCCCAAACTCATTGGTCACCTATTCTGATTTTCCTTTACCTTACATTCTGATGAATGATTTGAGACAGAATTAAAAAAGAAATCAGAACAAAACAATAACTCTCTTTTCCATATCCCCCATGATTCATTTCTTCTTTAGTCCTGAGCCCTTGTCAATCACTGGTCGCCAGCCATCCACCCATTGCCATGTCCTAACCTAGGTTTTCAGGTCTCTCAGTGGGCTCCTAAGTGGATTATCTGGAGCAAATTGCCTACCCATTTTTTCTAAGATACCCTGTTACTCTAGAAACCCATCAGGGTCCTTTACTACTCCCCAGTTCCAAATGTACTCAGACTTGTAGTTGGATAGAAGGTGACGAGCTCATCTAACAGTCTCGCCATATTTGTGGAAAAAGACCTTTTTGTGATGAGAGTGCACCTACATATCCCTGACAGATTTAACCTGTTGTGAGGAGGGTAAGATAAGTATGAATGAAAAATACAGAGGGAAGTATTCAAAAGACTTGCCAGGACACTACCACAGTTCTCTTATATTTACACATATATTTTTGTGGATAGATATTCAAGAAACCACAGGTGGTCCTTTCTTTTCCCCTCATGGCTGAATAACCACTTTGCATCCTCCCATTTTGAGACTATGAAGCTTAAATACTCCCATTATAAAACAACAGAACTTATGGAATCCCACAGTATTAACCATATTGAATACTTATGTCAAAGTATATGGTTCATTCCTCATTGTACTCTTTATTTATTTATTTTATTTTATTTTGCTATCACTAACGTAAAATTACATGAACATTATGGTTACTAGACTCCCCCCATTAACAAGTCCCCACCACATACCCCATTACAGTCACTGTCCATCAGCGTAGTAGGATGTTATAGAATCACTACTTCTCTGTGTTATACTGCCTTCTCCGTGTCCCCCACCCCCACACATTATATGTGCTAATTGTAATGACCCTTTTTCCCCTTACCCCTCCCTTTCCACCTATCTTCCCCAGTCCCTTTCCCTTTGGTAACTGTTAGTCCATTCTTGGGTTCTGTGAGTCTGCTGCTGTTTTGTTCCTTCAGTTTTTGCTTTGTTCTTATACTCCACATATGAGTGAGATTATTTGATACTTTTCTTTCTCTGCCTGGCTTATTTCACTGAGCATAATACCCTGTACCTCCATCCATGTTGTTGCAAATGGAAGAATTTGTTTTCTTTTTATGGCTGAATAATATTCCAGTGTGTATATTATACTACATCTTCTTTATCCATTCATCTACTGATGGACACTTAGGTTGCTTCCATTTCTTGGCTATTGTAAATAGTGCTGCGATAAACATAGGGGTGCATATGTCTTTTTCAAACTGTGCTGCTGCATTTTTAGGATAAATTCCCAGGAGTGGAATTCCTGGGTAAAATGGTATTTCTATTTTGAGTTTTTTGAGGAACCTCCATAGTGCTTTCCACAATGGTTGAACTAGTTTACATTCCCACCAGCAGTGTAGGAGGGTTCCTCTTTCTCCACATCCTTGCCAACATTTGTTGTTGTTTGTCTTTTGGATGTTGGCCATCCTAACTGGTGTGAGGTGATATCTCATTGTGGTTTTAATTTGCATTTCTCTGATGAATAGGAATGTGGAGCATCTTTTCATGTGCCTGTTGGCCATCTGAATTTCTTCTTTGGAGATTTGTCTGTTCAGCTCCTCTGCCCATTTTTTAATTGGTTTATTTGCTTTTTGTTTGCTGAGGTGAATGAGCTCTTTATATAATTTGGATGTGAACCCCTTATTGGATATGTCATTTGTGAATATATTCTCCCATATTGTAGGATGTCTTTTTGTTTTACTATTGGTGTCCTTTGCTGTACAGAAGCTTTTTAGTTTGATATAGTCTCACTTGTTCATTTTTGCTTTTGTTTCCCTTGCCTGGGGAGATATGTTCATGAAGAAGTTGCTCATGTATATGTCCAAGAGATTCTTGCCTACGTTTTTTCTAAGAGTTTATGGTTTATGACTTACATTCAGGTCTTTGATCCATTTTGAGTTTACCTTTGTGTATGGGGTTAGACTGTAATCCACTTTCATTCTCTTACATGTAGCCGTCCAGTTTTGCCAACACCATTGAAGAGGCTGTCATTTCCCCATTGTATACCATGGCTACTTTATTGCATATATAATTGACCGTATATGCTTGGGTTTATATCTGGGCTCTCTAGTCTGTTCCATTGGTCTATGGGTCTGTTCTTGTGACAGTACCAAATTGTCTTAATTACTGTGGATTTAGAGCAGAGCTTGAAGTCGGAGCATAATTCCCCCTGCTTTATTCTTCCTTTTCAGGATTGCTTTGGCTATTTGGGGTCTTTTGTGGTTCCGTATGAATTTTAGTCTCTTTGCTCTAGTTCATTGAAGAATGCTGTTGGTATTTTAATAGGGATTGCATTGAATCTGTAGATTGCTTTCGGCAGGATGGCCATTTTGACAATATTAATTCTTCCTATCCATGAGCACGGAATATGTTTCCATTTATTGGTTTCTTCTTTAATTTCACCCATGACTGTCTTGTAATTTTCAGAGTATAAGTCTTCCACTTCCTTGGTTAGGTTTATTTCTAGATATTTTCTTCTTTTGGGTGCGATTGTGAATGGAATTGTTTTCCTGATTTTCTGCTAGTTCATTTTTAGTGTATAGGAATGTAACAGATTTCTGTGTATTAATTTTGTATCCCGCAACTTTGCTGAATTCAGATATTAGATCTAGTAGTTTTGGAGTGGATTCTTTAGGGTTTTTTATGTACAATATCATGTCATCTGCAAACAGGGACAGTTTGACTTCTTCCTTGCCAATCTGGATGCCTTTTATTTCTTTGTATTGTCTGATTGCCATGGCTAGGACCTCCAGTACTATGTTGAATAATAGTGGGGAGAGTGGGCATCCTTGTCTTGTTCCCGATCTTAAAGGAAAAGCTTTCAGTTTCTCGCTGTTAAGTATAATGTTGGCTATGAGTTTGTCATATATGGCTTTTATTATGTTGAGGTACTTGCTGTCTATACCCATTTGTTGAGAGTTTTTATCATGAATGGATGTTGAATTTTGTCAATGCTTTTTCAGCATCTATGGAGGTGAGCATGTGGTCTTTGTCCTTCTTTTTGTTGATGTGGTGGATGATGTTGATGGATTTTGAACGTTGTACCATCCTTGCATCCCTGGGATGAATCCCCCTTGATCATGATGGATGATCTTTTTGATGTATTTTTGAATTCGATTTGCTAGTATTTTGTTGCGTATTTTTTGCATCTAAGTTCATCAGGGATATTTGTCTGTTGTTTTCTTTTTTGTGGTGTCTTTGCCTGGTTTTGGTATTAGAGTGATGTTGGCCTCATAGAATGAGTTTGGGAGTATTCCCTCCTCTTCTAGTTTTTGGAAAAGTCTTAGCAGGATGAGTATTAGGTCTTCACTAAATGTTTGATAAAATTCAGCAATGAAACCATCTGGTATAGGCTTTTGTTCTTAAGTAGTTTTTAAAATTTCCTTGCTAATTTAACCCACTTTGTATGCTATTACAAACACAACCTAAAGATTCTTTTTTTTTTTTTCCTTCTTTTTCTTCCTCTTCCTTTCTTTATATCTTATGAATCATATTCTGTACTCTTTGTCTATCCCTTGGGTGACATCTATTTACTCTTAGGAATACTTCCATTTATAGGAGTCCCTCAAAAATCCACTTTAGAGGTGGTTTGTGGAAGGTATATTCTCTCAGCTTTTGCTTATCTGAAAATTGTTTAATCCCTCCTTCTAATTTAAATGAGAATCTTTCCAGATAAAGTATTCTTGGTTCAAGGCCCTTCTGGTTCATTTCATTAAATATATCATGCCACTCCCTTCTGGCCTGTAAGGTTTCTGCTGAGAAATCTGATGATAGCCTGATGGGTTTGTCTTTGTATGTGATCTTTTTTCTCTCTCTAGCTGCTTTTTAAAGTCTGTCTTTATTGTTGATCTTTGCCATTTTAATTATTGTATTTCTTGATGTTGTCTTCCTTTGGTCCCTTGTGTTTGGAGATCTATGCACCTCCATGGCTTGAGAGACTATCTCCTTCCCTAGATTGGGGACGTTTTCAGCAATTACCTCCTCAGTGACACATTCTATCCCTTTTTCTCTCTCTGCTTCTTCTTGTACCTCTATAATGCGAATATTGTTCTCTTTCCATTGGTCACACAGTTCTCTCAATATTATTTCATTCTTAGAGATTCTTTTTTCTCTCTGTGCCTCAGCTTCTTTGTATTCCTCTTCTGTAATTTCTATTCCATTTACTGTCTCTTCTACTACATCTAATCTGCTTTTAAATACCCCCATTGTATGTTTCATTCCAGATACGGAATTTCTTAATGATTGAATCTCTGCCTTAAATTCGTTCCTGAGTTCTTGAATATTTTTCTGGAACTCCATAAGCATGTTTATGATTTTTATTTTGAACTCTCTTTCAGGAAGGTTGGTGAGTTCCGTTTCATTTGGCCTTCTTTGTGGGGTTTGTGAGATTTTGGTCTGAACCAGGTGACTGCTGGTTTGCGAGCCAGTGCTGTAAGGTGAGGAGGAAGGCTCTGCAGGCTGCGGGTCACAGTGGGGGGCCTCGGAGCTGAGCAGCCAGGCAGGGGATGGAGCGCCTGAAGCTGCTCAAAGTTCCCAACCTGCTAGGCGGAGTGCACTCAGACAACCTTGTCCAGCTCTCCCTTCTCCCGCGCAGCAAGCTCCATGCAACCCCCACCCCTTCAGCAGCACTCTCTGTGGTAGGAAGCCTCTCAGACCACCTGCCTTTCCTGTGCCTCAGAGTGGCCAGATGTGGATCCCATCCTGTACAAATGGCCGGAATATTACTCTCTCAGGCACTCCGCCTGTCCCAGCTTCCTAACCTCCAGAGCACCACACAGAGTAGGTTTCTGCTCTCAAAGCAGATCTCCAGGGCTAGGTGTTCAGTGGTCCCAGGCTTCCAGCGCCTCCCTGCTCTGTTTCACTTTCTCCTGCCAGTAAGCTGGGGTTGGGGAAGGCCCACTGGATCAAGGCTGTCTTACGTTACCCTGTTTTGTGAGGTCTGCTCTGTTCGTGATGTCTGTATGCAGTGTGGTTCAGCCTTCTTTCCTTTTGCTGTTTTAGGGTTAGTTGTATTAATTAACTATATTTTCGTACTATTTATGGTTTTGGGAGGAGCTCTCTGTCTCACCTCTAATGTCACCATCTTGAGTCCCCCTCATTGTCCTCTTAAACTGTGAGATGATGGTGACTTACTGCACTTATCAACATAATACCAAGTTAGATAGACAACATTTTACTCCATCTCCTATAGGATATGCTCCCAATTTTGTTTCTTTTCATTTGTTCTCTTCTGTTGTTTCTTTCTTCTTATGGAAGATTTATGATCCTCCCAGGGTTTGTGATGAATGATTGCATGTGGTTTGGGGAGATAGAACCCTTTTGCTAGGAATGGATCCTCTTAGCCCCTGGTAGTAGGTATTTGGATCATGGAGTGATCTATTCAGGCACACTCTATCATTGTGATGAAATACTATAAATACTATACTATAAATACTCCAGGTGATCAAATACTATAAATACTATAAAAATGCCATAATCTAAATTCTATGAAAGCCTATTTAGTTAAATATATGCATATAATTAGGACAACTTATCTTTTTAGTTCCCTTGAAAATCTGTTTAATTCTAGGATTCCAGATACATTAAAAATTTTTTTTTAAAGCTGAGGGTGATAATTATTAATAAAATGTGACAATTTTTATGAATCTCTCTGTCATCCTAATTTTAGTAATATATCTATTAAGTATTCATTTGTCTAAGGAACATTATGTCTGAGCCAAATATACTTTTGGAATAGAATCACATTACCATTTATTCCTTTAAAGAGATCATTACTTTCCCACTTACCAAAAAGGACTGCATATTTGAAAGAGATGCTTAGAGATGGAAATTGTAGAATAGTGGTATAACAACAGCATTTTAAAAACAGTTCAGTTTTTTTACTTTTTTGATATGATAATGAGCTGTTGGACTGTTATTGTTTTCAACTATTTTAAGTGGAATTTGTGGACCTTAACTTTAAATGTGAGTGAAGCTGTTCTCAAAATTAGTAATAGTTCAGTAGAAACTTTCTATATTTGGGTGTGTGGTAGAATGCTCAAAAGCACTATTCTAAGTGAATAAAAGTAATTTTATGAAGAATGCATTTAATGCCTGTGAATTAAGGGAAATTTGTGGTAAATATGTGGATTTCTCATTTTAATACTGCATTAATTCTAACTTCAGAGTAGTAAATCCTATCAGATTTCTTTCACAGTGAGATTGTCTGTTATTCAATGTTACAGTATATACTTTGCCTTTTAATTTGGATTTATGCTAGATATTATCTTCTAGGAAAAATATTATTTAAAAAATAGTATATTGAATTACTGTTACAGGAAAATTAAAGACAACTCTATTGGTAGTCAAAGGCTGAGATATACAATTAAAAATACTAGGACTGTTTACTTTTTCCAAGCATTTTATATTTATTTAAGATTTGAGAAATGAAACATCATGTATATTATTACTACATAACAAAAAGAACTTAAACAGTGAGGTGGTATTGATAGAATGGCTTTTGTCATTCAGTTTCCCTTCAAGCCTTGAAAATGCAATGACTTTGTAAAACGAATGGCTAAACTTAGGTTCAGAAGTATTTATGTGTTATTTTTACAAAGCATGCAACATAGGCTTTAAAAATACTTTATCATTTAAATTTTTATGGTGTATGAAAAACTGTCCATAAAACAACTGGGATGAAATGTGGAGATCTAATTTTGTGTGCCTATGTTTTCTTAATATTAGGCCAAAGATCCAAAAATGTAAAAATCGAAAACTTTAAAAGAATTTCATCTCTTTTGATGTATTCTTTGAGGATCACTTTTTTACCTAGCCCTCTTACAAAGAACCCCAAAATTTCAGATTCACTAATAAGAAATGTAAAGTTTCAAATATACTGTATTTTGTGACACAGCAAATCTCCCAAGTTTTTTAGCTAATGTAAGCAGTGCATGGTATAGGCCCTCCATAAGCATTTGTTAATGTTGGCTTTGCTATATTGATTCTACTAGGATGCCTGTCCCATGAAGTGAGTATAATCAGGGACAGAAACTAGAGAGCCAGCAACTCGGGGTTTAACAGAGAAGGAATCAGAAGTATAAATGGATTAGAAAAATCAATAAGATTTGTCCATCTTGCCATTAGTATTTTCATTCAGTTAACAAATGTCAATCTAGTAATTTCAATATGTTGCTTTAAACATATATTAAGTGCTACTTTGTTTATTAGCTGCTTACTCTACCTCCTTAGTTCTGGTAATTTGACTTGCTTCATTGTATTCCCTACATCCCTATCAGTAAATCTTTGGTTTTCTGAAGCTGGAGACTCTTTTGGTAACTAGGTCATCTAAAATATGTGTATTAGTTTTCTTGGGCTGTGTAACGAAGTACCGGAGATCGGGTTTTTTAATGACAGGTTTTTATTTTGTCAGTTCTGGAGACTAGAAATCCAAAATCAAGGGGTCACCAGGGCTGGGAGGGAAGGATCTATTCAGGCCTCTTTCCCCTTGTCTTGTAGATGGCCATCTTCTTCCTGTAACTCTTCACATTGTCTTTGCTCTGTGTCCAAATTTTCCCTTTTTATGAGGGCACCAGTAATACTGGACTAGGGTCCACCCGAATGACCTCGCAATTCAACCCATGATAGTCTGCAAGCTACACTGAGGACTTTCAGTTAAACTTCACCATATTTATTGGAGTCGATAGAAATGTGTGAGATTCTATAAATCACTTCATTTTTATAACTTCGATTTGCTAGAGATCAGCTTTTCAATTGTAAAAAAAAATAGAATGATTTATTTTATTTATTATTTTTCAATTTTCTGGGTATAGTTGATGTATATTAGTTTCAGGTGTACAACATAATGATTTGATAGTTGTGTACATTGAGAAATGATCACATAAGTTCAACATCTGTCACCTGACATAGTTACAAAAAGCTTTTTTTTATTGTGATGAGAACTTTTAAGATCTACTCTCTTAGCAGCTTTCAAATATACAGTACAGCGTTGCTAGCTGTAGTCATCATGGTGTTCTTACATCCCCACTCAACTTTTAAATCTAAGTAGTTTTATGACTAAAGCACTTCCTTTTGAATCAATAGTAAATAGAAAGCCTGAGATGGAAATTTTCCTTGTTAACTCCCTTCCTTTTTTTCTCCTCTGGCATCCAAGTTAGCCATGCATGCCAAGGGTATATCTATTTATGCTTTCCCCAAAATCTTAGCCTTGGGATATAAATTTTTAGCTATGTTCACAGATAAATGGACAGACATGAAACAAAACAATTCTAAGGAAATGTCTTTTACTATGTTGGTGGTGATAAAACCATTCACAATTTTACAGTGCTATTCATTCATTCCCTTATTCAACAAGCAGCTATTGAATGTCCTCCATGTGCCCGGCACTGTTCCAAGGGCTGGGAATACAGAGCTGAACAAGGTACTGCAAAAGTGGGCACAGCTTTTTATTGACACCTCTTCTCTCTTTCTATTGAATTACCCAGCTGATTTTATAGTTGATTTTTAAAATGTATTTTATAAAGTCTGTCATGCTTTAACATGAGTTTTCTTGTTTTGGCTTTTCTGACATTTTGAATTGTGACTTAGGTTTTCCTATCAGACTGATGGATGGAGAAAATAAGAAAGAAGGACGAGTGGAGGTTTTTATCAACGGCCAGTGGGGAACAATTTGTGATGATGGGTGGACTGATAAAGATGCAGCTGTGATCTGTCGCCAGCTTGGCTACAAGTAAGGAAAACCCAATTATTTGGGTTGGTTATGTGATGAATATTTCTGACTTTTTAGGGTTGTTGTAATGAGTTGTTTCTTACCTAAAATTAATTTCTGTTATTCAGTTGAAAATACTGGCAGTATGTTGATTTAATTTTGAATTATAAAGAAATATTAAGTAGAGTCTATTTAAAATTTTCCCATTTCTCTCAAGAAATATACAGCTATGTTACATGAGAAATGTAGCTTTTATCTAATACCAAATAGTCTAATTTAAACTCATGACTCTTCTTAATACTCCCTTTGTCAGGCAAAGGTGTTAACCTTTTCTCTGTGATTTATGTTTCGACATTGTAACCTTTTAAGAGATTCTAGATTTATTGAAATTGCGGTTGGTTCCCCATCTTTATAGGAGCTGTGTCCTCTAAAGTCACTGTGCACGCTGAATTAGCAAGTACTGAGTCATTGTGTCAAGAGCTGAGGTTGAACAAGGCCATCCTCTGCCTTCTTGTTTTAGTTTAGCTCTCCTACTTGCTAACAATTGTCCTTTTGTGGTTTATTAGTATTTTTTTTTTTGATAGTTTCACTGTTTAATGTGGCCTCCACTGTTTAGTGCTGAAGTGCTCTCTAGCATTCTTAAGTGCAGGAAGCTATGATGTGCCTTATGCAGAAAATAAGTGTGTTAGATAGGCTTCATTCAGGCATGAGATGTAGTGGAAAAAATGTAGCACTAAGTAGACTGGGAAAAGGACACTTGTTTATGTTTGAGAGCTGAAATCAAAAGGCAGATTGTCTTGCGAGATCTCAACGGGGCAATGCAAATTTTTTGAGGCTTTGTGCAAGTCTGCAAATGACTGTGAAAGCATTTCAGGTATTGATTTTGGAGATGCAAATATATGGAACATGTTACAGTTTAAAGGTTTTTGAAATTTAAGTAAATATACATAAACTGCGTAGGTATATTACTCAAGTAGATTACTAATAGTGGTTTCAATTTAAAAATATATGTTTAATTATATATCTATGTGTATGTTAAATATTGATAAATTAACTGGTTATTCCTATACAGAATACATTTTTATTTTTTAAAAGTATTTCTATTTTAATAAAAGTTCAAGTGTTTTTTTCTGAAGTTTTAATTCAAAGTTTTTTTTTTTTATTAAATACTACTTCAATTTACTGCTCAGTTTTGGCCTTAATTGCCTTTCAGGGTCTTATGGTCAATGGGCCCATTATTTGATGTTAGAGATTTTCAGTGTTCAAAACTGGTATGTGACATAGATTTTCAGCTTTCAAAATATGGGATAGTAGAGGAAGATGGGAAGAGTCTACATTAGATGCCCAGGTGGATTTAGTCAGCAATTTAAGTTTCCTTTGCTTACTACATTTCTGACATTCCTTCCAATGTTTGAAAAAAAGTTGTTCTTTTCATCCCCAGTGAATCTCATTATCCAAAAATCAGCCAAAAAGTATATTGCTATTCGAGATTGGTTTCTTTGCCATACTTTTATTTTTTGATGTTAGTGATCCAGGAAACCTAGTATTACCTTTGGAAATATGAAGGGAATAGAAAGGGTAAAATTAAATTTGATCCTTGAATCACATGTCTAAGCCAGGTTTAAGGAGGGAGAAGTTCCTAAGCATATTCATCATGCATTTGCACCTTTATTTCTTTCTACATCTTTCATTGCTTTTTACTTATCATCATTTACTCCATTTTACTTTCAACTCGGTGAATTTAGGGACAAATAGTACAGATTAGTTGAACAAAATTTGTAGCAGTTTTCAATACTATTTCTGCAATAATTATCAAGAAAAGCATTGAAAGGAGATCTTACTTTGTAATTGTTCTTTAAATAAAGTCTCAATAAGTAAATCAGTAATTTAATGTTGCATACAAATTGGAAAGCATCTGTGCACAATCTATAATTTGCCATCAGATAATATTTAAATGAGAATCATTTAGATATTTGACCAATCTAAACATCCTTGATCATTTTTATAATTTTCCACTGAGGGGAAATGGAATTTCATATAAGAACAAATATGCATATAATTGTAAACTATATGACTAGAGTAGGGGATTTTTTTTTTCCCTCACATCCACTTTGAATTGTTAAAAATCCATAATGAAGCATTTGTTTCAAGAAATCAATCCAGGAGACTTAAGCTGTCAAAGGCTTGAATCTTATTAATGGGAATTCCAGCGATCTGTTCCACAGCCAACTCTATCATGTGTGAGGATTAGTCCTTGGTAACAGTGAGAATCAAAATAGCATTAGAAAATTTGTTCACATTGGGAGAAACATAAATGAAGTAATAAAAACCAGGAAACATGAACAGCAACGAATATAGATAATGCTTAGAGTAATGGAAAGTAAAAAGTAACACATAATAATGTGTTACATAATGTCTGACAAAGTGGAGCATATGAGCATATTGTTTTAGAGGGTTGAGAAATAATGTGTTGATATCAGTTAAACTCATTAAGATAGAATAAATAGCCATGATGAAAATTCCATTCTATCTGAACTTTGTGTGAATCCATTAGCATATATTTCAACATGGCATTGTTCTTGAACTGCATATATATTCGAGTGGTATCCCTTAAAAGAATCCCTTACAAAGTGGTGTACACCTGCTGATTTGGTAGAGATATGTAAAATTAAATCTATCTAATTTTATCTTACAGTTAAATAGCTTCAAAGGATTTAATTTCTTGCATATTTGTATATGGTGTTTGAAAATAGAACACATATCACTCTTTTAGTTATATACAGTGGAATATAAATATGACAGTGATTTGATATTTTGTCATCCACTTAAAAAAATTCTTGAGCAAACACTTCTTTGACCTTCAAAACTTTTACATAATTCTTTTTTCTTTTTGAAATTGTATTTAAAATTTTTTTCCCACAGAATTCTAATGTTACAATGCTTTAAAAAATGTGTGAGTATACACATATATACTTACATACACGCATGAAGAGAACAAGAGTGAGAGAAAGGAAATTCTTCTAAAGAAGTTCCTCTCTTGATTTTATGATTTCTAATATGCAACTTAATAAAAACAACCAAAAATTTGATAAAGAATTATTAAACATAGGAAGTAAAAGCTGACCAAAGTTCCCATTTTTACTTTGATTGATTGATTGGATTTATGTGCTTGATTAAAGGAGGTTTCATTGCTATCATATTTTTGAACTGTCCTTTTGGCTACTTTAGAGGCTTTTAAGTTCTGGAGCAATGAACTGTGGTAGGATTTGAGATAAATAAAAAATATGCCTTTCTTTTGTGGGATAGGAGAAAGGAAATTTTGAAAGAGAAGTTGATCTTGATTCAGCAAGACCAGTTTTAGGAGAGACTATAATTAGAATTGAAGAAGCTGAATATTCATTTCCTTAAAGCCCAGGTATACCTTGGAAAGCTACTGTCTACTCCCAGGAGCACTTTAACCTCTGGTTAAAGACTAATACATTAGAGCCTATTGTTTCTTTGAAATCTTAGCTTTGAATTACTGCGTGCCTGTATGCCAGTGGGAAGTTTCTTCCCTTTTGCCTATACATGACATAGTCCTTAGTTATTTAAAAAAATAGTCAAAAGAATATTTATTAGATGTCACTGTCTTTAATTTAATCATGCCCTTTTATTGTTAAAGTGCTCTCTAATTTCTTTTTATTGGTATTTCTAAAATGGTGTATTCCTTTTAGTCTGTAAGGTGATTGCTAAATCTCTAAGAAATCATCCTTTTGTTTTACTTAATGAGTGTAATTTTATTTTCTGTTTACTTCTACTTGTCATCTACTTTTATGCTATCATACTTTATTGTCTGTTCTTTGTGTAACCTGTGTTTTGATTTGCGACAATCCAATTTTCTATTTTCTTTCTTTTCTCTAACTTATTAGAACTTCAACATTCTTACAGTTTTACTAGGCTTTCTCCTTAAAGTTTTAGCAATCAGCGTATTTTCTTGCCAATGTCAAAAATTAGTATTTTTTTTTCCTTCCCTTTCCTGAAAAATTTCAAGACATTTAGCAAACTACTGTTTACTTTCTATCTCCACTCATTCTCAATCCCCAAACTGATAGGAATCATCTGGGACTTTAATTTCAGAATGCTATTAAGTTTTTTCAAATTATGCTTATTTGAATTTCAAATTGCTTTACATTTCACATCCACATTATCAGCAACTATTTCCTTTTTTAAAAAAAGACTAATAAAGTAAACAACAATGTCTGGCAATTCCAACTGAGAAAAAGGAGCTAGACAACAAGTAAATATTAGAGAAAAGAAAGGAATACAAACCTAGCAACACAGAAGGTTAACACATGTAGAAGAATACTGTGAACTACTTTTAGCTGGTACATTTGGAAATAGAGGAAATGGACAATTATCTAAGCAACTGTGCATTTTCAACAAAAATGTAATTATGAAAATCGATAGAAAACCAAAGTAAATTAATGACCGTGGAAGAAATGACTGATTTTGTAGCATTTTGTCCAGTCTTCAAGACACAGATAAGTCCTGAGTTATACAAATTGTTACAGAGCAAAAAAAAAAAAAAAGATGGTAATCTTTCCATTCACTTTATGAGGCTAATCTAATTTGATTTCAAGACTAGACAAGTACACACACACAAACAAAAAAGCTGTACCCCATTTCATGAATCTACATAAATTATAAACAAAATATTAACAAATTTAATCCAATAGTGTTTTTAAAAGAACAGTGTGCCACAAAGTCTGTTGCAAGCATGTAAGAGTGGGTCAAACCGAGGCATTCAGTTCATGTATTTGCCTTTCATAATTATGTCATTTATCAGGAACTGAGTTTTGAATATGGTGTTAGTTTGAATATTTCATTAAAAAGCTTTTGTATTTGGATATTTAAAAAGTAATGTGTTATTTTAAAAAAAGTTTATTCCAAGAGTAGGTCTGCCTTCTATTGATGATTGCTGGTTTTATCTTTCTTTGTTAAAAATTGTGCTTTTTTTACTTCTAAAATAGGCTTTAAAATTCTTAGCTCCCGAGGTAATTATTTAATCTCATAATTTTCTTGGCAATATGTTACCAATTTTGAGAAAGTATTATGCTTTGTAAGGAGTATAAAATTCTGAGATGATTTTCCTTCATGCTTAACAGAGTTAAAAACTATCATGAATTTTTGATATGCCATTAAATGTGACTTTCTTAGTAGAAGCTAAATTAGAGGCACCTGATGTAGTAAAGAAGCTGTGGGGTATGAAAACAAGAAGGTACAGTAACTATCTCTTTTAAGCTTTTCTTTGACTGTCATGAATTAAATGTTTTTTGGCATATATAGATGCTAATGTTAATATATGAAAGTTAAAAAGTATAATTGAAAGAGGGTTATGTTGTGATTTATTCAAATGTATGATTGACTAATTCACTACATCCTTAAGAATGCATTATTTGCAGGGGTCCTGCCAGAGCAAGAACCATGGCTTATTTTGGGGAAGGAAAAGGACCCATCCATGTGGATAATGTGAAGTGCACAGGAAATGAGAGGTCCCTGGCTGACTGTATCAAACAGGATATTGGAAGACACAACTGCCGCCACAGTGAAGATGCAGGAGTTATTTGTGATTATTTTGGTAAGAAAGCATCAAGTAACAGTAATAAAGGTAAGTCACTTCTGGGGACTATACAAGTCAAAGAATACTAACCCCAGTTCATTATTATAAGCAGTACAGGGATAACAAAAATGCCCTTCTGAAAGAATGTATACCACCCCTTGTTCCTTCTTGACAAAGTTGACCAGGGGGTGCTTATAGGGAGAGTAGGGTTTGCAGAGGACAGAAGTGGACTTCCAGTATTTCATAATCTCTGGATTGTCCCCTCTTGACATACTCAGCCATTTCTGTACCAGTCTTGGGATGTAATAAAACCGTCAAACTTGCTGGTGTCCTTGAAGATTCAGAATTGCTGTTTACTTCATAAAAACGAGGAGAGAAATGAAAATGTAAATATTAATCATAAGTGCATCTACCCTTACTAATATTGTAAACAACAGAGCTAATTTTTAAAATTAATTGTGAATCTTTTGCAGATTTTATTTTCTGAAATTTAAAAATGTAAGGAAAGTGAAAAGTAATTTTTTAGTATAGTAGTTATAGACGTTTCTTATTTAAATAAGTAGAAGAGTTCTTGAAAGCTCTGAATTTAATTTTGTCAAAAAATACCACTTTAAACGAATAAGGGAAAGAATTAGCTATTTTGGAGAAAACTATGGTTACTCTTGTGAAAAGAACAGTCGCCTCTTTGTTTATGTGGAAAAGTTCACAGTTTTAATACATTGGATTTTCTTAAAATCAGGTACATCTATACTTCAGCATTCTTTTTTTCTAACATCTTTTAAAAACTGGTAAAGACAGTGTTAATAAATTGGATGCTGTTGATACGATTCTTCAGTATCTGAGGGGCTTTTGAATGTGAAGAAGAATACATACAACCTTTTGTGCTTTGTTTTATATTACCTATGACTTGGTAAGCCAGTTTTTTATCAGTATTGACTAATAAATGAATGTATTAAATTCTCTTAAATAATTTAAACTACAGTTAAAATTGAATATAACTAATTCTTTCTATTCTACTGAATTTCTCAAGTGGTAGAAAACATAAAAATTCAATAATTATAAAAGGTTTTATTATGTTTCAATGTAAACCTATTTTAAAATATGTAGTACCATATTTACTTATTCTTCATTTATACGTTTGTTTTTATGCCATCCTAGAGTGGTAGCAAGACTTACTTTGATACCTTTCCATGGTTTCAGTGCTACCATACCTCAATAAGATTTCATGTTAGACCAGCTGGATTACTAAATTTGGCTTAATAGCCTGTTGGTTTTGTGTTGAGGCTCAAGACCTAGTGATTTCTATAAGGTGATTCAAACTCAAGCCATTAGTTATTGGTCATATGATGGGATCCTTTAATAAATGAACTTCATTTTGCTTTTTAATTTTTTTGTATCAGTGCATTTTATAGCTTTAAATAGATTTTACTTTATTGTAATCCAGTGCTTTGCCTCTGAGAATGATGTAAACTTTCAGTTTTGCTTGCTCAGTATTACATCATTGCTTATCTTGGCATTATATACATTGACTTGATTTGGAACATTATTGGAAAATTATATTTTTCTGAAATCTTATAATTTGCAGTGTCATTTAGAGAATTCATGTCCTAAGAGATGAGGATTAAAGTTTGACAGCATGCTTCTGAGATCATTTGGCAAATGAATGATTTGGTACACATTGTTGAACCTCTTTCTCTGTTAAGAAGTAACTGGTTTGATTCTCTTCTGAGCTCCCTTCCACCTGGTTATTATGGAAGACCATTAGTGTGACTAGATTTTCATGGTCATGGCACAATTCCCACATTTTTTTCATAGTAGCTACACTTTATACATATGTATATACTTACATGCATATACATGCATATTGATATAATATATATATTATATATATATATAGACTCACTTATATACATATTTACACTTAACCAAGAAATAATAAAACTTTATGTAGATTCTCTGACTTCCTAAATTATTTTAAAAACTAGCCATACCTTATATTACTTACTCTTCCTTTTCACATATTTTTAATTTAATTCTTCTTTTTTTAATGGTCTTGACAGAGGTTTGTTATCTTGGGAAGTTTGACTACATACCCTTAAATATAATTTGCTTCTTAAATTGGCTTACCAAATCCTTTACACATATAAATATGCTATATGAGCAAATGTAAATTTAGACCAAAATTCCATTCTGGTAATGTGCTTTGCTTTTCTAGTTACATTTGTGTTTATGGCTTAAAAGAGTGCTGTATGTAGAAAGAAAGTAATTTAGACTATTATTGCCTTTTAGGTCTCTTGTTTAATGTTCCTAAACTCCAAAACAATCTCCATAATCAGGAGAGTTGGAGATGTAGGTACCTACAAGGATAACGTACTGGCCAGGGTATGACCATTCAGCAGCCTGTGGAACCTCTTCAGAGTTGAATGTGGGAAACCTCTTAAAGTTCCTCCTGTGCTTGTAAATTATTGTTGCCCTGTTTAAATGAGAAGCAACTTTTGTTTTTTACTAGAAGAAAAGGTATTCTGTAATTTGAGGAGAAGAGGTATTTTAATAGAGGAGGAAGCAGCAGGGGCATGTGTCACTGTGTCTTTACCCACTATCAGCAACTTGGTGGTTTACTTAATAACCTATTTCTGTTTCAGAGTCCCTCTCCTCTGTTTGTGGTTTGAGATTACTGCACCGTCGGCAGAAACGGATCATTGGTGGGAAGAATTCTTTGAGGTAAAAGGTTCTTCAGAAGATATTTTCCATATTGCAGAATTATTTATATATTACAAATTGGGAATTGTCTACTATTTTATAAGGGATTTTTTAAACTTGTTTTTCTAAATTAAATTCATATTACTGATAATTTCACTGTCCTCTGACCATGTGTAAGAATATGGACTTATATCACTATCTCCTGCTTTTTGAAATAGATGTGTTGCTGAAAACTTATGTGGTAGAAAGAAACTTGTTCAGAAGATCTGAAAAAATGTATAACTACACAATTCATATATATGACTTAGAATATATTTGTTTGAGACTTGCTTTAATATACTTTTTTGTTGAATTTTCTAATGGAAAACTAGCATTTTGCATATTAAATACTTCTTCAATCTGCTTAGGTAGAGTAGTGAGGAGAGAAAATATTCTTCAAATCATGAAATATAAAGAAGACCCAGCTTGTTTCCAAGAATGTCAAAGATACGCAGATGCATACAAATGCCTATAAGCAAATCTTAAGGTGGTCTGCTCCAAGTTGTAGGGGCATCATTCTCAAAGTAGGAGGGGGTCTTACATCCTAGAATCCCTTTTATATTCCTTTTCTCCTACCTGCAAACCTTCCAAGTCATTGTTTAATGTATTAGATGCTTTTCTGCCTTTTATGGATATTGATGAGTGGTTCACTTTCTTCTTAGGGGCGGCTGGCCTTGGCAAGTGTCCCTTCGACTAAAGTCAAGCCATGGAGATGGCAGGCTCCTCTGTGGGGCCACACTCCTGAGTAGCTGCTGGGTCCTTACAGCAGCACACTGCTTCAAGAGGTATGTGTCCACCTTTCCAAACAACTAAGTTTGGCTCTTACTTGACAGGTCTTCCAATCCTTTCCTGCCCTACAACATAGTAGAAACTTGAAGTGGCAGAGGCAGGCTAAAGACCTTCCCATCCAGTCCAGTGGCACCTTGGTATCGAGGGAGGTAACATAAGGAGCAAAAAGCACCGTCAGGAAGCTCCTGGCTATCTGGTATTAAAGCAAACTCTAGATTTAGGGACAAGAGAGGATGGGTTTTTGGAAGGAAGGCAGCTATATGTTAGTGCTTCCCCCCAAGAACGTGTCTGAAAGTGAAATCATATCCCTGTAGAGCCTGAGGAGACCTCAGATGATCTAGTAAGGAATGCTAAGGAATTGGGAGTTTTGGTGTTTTTTGACCCTTTGGGTCTTCTTGGTGTTTTGTGTCTTTGAGATTTGTATCTTGTAGAAAGTCAGGTTGCATCCTAATTATTTCCTCTTGTCCCAAACGTTTTATCAGTCTAGTCTGAAGTTTTCCCAGTTCAGAGGGGAGCCGATGCAGAGAAAATCAGGTGCCAGCATCACACTGCTCACTGTGCCTACACTAGACACCAGCTGTCCTTTTCGTGGGCCCTGGTAATGGCCATTTCCTTAGCAGGAATTTTGGTATTTACAAATGTATACCAGTGCTTGTCAAAGTATTGATAATTAATGAAGCAAGGTGATGAGTAAGAGAATTTGTATATTGAAAATAGTCATAATAAAAAGTTTTATTTTAAAACATGTACATTTCATTGAAAAGTTTTTACAATCAAAAATTCGTTCTTTATTTTTTCATATGTGGTATCATGGCCTCACTGTATATTTGCAGTCCCTCCATGTAGATTTTATTCACTTTAACCACTATTTGAATTTTAATGCCTCTTGTAAGATAAAACCATAATTTATTCCCCTACTGATGGATAATTAGGTGGTTTCCATTTCCATTCTTTTATTATGAAAAAATGGTGCTGCAATAGATATTCATATATCTCATTGGGTACATACATGTGCAAGCATTTTGTTGGGTCCTGAAGTACCCATTCAGTTTTACTAGGGACTACCAACTTACTTTCTAAAGTAATTGCATCCACTTACATCACAGCAATGTGTAAGTTCCTAATTCCTCACATCCTCACCTCAACTTGATGCCATCAGCACTTACACTTAAAATTTGCCAATTTTAGAGTTTTGGGACTTCTTTTTAAATTCCATTTCTCTGGTTATTGTCTTCTTCCATGAATTCTTTGTTCATATCCTTTGCTTATTTTTCTGTTGGATCTTTTTGTAATTGATTTTTCAAATCTTTGGATATATTCTGTGCACAAAGTCTTTGTTACCATATGTTACAAATGCCTTTTCTCAAGCTGGGGCATGTCCTTTGTCTTATTTAAGGTCTTTTTCTTATGAAGATATTTTAATTGCAATATTTTTAAATGTGTCAGTTTTTTAAAGTTGACAAAAGCTTTATATCTTATTTAAAAAATCCTTCTCTAACACCATATAATGAAGATATTATCTTAATTTTTTACTAAAAACTTTACAGTTTTGCATTTCATGTTTAGATTTTACTGTTTATAATTTTTGTGTGTGTATGGCCTATAGTATGAGAAAGAACCTAATTTTATACTTTTTTTAAAGGAAAGCTTGTTTTCCCAACACTTTTTATGGACCATTCCATTCCTTACCCATTTATTTATGTCAACTATGTTATATGCCAAGTTTTCATATACCTATGTTTCTAGGGTCTCTATTCACTTCCTCTTATTATTTTGATACATATTTATGGAGTAAACATCCATATTCAAGGTGCTGCAGAAGATACAAATCTATATTTTACATAGCCTTTGTCATTTCTGGGATAATAACTGAGTTTGAGAGTTCACCTATATACCAGTGAGTTTAATACCTTCATATGTTACATGAATGGCACAGACAATAATGATTATAGTCATTCATTAACTCAACAAAAAATTATTGAACCCCTAGTATTCCCAGGATTATGGCATGCACTAAAGATGTAGTGGAAAACAACACAGATAGGATCTTTGCTATCATAATAATTTTCAGTGTAGCTGGATGACCCAGAGGAGGGAGATACTGATGTGGCTGGTATGATAGGATCAGAAAAAGTTATGGCACTGTTTTTAAAGTGTGGACTTTTCACCACAACATTAGATATATTCTTCTTGTTAAAAATCCAGTTTCCTGGGCCCCTACTCAGATCTACTAGATCTTTGGAGCTGAGAACTAGGAGCTTGCATTTTTATCAAGAATCTCGGGTGATTCTTACGAACACTAAAGGTTAAGACCCACTTGCTTAGTGGGTAGAATAGAATGTGATCTGGATGTTTGAAGAATGATGATGAGGAAGAATGTAACTGAGTTGACTGGATACTTATCCTTGTCTTACTCAAAGTATTAATCACTAAACTGAAAAACAATAATGATAGTAAGTTAATTCTATTTTTGGATGCTAGGAGACTGGGAGGGACGAGATGTATGTTGGAAGATAAGATCCAAGACGGTGAAAGATTTTGATTCGTTTTTCTAACAGTGGAATAAGGAGGAAGTAAAATGCCAGGATTAGTTCCAGGAAACTGGGCTTAAATGAAGCACAAGTGAAAAAGACCTTAAGAGTTTTGGTGTCCTGCAGCCTTCATACGAGTCAGCGGTGTCAGGCAGTTGCCCACAAGGTGAATCAGTTTTGGGCAGCGCTGACAGAACGGTGTCCGGGCACAGCGGCAGAGAGCCTGCTGCCTGTGCTCGGGCTCCTGGCGGGGACAAGAGTGCTGTCGCTATGGGAGAGAACTGTGCCCAGTTCCAGGTGCCGCACCGCGAAAATGCCACGTGGTGCACACGGCAGGCAAACAGAAAGGGGAGATGTGTGGAATTGGATTAAATTTGTTACCCATGGTTTCAAATACGACAGATGTTCATGGGAGATCAGATAATTTTCATTTTAACATAAGAAAGAGGTTTTGTTGTTTGTTTTTATTTCTTTAGCACTAGAACAGTTCAAAGATGGATATGGGAGGAAGAGTGAGTTCTGTTGCGGAGTCTCTTCGAGCAGAGCGGCTGGATTATGTATTAGTAGTAGGAGGTAGGTAACATCTAACATTGGGAGCATAGTGGTGAGAAAGCACAAAGCATATTTGAAGGATGATAGGCATTAGTTAGGATAGTGGATCTGGAATTTGTGTAGTGAACTTGCAGTAGAGAAGCAGGAAAGGCCTGGAATGCCAGGGTAGTGAATTTCTGCTTAATTCACCAAGCAGTGGAAACCACTAAAGGTTTTTGAGCCTTGAATATGATCAAAGAGGAATTTTAGGGGATGAGTACTTTGAAAAAAATGGGGTCGATCTGAGGTGGTAAAGCAAATTATTAATGTGAGGGTCTGAATGAGCTTCGAATTACGTGAAAATCTTTGCATACATGCTCTTACACCATTTTGTGTGACTCAAATTGGAGTGACTTGAATTGGTCTGTTCCCAAGTGATTGAAACTCAGTATGGTAGGAGAACTGGAGGGAGACTGATTATAAAGCTATTTACAGTAGAAGGTGGAAAAGAAAGGAGGGAGAGAAGGTAGAGACACTGTGACAGAAATCAGAACATGGTACTGTGTAAGAAGAGACATGGGTTTGGCCATCAACACCAGTCACAGTTCTAACTTCTTCAATGGTCAATTGCTTAACTTTGTGGAAACTACTTAATCTCTTGGACCCACAGTTTTTTCATCTGTAAAATAACGGCAGTTATGTTCCATAGTGAGTGATCTGCAAAGTATGTGATTCTATAAACTGTAAAATTCAGAACACATTAGCTATTATTATGTTAGAGTTCAAAAACAGGAATCAGATTATTATTAGCAAAAGCAGGGAATTCAGGATGATTTTATTCCACTGACTACTAGAGAAGAATAAGGGAGGAAACTGCAGAGAATCTGGGAAAGCCTGTTTGGGCAGCTTAGAGTTTAGGCAGAATAATTCAGTAGCTTCACTTTAGATTATCTGCCTCTTATTCAAGACTCCTTGTCTATCAAGTGTGTGCTAAAAGTTACAGACTTAGGGGTTCAAGGCTTAAAGTATTAAAGTAGGGAAATTACCCAAAAGTTATATTTGAGGTTGAAAATTTTGATTTGACTTTCGGGTTCCCTGGAAGGTCTTTTTCTTTCTCTGTTTCTTTTTTTTTAAGGTATATGTTTCTTTTTTATTTTTTTAGGTATATGTTTGTTTACATGTCATTATTTCTCCCTTGGCCGGCTTCTTCTAGATTATTGCTTAAAGTCAGCAATCACTTCATTTGTATTTATAAACCAAGTGTCTAGTGTATTACTTGGCACATAGATACTACTAAATGATTGCCGCATGATGAAACTGTGGGTGTAGCTGCCAGATAGTGGATATATTTAAGAATGTTGGACTCTTTAGTTTGGTGGTATTTTAAACCTAAATCAACAGATAACTCTTTCCATATGTCATTCTGAATTTCTTCTCATTATCTGCAAAGTATAAGATAAGACAGTTGATTTAAAAGCAGAGATTACGATATGCAGCATTTTGATGTGCTTTGGACATAATGCAAGACTCTTTTGATGTGAGTAGGGAGAAAATTGTTTTTCACATGTGTTATATATCCATGCAACTTGGTCTGTAACCTTTACCAGATTTCATAGATTTCCTGTTTTGAAGTGCCTAAGGAGGGCACAACTCACATCCTTATTGTAGTAAGTTTATTAAAAAAGCATAAGGACAGTTACCAGTGATTAGAACAAGCTCCAAATTTTGTTTTTCTGGGTTCAGGGACTTTGGATTAAAATAACCCTCCTTTAAACATCAAAAACTCTAAAATTTGTGAAAATAGATTTCCTCTGGAATTGTAGAGACTGTAGTGCAGAAACAATAAAATCACGTTCTAAGAGGTTACCTTTTTAGATTTCTTGATAGTTTAATTTAAGGTCTACTAGTAGGGGACCTAGATTTTGTATTTTGAAATTAGCTCTCACATGTTTTTTTTGTATCTCCACTGCTTTAACAACTGGACTTATATGTATATATAAAATATTGTATCTATATTATGTATATATATAAAATGGCTTCTTGCTCATTGGCCTTCTTTGTTGCCTTTCGTTGCCTAATTTTGCAGTGGGGGTACAGGCCAGTGCTTTGAGCAGCCATTTTGGAACAATAAGGCATAGACTGCTATTATCAGCAGTGTTATCTTATTATATGGATGACAACTTTTTATGTTTATTTAACTTGTCTTTGTAGGGCAGTCACTCTGTTATACAATCCTCATAGCAGAGTAATCTGGGATGATGGCTTAGGGGGAATGAGATCAGAATGTGTAACTTCAGATCCATCACCCTAGTACAGCCATTCCCACAGAGTCGTCCCTACATGATAAGGGTGCTTTGCTGGAAGGCTGACAGAGTTTCAATAATCCAACTGTGATTAGTTTGCAGCTTTAACATAGCGTGAGGTGTCAAAAACAGTCTTTGATGCCACCATAACAAAGACAACTGAGGTAGTTGGCCAATCACCATTTAAAGCCCTTCTATTTTTCACATTTTCCCTAGTGTTAATGCAATACAGACTTGGGAATGAAATATCCCATTGGCAGTTTGAAGTGGAAACTTGGGTAAATTAAGTTTTGTGTAGTTGCCCTATCAATTTACAATATAAATTGCTTACTTTTGCTGCTTTCTATTCTAAATCACAACTACAAGTACCATGAAATGACTATCTCTTTATGGTAGTGTGGCAATATAATTGAGAGATAAATTCCTGAATATTTAATTCCTTTTACTTATCTATTCTGATAAAAAAGACCATTTTGGAGGAAAGAATGTACCCCAAACAAGGATTCTCTTGTTTCTGTAAATCTACTGCAAATTTGATTAGATTAAGAATATAGCCTTGATTTATCATTTTGACTTTTTGCCTGGAAATGCCATAGCAGCTGCAAATTGTCAAAGATGGTTGCTCTGAAAATCAAGTGTCTAATTAGAAAGATGAGCCACAGAGGAATGGGACTTACTTTTTAAGAACAGTGTGGCAGATGCCTAACATGTGTTTCATCGTGACCTAGTATATGGTAGAGTTCATAAGAACATGGTCTTTGGTGATATACCTGTATCATCAGTCGTGCTAAAACCATTCCTGAATTCTCTCTCTCTATATATATACGTATATAAGACAATGCAGAGTTTTACAGAGGTCACTTCTAAGCAACTGGAACCATTTACATAAGCAACTTCAGTCAACCTCTTTTTGAGTTTCATGCAGACAAGAGAGAAAAACAGATTCTAGTAGTAGCAGATGTGCACAGGCTGATGTAAAATAACTCTTTTTGAAGAGAGGAATCTATGTAGAGAACACACATAAAGAATGTGACCTGCAACTGAATTAATTCTTCCATTTTTAATGCTGGTAATTTTTTGTTGTTTTTTTAAACTCTAGAATCTCAGAAATTGGGATATTGGGTTTTACTAAACTGCTCTGTCTCAGATCCTCTCTTGCTCAAGCTTGTCTGGGAATTTCATTCAATTTTTAATTGCGGGGGAGTTGAAGGCATTTCAACAAAACAAACAACTGAATGGTGCATCAGCCAGAACCTGAAATGTTTGTTTTAGGAGCATTTTTTAACATAATAAAGTAGTTGAAATAACAAAAGCTCAATTAGAAAGATCTTAAAATACCTTGAAGAAGAGGTTTCCTTGATATATTTTCTTGAGAAGCCTAGAACCATATAAATGCTTTTAAAGTTCAGTCATATTGGGAAACTCAGCCAAATTGTTCTGCCTGAAGTATATAATTACACCCACCAGGAGAGGTGACACTAGAAGACATATATCTGGTTAGTAAAATTATCCAGTCTTCTGTCAGATGCCCTTCAAATTCCAAGCATAAATGTAAGAATAACTAGAGTGAAAGGAATGTGGGAGTCATTGCTTAGGTTTTAGCTTGTCCATTTCCTTAAATCAGGACAACTTTAAAAGTATAGGTACTCCTTTTGGGTTCCTGGACCCAATTCCAGTGTGTGTGTTTGTGTGTGTGTGGTCTTCCCACAGACTGCACCAAGCAATTCTTAAACACCAGCAGGGTGTCCAAGAACTCAGTTCTGACACTATCTGCTTGGAGACAGCACCACATTCCCCAGGGTAAGGGCTCCGTCCTGCAAGACTGCCCTCCACCCACGACTTTAGGTGCCAGTGTCAAGCCCCTTGGGCTGTTTGTTACCTGTGCTTCTGACCAACCAGCTACAGATTGGAGGTTCAACGACTTCCTCTCAGGCTTAGTGTGCCATAGCATCTCACAAAATTCAGGAAAACATGTGTTTACCAGTTTAACAGAGGATACCATAAAGTATGCAAGTTTAATAGCAGATGAAGAGATATAGAGTGAATAGAGGCTGGAATGCTTTTAAATATCCTACGACACACAGAACAGCTCCTTTTCAACAAAGACTTCCTGGCCCCAGATGTCAACAGTGCTGAGGTTCAGAAACTCTGCTTTGGGCAATGTATCAGAATCAAGGTACATATGTTGGTTGAAAAGCAGGCTGAGAACTATGAATCTAGTAAATAATGATTTTCTATTTTAATTGAGTAATTTATGAAAAAAAATACACATTAAAAATATACATTCATTCACTCACTAAACAGACATGCTGCAGTCCTTCTTAACGGAGTACCAGTACTCCAAGTGTTTAAGATTCATCAGTGAACACAGATAAAGATCCCTGCCCTTGAATACCTTTTATTTAAGTAGGGGAAACAGAGAACAATTAAACATAATAAATAGTAAATTAGATAGTGTTTGAAAGCAGTGTAAAAAAAGAAAGAGCAGATTAAGGACACTGGAGCACTGGGAGAGGGGAGGACAAAGGGTGGGTTGCAATTTTAAATGAGTGCATCAAAGTAAGTCTCATTGAGGTGATGTCTGAACAGATTTAAAAGAAATGAGGGAATATAATGAATATATATTGCCCTGAAAATGCAGTTTTGGCTTGCATTCCGTTCACAGGAAAGGGGAGTAGATTGTGCTAAGTGCTTTGAGGGATACAAAGTTAGGTTAGATATAGTTTCTCCTCTCATGGAACTTCATGATGAATTAATTTATCTTGGAAATGGTAGAAAAACAAAGGCATCCAATACAGGACATTAATTTTGCCCTATATTGTTCGTTCCTGTTTTGATCCCTTTTCACGGTGGGGAGAGAACAGGTTAATGATTAGTCCTTATTTCCCACTCATCTTCCACAGCTGCTGCTTCTCAGGGAAGTTGGACGGTGACCTGCATTAAATGGTGAAAGGAGGGAGTGTTGACACTGGGTTTTGAGTACAGGATGGAGAGCAGTGGGGTCAAAGAAATGGAAAGCAGTGTTAAACTTAGAAAAGGGGCTAATGATTTGGAAGAAAGGCACACAGCATCTTTATTAAACTTCCTTGCTGACAACCACCAATCTTCAGCAGTGACCAAGCATTTACAGCAAGCCTCTTCGCTCTCTGCCTCTCAGGTATGGGAACAGCACTAGGAGCTACGCCATTCGAGTTGGGGATTATCATACTCTGGTGCCAGAGGAATTTGAAGAAGAACTTGGAGTTGAACAGATTGTTATTCACCGGGATTATCGACCTGACAGCAGTGACTATGATATCGCCCTGGTTAGGTTACAGGGACCAGAAGGGCAATGTGCCAGGTTCAGTAGTCATGTTTTGCCAGCCTGTTTGCCATTCAGGAGAGAAAGGCCTCAGAGAACAGCCTCCAGCTGTTACATAACGGGATGGGGAGACACAGGTAAATGGTGCAAAGGAACAAATGAGATATGGACATCTTGTATCTGGGATTATCTATGCATTTGTCTGACAGTGGGTAGTAAAATCTTAAAACGTTCAGGCTGTTATTTGGAAATTCTAACAAGTGTGAGATGCACGCATATAACTTGGATTCATGTCCTGAGGGTACTGTTGGTCCCCATTACAACTTTAACACAAACTGCTAGATCTCTATTGCCTGTGGGGTGAAGGGGTAAATCCTGTAGTTTTAGTTCTCCAGACTACTGAGGACGCAGATTTTAAGAGCCTACCCCAAGGCTTGGGCCTCACTGTCTAGATTTTAAAAGACTGTCTTTCCCAGATGATTTGATTTAGCCACTCCAGGCTTTGCTGTTTCTTTGTAATAGAGCCCTTTATCAGACAAAATCTTAGGATCTTAAATATGAAACAGACAAAAGCAGAACTGCTGAATTTGAGGGATTAAATCCAGTTTTTCTCTTCATCCCCTCTCCTTTCCCATTCTTCCCACTTCCCAATCCCCAAGCAAAAGTATAGTGTTCATCTCAGGCAACTGCTTTCTGTGTTGTATTGTCTTGCTACAGTTAAATTCATGTGTGTCAACTAGTGCTTGCTCATGACAATCCATGAAAGATCAAATCTAGGTCTCACAAATGATTGCTGAATATAGAGAGATGATTGGCTGATTGTGTGCCATTAAAATGATTACCACTGGTAACTGTATTCTTAAAAGAGCTTCAAGTATTTCTACAAGTGATGATTTCAATAAGATTTTATTAATAAAAATATTTCATTGTTCATTTTATCCCATGCTACATTAAATCTGGATTTTAGATTGTTATATTTCATAGCAGTAATGTAGAACATCTGTGGCAGATACAGAATACTGAAAAGCACTGGGACCAATCCTGAGATACACTAAACATTTCCTTGGTGATACAGTAAAAACCAGAGTTTCTGCTTTCTCAGTACACTTCTCATGTGTTGATGCATGAGGGAAATCCAATCCTGGAGGTCAAAGAACACTGAGAATTACAGTTACTTCATCAAGGAGGGTTCAGTCACCTTCCTTTTCACACATCTGAACAGAAATGACTAAGGAAGTATATTTTACAGAATGTTTTATTATGGTGAATTATTCCAGTTGAGTAAATAGGGTCAGAGAAAAATGGTGGAATTTAGATCTAAGAAAAACCTATCATGGAGAACATATCAATTAGACATTTTAGTCATTAAAAAGAAGTGAGTGGCTTACTAGTAGAGTATACTAACATCAAGTGGTTAAGCTTAAACTTGTATATACTTTTGTTTCTGAATCATCATTATCAAATACCATTTTTCTACTTAGCATAGTTATTTCCACCTTCTGTGCCTATGTAATTGTCACTTGTAATTAATCCTCAAAAGTAAATAAAGTACATAAATCTTTAGAGGAATGGATATGCTAATACAAAATCAGCATGAATGCATCCCCAGCTTTTTAATACATAGAATTAAAATACTAAAGCCTGCACAAATGTGCCTTCTTTAGGTTACCTTTTTCTGTAGCCTAATCCCTAAATGTTACATCATTCCTCAAAAAATTCAGTACTGACAAATTAGTGACAGGTAAAAGTAATGTTAAGGACAAACATTTAAAAAAGCAGCTGACATGGTGTTGTAGTCACTCATTTAAACACTAATGCCGCAACAGTTTTTATTTTGAAGACTTAAATGTTCATTAAATTGTCAAATAGTTTGTTAGCATTTTAGCTGGAATCTAATTCGTTTTATTTGGTCTGAGTAGGACGAGCCTATTCAAGAACCCTACAACAAGCAGCCATACCCTTACTTCCCAAGAGGTTTTGTGAAGAACGTTATAAGGGTCGGTTTACAGGAAGGATGCTCTGTGCTGGAAATCTCCATGAACATAAACGTGTGGACAGCTGCCAAGGAGACAGCGGAGGACCCCTCGTGTGTGTTCGGCCAGGACAGAGCTGGGTTGTATATGGGGTGACCTCCTGGGGGTATGGTTGTGGAGTCAAGGATTCACCAGGTGTTTATACTAAAGTCTCAGCTTTTGTACCTTGGATAAAAAGTGTCACCAAATTGTAATTCATGAACACCTCAAGGGAAACTGTAGATTCTGGTGGAAAAATTTCAACCTCTACACTGGCACTTAACGAGAGATGCCAACTAATGGGGACTGAGATCCATTTGTTTTGTGTTGTGATAAAAATTGTGAACCCCTTTGCTGCTTGATAAATTTGTGATGTGAACAATTTTGGTTAGATACTCGGTGTAGTACTTTTCATCCTTAATTAGCATTGCTGCCTTCGCAGATTAGTGTCCTGACAAATTCCTTATTCTCATTTGAGCCTTAACTTAGGTCTTCTGCCTATTTGTCAGCATTCTCCAGTGATTTTTTATATTGCTTGTGCAATAAGGCTGTTTTTACACTTGGATTGAGAATGCCATATAATTGAATCAGTGTGGTATATGAATTCGTATTAAATGCCCACTTGACACAAAATGCCCATTACTACACTCAAGAGTGGCATTGTTTCTAAGTAAAGATTTTTTCAGAAGGCTGACATGACATCTTCACGCAGTCTCCGTAGCATTTGTTGAGGAAATCAAGGGCCAAAAAAGAAAAGGAATTCCATCATAACCCTAGGCTGGTTTAAGTCACAGTACGTTCCTAAATGAAGGTGTTGTACCCAAGCACAATGGCAACAATGACAAAAACACTTTATAGCTTACCTTGTATGTCACTAGATAATTTGGAGTAATTCCTGATAATATAAGAATGCCTTCAAGTTGCTGGATGTACCACCTCATTTTCTACCTTACTTGTTAACATTATCTACTTTGATTACTTAATAACCACTTCAAATATTTAAGTTGGTAGACTTAGCATCATGCTCCTTTTCTGGGCTAGGATGTTAAGAGTGCCATCTACTGCAACTCTCTGGTAACTGACGCGAACCTGTTCATTTCCTAAGACTATCCCCATACTGTCCTTACAAAAACACACTATTAAAAATTCTTCCCCCGACTATACAGTGGGAAGGAAAATGCTCTAAAATAACTTGTTTCAACCAATTTGATTCATACACCAGTTTGTATATCCAAGTGACAGACAAATCGAGGTAAAGAAGTCAGTGTGAACTTAAAATAATGGTAGCAATCCTTTTAAATAGCTAAGTCACCATGGAGGGACTTGACCCCTTTCCCTACTGCATCAAATTCTTTTGTAAATTCTCAGCTTTTTAAAAAACTGGTGCTAACCTAAAGGTGTTTTATAGTTTACTACCTTGCATAACTGCAGTGCTGTATCAGGCAGATAGCATTAAAACTTTTCTAAAAACTCATGATTTTGATAAAGGAGAAACTTTTCAAGCATTTACATCTATAGGATACAGCTACAGACAGTGCACACTTATACAAAGGTTTGAGAAAAAAGTGCAATACAAGCCAAGAAAAATCTACCTTTACTGAAACTTTCTCACAGGCCACCATTATAATTAAATCAGTGTGAATGAAGGCAACACTGATTTTGAAGTTTTAACAAGACCTGAGAACGAGAAACTTAAAGGACAATAACAGGTGGCCTCAAACCTTTGAGGATACGCTTCATAAAATATGCCTTTTTTAGCTAACTTTTTGTTAAATGTGTGACTTTTGAAAGATAACAAGTGTTCAGTGAACATTTGTGTAAATAAAGTGCATAGCTGTTCACTTATATAGCTGCCTTGATCTTTTCTATGGTGTAAAATGACTCTGCTTTCTCCCCCTCAGGGGTAACCTGGTTTTTATGTTATCAGTTTTCCCCAAAAATGCTGTACCATCTTACAGTACTCATTCACACTACCTCCACAAGAGGTCGTAACAGAACAAGAGGTAGTCTGTTATTTGTAAATATTTTCCACCTATTAATAATCATTCAGTCAGGGAACAGTGATTGAGATGAAAAATCATTTTATTTAATTATAATTATAAAGCACTGACTAATTTTCACCTTAAATACCATACGTATGAAAAATAACATTCAGGCCTATACTGAAAATACTGCACCGGGTGTTTCCAGAACATCATTCACCACTGAATCCCCAAGCTGCTGAGATTTAGTATCACGCTGGGCAGTGCACTGCATGCTGCTTAACACACTTCATCCCTATCACCTTGGATTTCTTGATACCTGCAATAGAAGAAAACCAGCTTTATAAAACTCTGTATACTTACCTTACTGTGCTCAGACCGTAGCCTTTTCTGTGACTTTCTATTCAGCTGGCTAGTTATTCCTTAAAAAATGGGCCGATTTTGACCTATTTTTTTAGCACCAAATTTTTCAGATAAACTCGGGAATGTGATATAAAGGAACATACCTTGTATCTTCCATCACCTATAAGAAGAATTAGTTCACCCTCCTGGAAACATCTGAACAACAGTTTTCCCAATAACCCTGCCACCCTCTAAGTTTTTAAACTAAATGTTACTTGTGCAAGTCAGAATCTGATACCAATTAAATGGTGACAGCTTTGCCAATAAACAAGAATATACTCTTCCATGGCTAGGAAGGGAGACTGCCACAGCCGACAGGTCCCAAAGACACATGGAGATCCACAACCTCAGAACTGACCAGCAAGCCCAATTCCAGACGGTCGGTACTCACCCAGAGGGTCCACTGTGACACGTTATCAGGATGCGGCGTTACTATTGAAATAGCACCGGAGGAGACTCCAGACTGCAGCACGGTATCGACAGCGTTAACTAGCGACCTTCACCGAAGTCAGGGTGCCCGGAACCTTTGCCGACGGCCAGCGGCCTACGAGCGACCCCTCTCGGTCTCGGGGCCCAGGGCTGCACGTGGCGACCGCGCGACTTAATGTAACATCTAAGTTCGTTCAGGCTTTGGAACCTGGAGATTTTCAATGCTGGCTTCGATCTACCACTACTACACTCTTGAATCTCTTGCATCTTAACTAAACCAAAAAGTTCTGTCCCAATTATTTCAAAATACAAAATTCGGCCACTTCCTCCCACCCACAAGCGACGCTTCCCGATGAGAAAGGCCGCGCCGCTCTGCGCACGCTCTCTTATACCGCTGATGACGCCATTCCGGGCCGCTCCGCGACGGGCTGTAACAACGCCTTTTCCGCCCTCTGCCCCGCCCCCTCCCCGGTGGCCCCTCCCTTATCTCCGCTTCGGAACGTCTTGAGTCCACCCTTTAGGTCTGGGCCGCTCCCCGGCCCAAGATTGTGACGCAGGCGCACACTGGGCGCCCAGAAGTTCTCGCGGGACCGGGGAACCCTGACGCTGGCGCCCGCCGCCTGACTGAAGGTGAAGAGTCTATACTAATCTTGTTTTCTTTAGGGTAGTTATTTTAGACAAATACCGTATGATTTCGCTTACATGTAGAATCTAAAAAACAAAACAAATTAACAAAATCGAAATAGATTCATTAACACAAGAGAACAGACTGGTGGTTACAGTAGGGGAGGGTCGGTGAAGGGAATGGGTGAAATAGGTGAAGGGAAAAAAAGTCACTGTTGTTACTGACCTGCCAAGTTCGAAGTTTTCCGCTTAACTTTACTAATTTATGTGGAACTAGCTGATTTTTTGTCTCTTTGTTAGTAATTTTCTCTCCCCTGGAATTGCTGTTCCTGAAGCGCAAATGTCAATGGTCTGCAGTTTTTTTTTTGGGGGGGGGGGGAATCTAATCTTTTAGGATTATTTGCACTCTTTAACGAAAGCCACCAAATGGTTTTATAAACATAATTAAGAAAAGGAAAGGATGTTAGACCAGGTGAGCTACAGGAGACGACGTGTGTCTGTGAACATTTCCCCGGTTGCAGATTGATCCTCTGTTGTCGTCATCTCGCCACACCTGCGCTCCGTTTTAAAAGCGGATGCCTGGGTCTTGACTCTGCTATAGTTTCTTTAAGGGTTCAGTTAAAGAAATGGTAGAGTTACTGCTTGTAAAGTGGAATTATAACAGTTCAGGAATACTTTTATCCCTGGGCATATACTTACTAAAATGGCGCTAAGTTTATTTTCTATTTTCCCTTTTCATTTTCCAACTATATGAAACAAAAAGAAGGATCCAGGTGAATAAAGCTTTTACTTAGTAGTAGACCATTTCAGGCTGTATGGTGCGCGGCTGCTGTCAGAGAAAATGGTATCGAGATCTGGTGAGTAAAGCGGTACACAAAGAAGCTTCATAAAAATCATTACATACTCTTCTGGGGTAAAGAATTTAGTAAGAGCAATCATTGCTGTTATGGTTAAGGTTGGAATGGACAAGTTTATAGGGAATAAAGTTTAATTTGAAAGAACTAAGGCTCACCTTATTTCACATTGTCTTATTTTCTCTTGCTTTACTTGAGTTTACTCATTTCATCTCACTAGTGAATAGAAAAAACTGTTCAATAACAAGGCTTAAATACTAAATCACACACAGTGGGGAGTTTTGCCCAATTTGATTTTATTTAGAATCTCTAACCATCTGTATTTTTCTGCTATGGCTGTCTTAACAAAACATCACACAGGCGGGGTAGCTTAAAAACAGATACTTATTTCCTCACTATTCTGGAGCCCAGAAGTCTTGAGATCAATGTTCACAGGCTTTTTCTGAGACCTATCCTTGGCTGGTAGATGGCCTTCTTTTCCCTGTATCTTCACATAGTCTTTCCTCTGTACTATCAACAACCTAATCTCTATTTATAAGGACTTCAGTCATACTGGATTAAGCCTGTCCTAATGAACTCATTTAATCTCAATTACCTCTTTTAAGACCCTGTTTACACAGTCATATTCTGAGGTCTTGGGGGTTAGGACTTCACCATGAGTTTTCAGGGGGCACAATCCACCCCATAACAATGTCCACTTATGCTAAGCTCTAAAGATTTACTGAAGATTTTAGATGAATGTTTTGTTTGGGTTAAGGGCTAAAACACTGGTGGATGAGAGAGAGACAGAGAGAGAGAGAGAGTCCCTATATTTTCTCCATCTTGAACATGTCTTCCCATTTATATATATTTTTTCTTCTTTTTTTAAAAATTGAGGTGTAGTGACATTAGTTTTCAGGATTGTTAGTTCTATTTCTTTGAAAAATGCCATTGGAATTTTGATAGGGATTGCATTGAATCTGTAGATTTCTTTGGATAGTATGGACATTTTAACAATATTCTTCCAATACATGAGCACAGGATATCTTCACATCTGCTTCACTTTTTTTCATCAGGGTCATAGTTTTCAGTTTACAGGTCTTTCACCTCCTTGGCTCAGTTCATTCCTAAGCATTTTTTCTTTTCAATGCAATTGTAAGTGGGATTAAAAAATTTTTTTTCTTTCTGATAGTTTGTTATTAGAGTATTTAAATGCAATAACATTTTGTTGATTTTGTATGCTGTGATGAGTTTTGGTGGAGTCGTTGGGTTTGCTATATATCATATGTCATGTGAAATAGTGACAGTTTTATTCCTTTCTTTCCAATTTGGGTGGCTTTTATCTCTTTTTCTTGCCTAAATGCCATGGCTAG
This sequence comes from Phataginus tricuspis, assembly GCA_029783875.1. NCBI lineage: Eukaryota > Metazoa > Chordata > Mammalia > Pholidota > Manidae > Phataginus > Phataginus tricuspis. The sequence continues at coordinate 5,848,549 of JAQQAC010006877.1, read as the reverse complement.
GACTTCCAGTCCTATACTGAATAAAAGTGGGGACAGTGGGCATCCTTGTCTTACTGCTGATCTTAGAGGAAAAGCCTTAGGCTTTTCATCATTGAGTTTGATGTTAACTTTGGGCTTGTCATATGTAATCTTTGTTATGCTGAGGTCCATTTCCTTTGTGCCCATTTTGTTGAGTTTTTTAAATCATAAATGGACGGTGAATTTACATCTTTTTTTTTATTAATATACATTTACAAGACCAACATTATGGTTACTAGACTACCCCTATTATCAAGTACCCACCACATACCCCATTGCAGTCACTATCCATCAGTATAGTAGGATGTTATAGAATCACTACTTGTCTTCTCTGTTATTCTGCCTTCCCCGTATCCCCCCACCCCACCCCCACCCCCCGCTAAATTCTGTGTGCTAATCTGCATTTCTCTGATGATTAGGGATGTGGAGCATCTTTTCATGTGCCTGTTGGCAGTCTGAATTTCTTCTTTGGAGAAGTGTCTATTCAGATCCTCTGCCCATTTTTTAATTGGCTTATTTACTTTTCGTTTGTTGAGGTGCATCAGCTCTTTATATATTTTGAATGTCAACCCTTATTGGATATGTCATTTATGAATATATTCTCCCATACTGTAGGATGTCTTTTTGTTCTACTGATGGTGTCCTTTGCTGCACAGAACCTTTTTAGTTTATTATAGTCCCACTTGTTCATTTTTGCTTTTGTTTCCCTTGCCCGGGAAGATATATTCATGAAGAAGTTGCTCATGTTTATGTCCAAGAGATTTTTGCCTACGTTTTTTTCTAACAGTTTTATGGTTTCATGACTTACATTCAGGACTTTGATCCCTTTTGAGTTTACTTTTGTGTATGGGGTTAGACAGTAGTCCAGTTTAATTCTCTTACATGTATCTGTCCAGTTTTGCCAACATCAGCTGTTGAACAGGCTGTCATTTCCCCATCGTATATCCATAGCTCTTTTATCATATATTAATTGACCATATATGCTTGGGTTTATATCTGGGCTCTTTATTCTGTTCCACTGGTCTATGGGTCTGTTCTTGTGCCAGTACCAAATTGTCTTCATTACTGTAGTTTTGTAGTAGAGCTTGAAGACAGGGAGCGTAATTCCCCCTGCTTTATTCTGCCTTTTCAGGATTGCTTTGGCTATTCGGGGTCATTTGTGGTTCCATATGAATTTTAGAACTATTTGCTGTAGTTCACTGAAGAATGTTATAGGTATTTTGATAGGGATTGCATTGAATCTGTAGATTGCTTTAGGTAGGATGGCCATTTTGACAATATTAATTCTTCCTAGCCAAGAGCATGGGATGAATTTCCATTTATTAGTGTCCTCTTTAATTTCTCTTAAGAGTGTCTTATAGTTTACAGGGTATAGGTCTTTCACTTCCTTGGTTAGGTTTATTCCAAGGTATTTTATTTGTTCGGTTGTGATTGTGAATGGAATTGTTTTCCTGATTTCTCTTGCTGCTAGTTCATTGTTAGTGTATAGGAATGCAACAGATTTCTGTCTATTAATTTTGTATCCCGCAACTTTGCTGAATTCAGATATTAGATCTAGTAGTTTTGGAGTGGATTTTTTAGGGTTTTATATGTACAATATCATTTCATCTGCAAACAGGAACAGTTTGAGTTCTTCCTTGCCAATCTGGATGCCTTTTATTCTTTTGTGTTGTCTGATTGCCATGGATAGGACCTCCACAACTATGTTGAATAAAAGTGGGGAGAGTGGGCATCCTTGTCTTGTTCCCGATCTTAAAGGAAAAGCTTTCAGCTTCTCGCTGTTAAGTATAATGTTGGCTGTGGGTTTATCATATAAGGCCTTTATTATGTTGAGGTACTTGCTGTCTATACCCATTTTATTGAGAGTTTTTATCAGGAATGAATGTTGAATTTTGTCGAATTCTTTTTCAGCATCTATGGAGATGATCATGTGGTTTTTGTTCTCTTTTTGTTGATGTGATGGATTATGTTGATGGATTTTCAAATACTGTACCATCCTTGCATCCCTGGGATGAATTCCACTTGATCATGATGGATGATCTTTTTGATGTATGTTTGAATTTGGTTTTCCAATATTTTTTTTATATAATTAATTTTGGTATCATTAATCTACAATTACATGTGCAATATTATGGTTATTAAACTACCCCCTTCGTCAGGTCCCCCCCACCAACCCCATTACAGTCACTGTCCATCAGCATAGTGAGATGCTATAGAATCATTACTTGTCTTCTCTGAGTTGTACAGCCCTCCCTGCGCCCCCCCCCAACATTACATCTGCTAATCATAATGCCCTTTTTCCCCCTTGTCCCTCCCTTTCCACCCATCCTCCTCAGTTCCTTTTCCTTTGGTAACTATTAGTCCGTTCTTGGGTTCTGTGAATCTGCTGCTGTTTTGTTCCTTCAGTTTTTTTCTTTGTTCTTATACTCCACATATGAGTGAAATCATTTGATACTTGTCTTTTTCAGCGTGCCTTATTTCACTGAGCATAATACCCTCTAGCTCCGTCCATGTTGTTGCAAATGGTAGGATTTGTTTTCTTCTTATGCCTGAATAATATTCCATTGTGTATATGTACCACTTCTTCTTTATCCATTCATCTACTGACAGACACTTAGGTTGCTTCCATTTCTTGGCTATTGTAAATAGTGCTGCAATAAACATAGGGGTGCATCTGTCTTTTTGAAACTGGGCTGCTGCATTCTTAGGTTAAATTCCTAGGAGTTGGATTCCTGGGTCAAATGGTATTTCTATTTTGAGTTTTTTGAGGAACCTCCATACTGCTTTCCACAATGGTTGAACGAATTTGCATTCCCACCCGCAGCGTAGGAGGGTTCCCTTTTCTCCAAATCCTTGCCAACATTTGTTGTTGTTTGTGTTTTGGATGTTGGCCATCCTCACTGGTGTGAGGTGATAACTCATTGTGGTTTTAATTTGCATTTCTCTGATGATTAGCGATGTGGAGCATCTTCTCATGTGCCTGTTGATCATCTGAATTTCTTCTTTGGAGAAGTGTCTGTTCATGTCCTGTGCCCATTTCTTAATTGGATTATTTGCTTTTTGTTTGTTGAGGTGCGTGAGTTGTTTATATATTTTGGATGTCAACCCCTTATTGGATATGTCATTTATGAATATATTCTCCCATACTATAGGATGTCTTTTTGTTCTGCTGATGGTGTCCTATGCTGTACAGAAGCTTTCGGCTTGACATAGTCCCACTTGTTCATTTTTGCTTTTGTTTCCCTTGCCTGGTAGATATGTTCATGAAGAAGTTGCTCATGTTTATGTCCAACAGATTTTTGCATATGTTTTTTTCTGAGAGTTTTATGGTTTCATGACTTACATTCAGGACTTTGATCCATTTTGAGTTTACTTTTGTGTATGGGGTTAGACTGTAGTCCAGTTTCATTCTCTTACATGTAGCTGCCCAGTTTTGCCAACACCAGCTGTTGAAGAGGCAGTCATTTCCCCATTGTATATCCAAGGCTTCTTTATCAAATATTACTTGACTGTAGGTGTTTGAGTTAATGCTTGGATTTTCTATTCTGTTCCACTGGTCTGTGGGTGTGTTTTTGTGCCAGTACCAAATTGTCTTGATTACTGTGGCTTTGTAGTAGAGCTTGAAGTTAGGGAGCGTAATTCCCCCTTTTATTCCTCCTTCTCAGGATTGCTTTGGCTATTTGGGGTCTTTTATGGTTCCATATGAATTTTAGAACTATTTCTTCCAGTTCATTGAAGAAGGCTTTTGGTATTTTGATAGGAATTGCGTTGTATCTGTAGATTGCTTTAGGTAGTATAGTCATTTTGATAATATTTATTCTTCCTAGCCAAGAGCATGGGATTCATTTCCATTTGTTAGTGTCCTCTTTAATTTCTCTTAGGAGTGTCTTGTGTTGTCAGGGTATAGGTCTTTCACTTCCTTCGTTAGGTTTATTCCTAGGTATTTTATTCTTTTTGATGCAATTGTGAATTGAATTGTTTTTCTGATTTCTCTTTCTGTTAGTTCATCGTTAGTGTATAGGAAAGCAACAGATTTCCGTGTGTTAATTTTGTATCCTGCAACTTTGATGAATTCAGATAATAGTTCTAGTAGTTTTGGAGTGGAGTTTTTAGAGTTTTTTATGTACAATATCACGTCATCTGCAAATAGTGACAATTTGACTTCTTCTTTACCAATCTGGATGCCTTGTATGTGTTTGTTTTGTCTGATTGCCGTGGCTAGGACCTCCAGTACTGTGTTGAATAACAGTGGAGAGAGTGGGCATCCCTGTCTTGTTCCCGATCTGAGATGAAAAGCTTTCAGCTTCTCTCTGTTAAGTATGATGTTAGCTGTGGGTTTGTCATATACGGCTTTTATGATGTTGAGGTACTTGCCCTCTATACCCATTTTGTTGAGAGTTTTAATCATGAATGGATGCCGAATTTTGTCAAATGCTTTTTCAGCATCTATGGAGATGATCATGTGGTTTTTGTTCTTCTTTTTGTTGATGTGATTAATGATGTTAATGGATTTTCGAATGTTGTACCATCCTTGCATCCCTGGGATGAATCCCACTTGATCATGGTGTATGATCCTCTTGATGTATTTTTGAATTCAGTTTGCTAATATTTTGTTGAGTATTTTTGCATCTACGTTCATCATGGATATTGGTCTGTAATTATCTTTTTTAGTGAGGTCTTTGCCCGGTTTTGTTATTAGAGTGATGCTGGCTTCATAGAAAGAGTTTGGAAGTACTCCCTCCTCTTCTATTTATTGGAAAACTTTAAGGAGAATGGGTGTTATTTCTTCTGTATATGTCTGGTAGAATTCAGAGGTGAATCCATCAGGTCCAGGGCTTTTGTTCTTGGGTAGTTTTTTGATTACTGATTCAATTTCATTGCTGGTGATTGGTCTGTTTAGTTTTTCTGTTTCTTGCTTGGTCAATCTTGGAAGGTTGTATTTTTCTAAGAAGTTGTCCATTTCTTCTAGGTTTTGCAGCTTGTTAGCATATAGATTCTCGTAATATTCTCTTATAATTCTTTGTATTTCTGTGAGGTACATCGTTATTTTTCCTTTCTCATTTGTGATTCTGTTTATGTGTGTAGATTCTCTTTTTCTCTTAATGAGTCTGGCTAGGGGTTTATCTATTTTGTTTATTTTTTCAAAGAACCAGCTCTTGGTCATTGATTTTTTCTATTGTTTTATTCTTCTCAATTTTATTTATTTCTTCTCTGATCTTTATTATGTCCCTCCTTCTGGCGACTTTTGGCCTCATTTGTTCTTCTTTTTCCAATTTCAGTAATTGTGTCTTTAAACTATTCATTTGGGAATGTTCTTCCTTCTTTAAATAGGCCTGGATTACAATATACTTTCCTCTTAGAACTGCCTTTGCTGCGTCCCATAGAAGTTGTGGCTTTGTGTTGTTGTTGTCATTAGACTCCATAAATTCTTTGATTTCTGTTTTGATTTGATTGTTAACTCATTGATTAATTTGGAGAATGTTGTTAAGTCTCCATGTATTTGTGAGCCTTTTTGAGTTCTTTGTACAATTTATTTCTAGTTTTATACCTTTGTGATCTGAGAAGTTGGTTGGTAGAATTTCAGTTTTTGGGATTTACTGAGGTTCTTTTAGTGGCCCAGTATATGATCTATTCTTGAAAATGTTCCATTTGAGAAGAATGTGTATCTTGTTGCTTTTGGATGGAGTGTTCTGTAGATATCCGTTAGGTCCATCTGTTCTAATATGTTGTTCAGTGCCTCTGTCTCTTATTTTCTGTCTGGTTAATTTGTCCTTTGGAGTGTGTGGTGTGTTGAAGTCTCCCAAAATGAATGTATTGCATTTTATTTCCCCCTTTAATTCTGTTAGTATTTGTTTCACATTGGTAGGTGATCCTGTGTTCGGTGCGTAGGTATTTATAATAGTTATATCCTCTTGTTGGACTGACCCTTTTATCATTATGTAATGTCCTTGTCTCTTGTGACTTTCTTTGTTTTGAACTCTGTTTTGTCTGATACAAGTACAGCAATTCCTGCTTTTTTCTCACTATTAGTTGCATGGAATAACTTTTTCCATCCCTTCACTTTCAGTCTGTGTATATCTTTGGGTTTGAAGTGAGTCTCTTATAGGCAGCATATAGATGGGTCTTGTTTTTTTATCCATTCAGTGACTCTACGTGTTTTGATTGGTGCATTCAGATCATTTACGTTTAGCGTTATTATCGATAGGTATGTACTTATTGCCATTGCAGGCTTTAGATTCATGGTTACCAAACGTTCAAGATCAATTCCCTTACTATCTAACAGTCTAATTTAACTTACTTTGTATGCTATTACAAACACAACCTGAAGGTTCTTTTTTTTCCTCCTATTTCTTCCTCCTCCATTCTTTGTATGTTATGAATCATATTCTGTACTGTTGTCTGTCCCTTGGGTGACATCTATTTAGTGTTGGGAATACTTCCATCTATAGGAGTCCCTCCAAAATGCACTGTACAGGTGATTTGTGGGAGGTAAATTCTCTCAGCTTTTGCTTATCTGAAAATTGTTTAATCCCTCCTTCAAATTTAAATGATAACCTTGCCGGATAAAGTATTCTTGGTTCAAGGCCCTTCTGCTTCATTGCATTAAATATATCATGCCACTCCCTTCTGGCCTGTAAGGTTTCTGTTGAGAAGTCTGATGATAGCCTGATGCGTTTTCCTTTATATGTGATATTTTTTCTCTCTCTAGCTGCTTTTAAATGTCTGTCTTTATCCTTGATCTTTGCCATTTTAATTATTATATGTCTTGATGTTGTCTTCCTGGGGTCCTTGTGTTGGGAGATCTGTGCACCTCCATGGCTTGAGAGACTATCTCCTTTCCCAGACTGGGGGAGTTTTCAGCAATTACTTCCTCAATGACACTTTCTATCCCTTTTTCTCTCTTCTTTTTCTGGTACCTTTATGATGTGAATATTGTTGTGTTTGGACTGGTCACACAGTTCTCTCAATATTCTTTCATTCTTAGGGATCCTTTTTTCTTTCTGTGCCTTAGCTTCTTTGTATTCCTCTTCTTTTATTTCTTTTCCATTTACTGTCTCTTCTACTACATCTAATCTGCTCTAAATCCCTCCATTCTTTGTTGCATTTCAGATATGGAATTTCTTAATATTGAATCTCCAACTTAAATTCCTGAGGTCTTGAATATTTTTCTGTACCTCCATAAGCATGTTTATAATTTTTATTTTGAGCTTTCTGTCAGGAAGATTGGTGAGTTTGGTTTCATTTGGCCCTTTTTCTGGGGTTTGTGAGATTTTGGTCTGAACCATGTTCTTTTGTTTTTTCATATTTCTTTATGGTGCCCACTAGTGTGCAGAAACTCCAGTCTCTGGAGCTGCTCAGCCCCTAGAGTGGTGTTGGGGGTCGTAAGGGAGCAGAGCTGGTGCCTGGGGGGAGGAAAGATCTGTTTCCTGATTCCCCCCTGCTGTGCCTATGTCCAGTGTCAGAGCCAGTGGGCCAAGCACACACGTTAAACCTCTGTGCTTTGCGTCTCTAGCTGTTGTAGGCGGGGCCTCCGTCTTGGTGGCCTGACGCCAGCGCAGTGACTGCTGGTTTGCCAGCAAGTGTCTGCAGGCCAGTAGGAAGGATTGGCAGGCTGTGTGTCACAATGGGGGGCCTCGGAGCTGAGTAGGCAGCCAGGGGGATGGAGCACCTGAAGCTCCCCAAAGTTCCCAACCAGCTGGGCAGAGTGCGCCCAGGCAACCTGTCTAGCTTTCCCTTTTCCCGCACAGCAAGCTCCGTGCAAACCCTGCCCCTTCAGCAGCCCTCTGGCTGCTATGAAACCTCTCAGACTGCCTGCCTTTCCTCTGACACAGAGCAGCTGTGTATGGATTCCGTCCTCTACAAACGGCTGGAATGTCAATTTCTCAAGCACTCCACCTGTTCGAGCTCCCCAGTGTCCAGAGCACCACACACTCTAGGTTTCTGCTCACAAAGCAGATGTCCAGGGCGAGGTGTTCTGTATTCCCACTGTTTCTCTTCCTCCCTCCAATGAGCTGGGGTGGTGGGAAGGGCTTGAGTCCCACCCGATTAAGGCTTTCCTACATTACCCTGTTTCTTGACGTCTGCTCTGTTTGTGAGGTCTGTTTGCAGTCTGTTTCAGCCTTCTTTCTTGTTGCTGTTTTAAGGCTAGTTGTATTAGTTAACTATATTTTTGTACAATTTGTGGTTTTGGGAGGAGCTCTCCGTCTCACCTCTCATGCCGCCATCTTGCAAGTCCTCCATCTATTTTTATCTATCAAAATTCTACTTATTTTAGAATGCTTTTCTGCATTATTACTTGTTCTTTCAAATTTCATTGCTCCAACTGAATTTTTTTTTGACACACTAGAGTACTTGTGTTTTTCTTGTGGTGTCTTTATTATGTTAGAAATGCCTTATGGTGAAGGACTGTTTCTAACTCTTATTTGACGTGCCTAGCAGAGTGACTCACATTAAATGAACACTCAGTTGCATTATTGAATACATTGAGGTACTTGATATATATTTTAGGAATTAAGAAACTTACATATTTATTTTAAAAAGCCATTTCTCTCCAGGTGTAGTTTAATCCCCCTTCCCTATGCCAGCAGCAACTTGAGTGTGGGCAGTGTTCAGTGACCCTTTCAGAGAATCAGCTAAGGTATAACTTTACAGTGGAAAACTCTAGCAAACACTGTCTAAGCTAGGTGATAAATGCTAAGATCAGTGATAAGACATACAGATGTATACTCTGATAAAATGTGATGAGAAGACTTCACCTTCACTGTGTTATATTCTTCCGTAAGGCCCTAACCCCAGTCTACCCATGAGAAAAACATCAGACAAAATCAAACTGATGGACGTTCCACATATTACCTAACCGGTACTCAAAATTATCATGGTCACGAAAAACAGCATTTGTGAAACTGTCACTCCAGAGGAGATGATTCACTGTGACTAAATGTAATGTGCCATCCTGGCTGAGATCCGCAAGCATAAAAAGGACATTAATGGAAGACTAGTGAAATCTGAATAAAGCGTGGAATTTAGTTGATGAAATGTGCCAGTTTTGGTGTCCTAACTGTGACAACTGTACGTGGTATTGTAAGATGTTAACAATAGGGGAAATTGGGTGAGGGCTGTGTGGGTACTTCCTGTATCATTTTTGTGATCTGTCTGTATAAAATATTTTAAATGAAAGCTAAATAAACTCAACCAACATTCTTGAAGAGCATTCTTTAACTACATTACTTATTTCTATTTTTTTTCCTTTTGTGGTTTCAGTATAAATTATGTCAATCATCAGAACACAAAATTAACAGTTGCACATTTCTCAAGAATGTTAAGATGAGTGGGAGAAAATATAGTCAGGAAATCGCCTATGGGCTTGTTTTCACCTTAAAAGATTTAGGGCGCCTCAACCTGCAGCTGCTGTTTACTAGCAATGTGATGGTGCTGCTAAGAAAATTGTGGTACTAGTAATACAGTGTCCAGAAGAGAGGAGAGAAGAGTTCTCTATGTGTGCTGGAATAGTCTTTTCAGTTCTGAACATTTTGTTCAGTTTTAAACATTTACAAGACTCCAGCAATTGTTTATTGAGCAGACAGCCCCTGCTTTGAAACTAAAATGGAACTGAGTTACTTATAGTCAGTGATGTCATGATTTTTTCAAATTACTCAGAGTTCAGAGACTAGGAATTAGCTTTGATTTCTCTTTATCCTCCTTTTTCAATTTTTAGTTATTTCTGTATTAGTCCATGTATTAGTTATCTATTCAAATTAGCCTAAACATAATGAATTAAAATAGTAGGCATTTATTATTACATAATCTCTGTGGACTAGGAATTCAGGAGCAGCTTAACCATCTCTGTATCTCATGAAGTTGCTGTCAGGATGTTGACTGGTGCTGCAGGGTCCTCTTCCAAAGTGGCTCACTAGTGAGCTTGGCAAGTTAATGCTTACTGTTGGCAGGAGGCCTCAATTCCTCAGCATGCATATCTGTGTAGGATGGTTTCAGTGTCATGGTGTGGCAGCTGGCTTCCCCCAGAGTGAGTGATCCAAGAAAGGAAGTTCCAGTGATTTTATGGCTGAGAAGTTAACACATCATCACTTGTAGAAATGAGTTATTAATTCCAGCTCACACAGAAAGGGAGAGAAATTAAGCTCTATCTCTTATAGAGGGGAATATAAAAATTTGTCAATGTAAGTTAAAACTGTTACAGTCAGAATGAGTGAGGTGGTTTTGAAGTTACAAACTACCCAAAATCTTTGTGGCTTAAATAACACAGGTTTGTTTCTTGACATGCTCTTGTCCATTTTAGAGACTTAGGCTAGTGAGGCCTTCACTATTAGTAATATTTCTAGGAAATGAGAAGGGAGAAAGGAAGGTAGAGAATCACTTGTTCTTAAAGGTTTCAATTCTAAAGTGACACCTGTCACATTGCCTATATTACATGGACCAAAGCAAATTGTATGGCCACACCTAACTTCAAAAGGGTGCAGAAATGGAACCTTACTATGTGCTTAGAAGGAGGAGAATCAGAAATAGCAATGGATAACATAATTATATATAGAGAGATATAGATAAACACACACACACATATACATTTAGTGTAAGGTCAAATACAGTCAAGTGGAGGAAGTAAGGAAAACAGGAACTGTAAGGATGAACTGGAATCCATGAGAATGGACTGGAACCTGTTTTGATTTCTTCCTGGTTCCAAGGGTTCAACTGTGGTAATGGAGGTGATTTTCTTTTGTCACAGATTCAAGAGCTGCTGAAGATGAAAGAGAAGATCTGAAAGGAATTGAACACACTGCCCCAAAACTAAAGATGAACTAGTAGATAAGTGACAACTTGCATAAGGTACAACATCACCTCATGCCTTGAGCTGACATTCCAAGTGTAAAAAGTATATGACTGCTGCTTCAATTCCATCTACCAAATTTCATGCACAATGTCTCTTTGTGGCCCATGATAACCTGAAACTATTCAGAGAAGGAAATGGAAATGTAGAATTAGCTTAGATAAATTGACAAAATATGAATCAACCACAATAAGTAAATTATTGGTATGTTAAAGTAAGGGATATGGAGAAAAATAAGGCAAGGAAGGGGATGAGAAGTGTTTAAGGGTAGAATTGCCATTTTAGAAGTATTCAGAAAAGTGTCACTGAGAAGGTGCTATTAGGTGAAAGACTTGAAGTTGGAGTGAAACATTCTGAAAAATGGAAGAACATTCTAAGCATGCAGTGTTTCCTGAGTGACAACCACCTGGTGTGACAGACACCTTTTTACAAGGCCCCCAATGATTCTCCACCTCATGTTATTCCCTGACTTATATAATGCCCTTCCCTTGAGTGGCAGTGATGAGATGTCACTTCTGAGATTAGGTTATGAGAGACTGACTTGTGTCTTGCTACCAGTCTTTCTCTTGCCATTTTGGGTTGCTTGCTTTGAAGCAAGCTATTGTATTGGAGAGGCCTACATGGCAAAGAACACATCCAGTGAGGAACTGAGGCTGTCAGACCAGTAGCCCGTGAAGAACTGAATCCTGTCAACAACCAGGTAAGTGAGCTTGGAAATAGACCTTTAACTAGTTGAGCCTTGAGATGACTGTAGTCCTGACTTGATTGTAGTCTGTGAGACACACTGAAGCAGAGAGTCCAGCTAAGCCATACCTGGATTCCTGACCTACAGAAAGTGTGTGGGATAAGTTTATTTTAAGTCAGTCAATTTTGAGAAAATTTGTCATTCAGCAATTGATAACTCACATACTTGGCATATTCAAGGAAACAAAGTGAGACCAGTTTGGATGGGGTGGAGTATGCAAGTAGGAAGTAAAGTGAGGTAATAAGCTACCTAGGGCCTTATAAGTCATTGTATAATTTTTAGGTTTTAGGGTTTTTTTTTTTGGAGTAAGCTTGGTAGCCATTGAAGAGTTTAGGGGAAAGACATGATCTGATTTAGGATTTATATGTTTTCTCAAAACTGTTGAGAGGAGACACAGAGTAGTGGTGGGGATAGGGTTGGAGCAAGGATACCAGTTAGGTTAGTGGAATAATACAGGTGAGAGAATGGTGTTGGCTTACTGATACTAGTGGAGAAAAATGATCCAATTCTGGGTATATTTTTATGGTGGAGCTGACAGTATATGATGACAGATTAGATATAGGTTATAAGAGAAAGGGATAAAGGTGATGAGAAAAATAGCTCCAAGTTTTTTTGATTATTGCTGAGATGGGGATGGCTGTAGAAATAGTACATTTTTGGGGAGGAGTTTTGAAAATATTAACTTTGAAATACCTTTTAGACATCCAAATAGAATTGTTGAGAAAGGAGTTCAATATATGATTATGGAGTTCTGGGGAGAGGTCTGGGTTGGAAAAACAAATATGGGAGCTGTCAAACTGTGGATGGCACTTAAAGCCATGAGATTAGATGCTAATTACAAGGGACAAAGCATAGATAGAAAAATAGGATCAAAGACTGAGCCCTTGGGCATATCCACATTTATCTACCAGGAAAAATAGCTGGTACCAGCAAAGGATATTGAGAGGTGAGGTAAGGACGAAAGCTAGTGTAGTGTGGTATCCTAAAAGTCAAGAAGAAAAGTTTTTCAAATAAAAGGGATGGTCAAGTGTTCATTATACAAGTAAGATGGGAGTTGAGAAATGACCGTTGCATTTTGCATGTAGAGGTTATATTCATTTGAGGAGCTGTGCTATAAACGGGAAGAGAAATGGTGCAGGATCTGGAGAGGGATGTGGGATCAAGAGTGGAGTATTTTTTAAGCATGGGAGAATGGAAGACATGTTTGTATTCTAATGGGAAATATCTAATAGAAATGGAAAAACTGATGATGCGGGTGAATTGCTTCATTGATGAGGTGGGATCTTGTGCACAAAGCAGAAAGTACCTAAGATTGAAGTTCAAGCAGTTCACCTATAGAAACAGGAGGAGAGAGGAAGAGAAATAGTTAAGAGATAGTGTGAATAGACTAGTAAATGTAATAGAATTGCTGGGCCGCATTAGAGGCCCAGTTGAGTTCTTGTAATGAATTTAAATTCATTTAAATAAAAACATTTAGCATGATTAGATCTTTCTCCATCCACACTAAGCTCAACTGTTTAGGTGTAGGTGTAAAGCTGACAGAAATTTACTAATGTTGGGGTTTGCCAAGAGAGTAAGAATGAGGGAAGGGAAAGAATGTATACAAGGGAGTAAGTTCTACTGATTTGCCATTGAATATAAACTAGATTGAGAGGGATGATAACACATGAGAGTGAGAGACATTGAAAGTGTAAGTAGAATTAATAAATTTTGAGGTGATGGTGGGTCAAAGGAATTTTGGAACTGGGGTAGTAAAGAAGTCCATGAAATATCTATAACATATATATTTATTGGGAAGTTTATCAAAAATATACTGAGCCTTTTATGGGTTAGCATGACAAACTAGAGTTGCCCAGGTGCTCTATGATCTTAAATTGGTCTCTAGTACCTCAAGAGAGGTTGCTTGACGTGGCTATAGAACTGCACACATCAGTGAAATATTGCACTCATGTTTCATTAAATATTTAAAATCTCAAAAGCTTAACTATTTCTTCCCTTCTCAGATGGCTCATAACCCTTGATGTTTACTAATGAGGTCTTCTTTTTTGGCTTGTATGTCTTTATGCAAAAGAAGATTGTTCATTTAATATTTAATATAGTACCTTAAAATGGAAAATATTACTGCTGTTTTAGAGTATTTATAAATTAATATTTGTAAAATATATAATGCTTTTATACTAGGCATATTAAGATAATGTGAAAATTTGATAATCACTTACTAAAATTCTTTTTTTCTTTATTCACCCCTATAATATACTTTATAGATGTTTCAAGATGTGAAGCAATTACTCTAGTACTAGGATCAAAAATTCCTTTTTTCCACCATCCATAAGGATTATAAATATCTGTGTTATTGAAAAGACAAGCTTATGTTTATGTAAAAACTCAATGGAATGAAAGTTACAAGAAGCATCCAATTTTTATGAGGCCACTAGGTGACGCTGTTACCCTGTTATTTAGGTCTGTTTAAAATTCTAGAAAGCTTTAAGTTAAATACGTTTGTTTATAATTGTGCCTGCATGTATACATGAATGTGTAGATAATAACATGAAAATGTCAGCATACATTATATCTCTACCAATCTACCCTCTGGACTTCAGTTTTATGTAATAAATATGCACAGTGAATATTGAAAACCTTAAGCTTCTATGATAAATTAACAACTTTCCCCAGATGCAGATTCTAAGAATACAGTAGAAATCATAGAACTTTTTTATATTTGAACTTGATGTATAGGTTTTTAAAAAACTAAATCAAGAAATTTAATTAATTTCTATTGTCTGAAGAATTTAAGTTGATACATATTTTTTGTGGAGTTTATCAAAATAGACAATAATTCTGTTGATAGAAATATGTTTGCCCAATGTACCAGAGGGCAAGGATGAAAATCATATTCATTTTACCTATTGCAGTACTTGGCAGATGTTCAATGAATGTTAAATGAGGAAGTTGGGATGATGAAAGAGGAAGAAAGAAACTGGGGATTTATACAACAATGTTCACAAAGAAAAATAAATTGCATATTAATATACTAAAGCAAAAATGACAGGTGTTTTTTGGCCTTGGGAATATCTTACCTTTGTCTTTGCCAAAAGTTTTAAATTGAGGGTTCTTTTTTCCTCCTGTAGGGATAGATTACAAATTTTATAATGGAAATTATTTCATAGAGAAAATTTTATAACAAACTTTGGAACTGATCCCTATATAAATCAATATTTATAATTGGTATAGAGCGTCATTGTCTTTAATCTCAATATTAGAGAATTATAGTCTTCATGAGACAGTAAGCACTATATTGATGAATTTCTATTTGATCCTCAAAGAACCGACAGGACAAACAGTGCTCTCTGAAAAATTTTAGCTTGAGCTGAATCTAGAAAAATCTTAACATTCTTTTTTTAAAAAGTAAAATAAAAAGATTTCAAATGATATATGAGAATACTCCAAATTAATGTATAAGATGTTTTAGTAGTTATTTAATTCATTCTAGATAAAGTAAATTTATAGTAACCATGTTGAATTAGAACCAGAGAAATGACTCATATTTCTTAATTTAAATTCCAGTATGTCTTAGAAATCAGAAGAATCCTAAAAGAAATCCCTGGAATTCATAAGTTTGATAAAAGTAATAAGAATTTTTGAACACTCAATTATTTTTTAGGCAGTGGACAGTAAAGGCTGAGGTCTAAGGGGAGTTATATGAAATGAACATACACAAAAGGGGTTGTGAAAAGAACATTTATTAGTATTACCTTGAAATAATAATAGCTAATATTTATTGAGTACTTAAATGCTCATTCATGAACTCATTTTATCCTCACAACAATTGCATGTGGATATACTATGACTATCTTTATTTAACAAGTGATTAAACTGAGGCATAGAGAAATAATATAATTAGCTTAAGGTTAGATCTGGGATTTGAGTATAGTCTGACTGGTTCAAAGACCACATTCTTCACTGATGTTGGGCTGTAAAGGAAGAATGACATTAGGCATAAGGAAAATATAAATCTGGGTTCAAATCGCAAATCTTTGACTTGGTTCTAACCTTGGGAAAGTTATCTATCCTTTCCTAACCTGTATCTTCATCTATAAAAGGAAGCTAGCCATATCTCCCTTTTAGTGTTGTTGTTAGGATAATTTATAAGAATAGTCTGGTAAATAGCACTATTTAAGGTTTTTTTTTGTCTTACACTTAAAAATTGTTTTGCTAATTTTAATTATTTATTAGGAATTCGTTGTTATTTAAAATCCAAGTTTATTTTTTATTTAGAAGATAGTGTTGTCTTTGTATGATTGACAAATATTTATCTTTGTTAATCAAATTTATTGATATGTAAAAAGTTATACTTTCTCTAACACAAATAGAAGAAAATATGCAGTGTTAAAACTCATCCTTTGACTTTTTCCCCCGGTTATTTATTGCTAAATTAATTCATTTAACAAATATTTTTGGAGCACCTATTATGTGTTAAAAGTAGACACATAAATGTGGGATACATTGATGAATGAAAACAAGTGTCTGTCCTCAAGAAGTTCATTTGAGTAGAAGAGAACAGGTGTAATAAAATCAGTTATTATACAGTTAGTTATAAGATTATAGGTGCTATGGTAAAAACAGTTAGATCAGGGTAATGAGAATCAGGAGTGCAGAGGGAAAGAGATGCTGGTATTGGCCTTTTAAGAAAGATGACATTTGAGCAGAAACCCATAAATTACAGGAGTTATCCATGTGGGCATATAAAGGAGCGTCAGCACAAAGACTTTAAGATAGTCAGCAAGGAAGTCAGTGCAACTGTTGCAGAATGAGAGAGGGGTAGGAAGAGGAACTGAGGTGTCAATGGAAGTGGAGGTCCGATGTGTAAGGCCTTGTACTCTGACTGGAAAGGAGGGCTATTGCAGGATTTTTAATAGCAGATTCCTCTGACTTAATTTGTAAAAAGGTTACCTTGGGTGTTTTGCTGACAATAGATTATAGGGGACAGGGATGGAAGCAGGGAAGATAACCTAAGATAAAAATGATGTTATCTCAAAACAGAGTGGCAGCAGAGGAGTTGGTGAGAAGTGGGTTGGTTTTGGATAGAACTGAAGATGGAGCCAACAGGATTTCTTGGCAGGTTGAATGTGGAGTGTGTTAATCAAAAGAGTGTCTGTACTAAAATATTTACAGATTCTTCCCACACTCAAGGCACTATGATACATCCAGGACATGACTCATAGGCTATGTCCACTAAGGATGGAACAGATTACTTTGGAGAAAGATCAGAATGTGCAGATGCTCCATCTGCACATCAGCCCTATTAGATTGCTATGCCTGCCTCTGCCTCTTCTTGACTGAGGCGGCCTACCAACAGGCTCAGCCCTGGTTTGCTCTTTTTCCATGAGTCTCCACTGTGGCTAATTGAACCTGGGATATAATGCTTATATAGTGGGTATAAATTCCATAATCTATAACCTGTGCAGAAATGTAGTTTTCTCTAGTTTTTAATAACTTCCTTAATCAAGATATATTTCATCACTTAAGGGAGTTTTATGTCTATTTTAGGAAAACCCAGTCAAATTCAAGATTCTTCTCTCCCTTTCTTCTCAAGGTGGTCATGACAATGGCCACGAGGTGAACGGGTGACACCTGGGCTTCAGCCATCATCTGCCCTCTGCTGGACTTGGATGAACCTCATCAGGTTCCATCTTTGGTAAGTGGCCTCTAATTTCCATGGGCTGGGCTCCTCCCATGCCCTGAAGTCATGAGTCTGTGCACACAGGTCATTAGGGGTCCTTGTGGGCCCAGCTGCCTGGGCCCTTTGGATCTGAAGGCCTGTTCTTAGTGGTTTCTGCAGCTTCCATGGAGAAGGGGACCTTTTACGTGTTCTCCTGTGCCACTGTGGAACCTGTGCAGCCTTTGGCTACATATGCCTAGAACACTATGTGCTATTTTTGCTATTCTGCTCCCACACCATTGGTGGGCAGAGCACGTAGAGGAGGTTATGTTTGGCAGAGTGTTATATGGAAAGTAGGGCACAGCTTTGATTAGTCTTGGGTCCTCAGTCTTAAAGAAGATCTCTATCCTTTCATTTTCAGGACTCACTTTGGGGACAAGGAGCAAAAGCAAGGGGCGGAAGAAACTAATCCTCATGTTTACCTGTCTTCTCACTTCCCAGTCGGGAGTGGAATGGGGAGGTGACAGGAGGCACAGTCTGACTCTCCATCTGTTTTCTTTCTAGTCTATTGTTAATGTGTAAGTCTTGGTTCTTGGTACTCAAATTATTTCCATGTCCTGTGCCAGCAGCTCTCACATGTTTTGGTCTGAGGATCCCATTACATTTAAAAAAATTATTAAGGGCTTTGATTTATGAGAGTTATTATATCTGTCAATATTTACTGTATCTGAAATTTAAATTGGGGAATTAAGAAATATTAACTAATTTAAAAGTAACAGGTACAAACCCATAAGATCACAGTATTAATGAAAAAATGTTTTACCGAAAAAAAAAAATTAGTGAGGAGAGTGACACTATGTAATGTTTTTGTAAGTCTCTTTAATGTTGGGCTTAGTAGAAGACACCTGGATTCTGGTATCTACTTTTGTATTCAGTCTGTTTTGATATGTCGTTTGTTGAAGTATATGAAGAAACTCTGACCTCACAATAATGTGTATTTGGGAAAGGAATGTGTATATTTATAGCATTTTCAGATAATCGTGGATTTTTTTGATAATACACTAACACTTGACAAGTGATATTTTCTTAAAGGATACTTAAAATGTGGAATCTGAAACCAAATCAATGAGCTTTTCATACTCTGCTACATGAAAAACTGTTAGTTTATCTTGCCGTATGAGCGGCTCCTTTACCATTCTAATGATTGTGTCTATAGGGATTTGGTAACCTTATGCACTCGACATTTGGAAAGTATTTGTCCACTGAGTTACTAAGATCTCCAGCTGTTCATGTTTTGTTGTGTAATATCGGAAAACCATATTTGTTAATATCACCATCATATTTCATCAGAGAAAGTATTTAAGTATTAAGCTCCTTCTATAAAATTCTAATTTTCACTTGAAAGCTCGAATTTTATTATTGACCCCAAATACTGTCAGTTGTTTTTCTTGAAGTGACAGGCTCGCTTTATTCACTTTCAAAAAAATGTCTGCCAGTTATTCAGGTCTGAATAACCATAGTTCTGTGCCAGTCATTCTTTCAAGTAAAAATGATGTTTGATGAGTAGCTGGCTTTTTTTTTAGTTTAAATAAATCAAATTAAAATTTAAAAACTCAAGTTACTGGTTCAATTTGCAACTGAACAATAGCCTAAGTGCTGTTCCTTGAGATATCTATCTACTTCAGTATGCAGCAGAAGTACATTTACTGCTTAAATTTGGCAAACCAAGAAATAGAGGTAAAAGGTAACTGGAATTATGTAGGTAATCAACACAACTCAAAATGGCCTGTATACTTCACATTTTGTCACAGAGAATACTAAAAAGACAGGTACTCAAAGGTTGACATTTAATAATATTAATAATTCTTACTGCTTTATCAAGAACATTCTTAAGTGAAACCAGCTTTTTAAAAATGAGTGTGTGATGGAACACAAGGACTACTAGTACAGATTGATGTGACTGCCTTGATTTAGGTTAAAGCACAACAGCTTTAGCCACTATTGCTATTGCAAAATTGGTGAAACATCAACACAGTGACAAAGGAATAAAATAAATTAAGTATCATTATGACAACAGTTTTGACCTTGCAGACCCCCTGAAGGGGACTTGTGTCTGCAAGGGTCCACAGACTGCACTTGAGAGCCATGCACGTAGTACTTTACTGCAGCACTAAGTAAGGGTCTGCACCATGACAGAGGTCTTATGTGCTAGGTGATCTCCTGGGAAACATCCAATATCTGATGCTGAAGTCAGCTGCTACTTAGATTTCTCAAGTCTGTTATATCCTCACCAGCTTAGACACTGTTAGTCCTGAATACTTACTTAGCTTTTAAAAATAAAACATTATTGCTATTGTGATAACGGTAGTACATGTGCTTGGAAATAAACATTCAAATATTTCTTCCTGGTCGCACATTTCTTGTAATTACAATCCCTGTAATTACTTGACACTCTAGTCACATTTATCAAAGAACTCCCTTTTACCATTTTGAGTTGCATTGATTACCTCCATAATTCCAATTACCTTTTATCTTTATTTCTTGGTTTGCCAAATTTAAGCAGTATCTGTTGGCTTCCCACATGAAGGATGAGACATTTAGCTTATTTTTATTATTGTTCCTTATTTTCATTTTGCTCATCTGCCTAATTTTTGAAAACATATTTATATTTTTATTTTTGTTTCTAGTTCTTTTTTGTCATGTTTGTGGCTTTAAATAATGTACTTAAACATAGGTTCATTTCTGCTGAACTTATCACAGGCCAAAAGCAGGCCAGAGTGTTTTCCAAAGAAGTGAGGAAGCAGAGGTTGAGCTACTCAGGCCCAATTTCTGCTTCTAGTTTTAACATCTAGGTAATTCATGGCTCCTGCCCTGTGGCAGAATGTGTGAGAGACAAAGAGAGTCAAATACTGCAATTTACTGATAAAATAAAGCAAGGAGAAAAGTGGCTACCAATGATCATATTTGACTTCTGTTAACAGATGGGGAAATTGAGGCCCTAAAAGGAAAAGTGACCTTCAGTGCTAGTAGTTAAGAACAGGTATTAGACTACAGTCCACTCTACCCTCTCTGTTATTCCCATGTACTGAGGACATTCCTCTAATTACTTGGGAAGAGAAACAGTATTGTTTTATCAAGTTGACTATAGGTGGGAATGAGCATTGTTTAATGTTACATTTTCATAGTAACTTTTCTTTTTATAATTACAATATTTAACTTCTTATAAGTATGTCAATTTATTCATTTGTATATTAAAAAACTTTATTTTATTTTTTATTTTGCTATTATTAATGTACAATTACATAAGCAACCTTATGGTTATTAGATTCCCCTATTATCAAGTCCCTACCACATACCCCATTACAGTCAATGTCCATCAGCATAGTAAGATGTTATAGAGCCACTACTTGTATTCTCTGTGTTATACTGCCTTCGCTCCCCGTGCCTCCCGCCCCATGTTATCTGTGCTAATCATAATGCCCCTTATTCCCCATTCCCCTTCTCCCTCCCTTCCCACCCCTCTTCCCCAGTCCCTATCCCTTTGGTAACTGTTAGTCCATTCTTGGGTTCTGTGAGTCTGCTGCTGTTTTGTTCCTTCAGCTTTTTCTTTGTTCTTATACTATACATATGAGTGGAATCATTTGATACTTGTCTTTCTCCACCTGGCTAATTTCACTGAGCATAATACCCTCTAGCTCCATCCATGTTGCTGCAAACAGTAGGATTTGTTTTCTTCTTATGGCTGAATAATATTCCATTGTGTATATGTGCCACATCTTCTTTCTATTCATCTACTGATGGACACTTAGTTTGCTACCATTTCTTGGCTATTGTAAATAGTGATGTGATAAACATAGAGGTGCAATATGTCTTTTTCAAATTGGGCTGCTGCATTCTTAGGGTAAATACCTAGGAGTGGAATTCCTGGGTCAAATGGTATTTCTATTTTGAGTTTTTTGAGGAACCTCCATACTGCTTTCCACAATGGTTGAACTAATTTACATTCCCACCAGCAGTGTAGGAGGGCACCCCTTTCTCCACATCCTTGCAAACATTTGTTGTTGTTTGTCTTTTGGATGATGGCCATCCTCACTGGTGTGAGGTGATATCTCATTGTGGTTTTAATTTGCATTTCTCTGATGATTAGGGATGTGGAGCATCTTTTCCTGTGCCTGTTGGCCATCTGAATTTCTTCTTTAGAGAAGCTTCTGTTCAGCTCCTCTGCCCATTTTTTAACTGGCTCATTTGCTTTTTGTTTGTTGAGATGCGTGAGCTCTTTATATAATTTGGATGTCAACCCCTTATCGGATATGTCATTTACGAATATATTCTCCCATACCGTAGGATGTCTTTTTGTTCTATTGATGGTGTCCTTTGCTGTACAGAAGCTTTTTAGTTTGATATGGTCCCACTTGTTCATTTTTGCTTTTGTTTCCCTTGCCTGGGGATATATGTTCATGAAGGAGTTGCTCATGTTTATGTCCAAGAGATTTTTGCCTATGTTTTTTTCTAAGAGTTTTATGGTTTCATGACTTACATTCAGGACTTTGATCCATTTTGAGTTTACTTTTGTGTATGGGGTTAGACAATAAACCAATTTCATTCTCTTACATGTAGCTGTCCAGTTTTGCCAGCACTAGCTGTTGAAAAGGCTGTCATTTCCCCATTGTATATCAATGGCTTCTTTATTGTATATTAATTGATCATATATTGTTGGGTTACTATCTGGGCTCTCTAGTCTGTTCCATTGGTCTATGGATCTGTTCTTGTGCCAGTACCAAATTGTCTTGATTACTGTAGCTTTTTAGTAGAGCTTGAAGTCAGAGAGCATAATTCCCACTGCTTTTTTCTTCCTTCTTAGGATTTCTTTGGCTATTCGGAGTCTGTTGTGGTTCTTTATGAATTTTAGAACTATTTGCTCTAGTTCATTGAAGAATGCTGTTGGTATTTTGTAGGGATTGCAATTAATCTGTAGATTGCATTAGGCAGGATGGCCATTTTGACAATATTAATTCTTCCTATCCATGAGCACGAGATATGTTTCCATTTATTGGTATCTTCTTTAATTTATCTCATGAGTGTCTTGTAGTTTTCAGAGTATAAATCTTTCACTTCCTTGGTTAGGTTTATTCCTAAGTATTTTATTCTTTTTGATGCAATTGTGTGAATGGAATAGTTTTCCTGATTTCTCTTTCTGCTAGCTCATGGTTAGTGTATAGAAATGCAACAGATTTCTGTGTATTAATTTTGTATCCTGCAACTTTACTGAATTCAGATATTAGATCTAGTAGTTTTGGAGTGGATTCTTTAGGGTTTTTTTATGTACAATATCATGTCATCTGTAAACAGGGGCAGTTTGACTTCTTTCTTACCAATGTGGATGCCTTTTATTTATTTGTGTTGTCTGATTGCTGTGGCTAGGACCTCTAGAACTATGTTGAATAAAAGTGGGGAGAGTGGGCATTTGTCTTGTTCCCAATCTTAAAGGAAAAGCTTTCAGCTTCTAGCTGTTAAGTATAATGTTGGCTGTGGGTTTGTCCTATATGGTCCTTATTAAGTTGAGGTACTTGCCCTCTATACCCATTTTGTTGAGTGTTTTTATCATGAATGGATGTTGAATTTTGTTGAATGCTTTTTCAGCATATGTGGACATGATCATGTGGTTTTTGTCCTTTTTGTTGATGTAGTGGATGATGTTGATGGGTTTTCGAACATTGTACCATTCTTGTATCCCTGGGATGAATTCCACTGGATCATGATGTATGATCTTTTTGATGTATTTTGAATTCGGTTTGTTGAGTATTTTTGCATCTATGTTCATCAGGGATATTGGTCTGTAATTTTCTTGTTTAGTGGTGTCTTTGCCTGATTTTGGTATTAGAGTGATGTTGGCCTCATAGAAAGAGTTTGGGAGTATTCCCTCCCCTTCTACTTTTTGAAAACTTTAAGGAGGATGGGTGTTAGGTCTTCACTAAATGTTTGATAAAATTCAGCAGTGAAACCGTCTGGTCCAGTGGTTTTGTTCTTATGTAATTGTTTGATTACCAATTCAATTTCCTTGCTGGTAATTGATCTTTTCATATTTTCTGTTTCTTCCTGGGTCAGCCTTGGGAGGTTGTATTTTTCTAGAAAGTTTTCCATTTCTTCTAGGTTATCCAGTGTGTTAGCATGTAATTTTTCATAGTATTCTCTCATAATTCTTTGTATTTCTGTGGTGTCCATAGTAATTTTTCCTTTCTCATTTCTGATGCTGCATATGTATGTAGACTCTTTTTTTTTTCTTGATAAGGCTGACTAGGGGTTTATATATTTTGTTTATTTTCTTGAAGAACCAGCTTCTGCTTTCACTGATTCTTTCTATTGTCTTATTCAGCTCAATTTTATTCATTTGTGCTTTAATCTTTATTATGTCCCTCCTTCTACTGACTGTGGGCCTCATTTGTTCTTCCTTTTCTAGTTTCATTAATTGTGAGTTTAGACTGTTCATTTGGGATTGTTCTTTCCTGAGATAGGCCTTATTGCAATGGCAATAAGTACATACCTATAATCACCCTAAATGTAAATGGTTGGAATGCACCAATCAAAAGACACAGAGTCACTGAATGGATAAAAAAACAAGACCCATCTGTATGCTGCCTACAAGAGACTCACTTAAAACCCAAAGACATACACAGACTGAAAGTAAAGGAATGGAAAAAAATATTTCATGCAACCAATAGGGAGAAAAAAGTAGGAGTTCCAGTACTTGTATCATACAAAATAGACTTCAAAACAAAGAAAGTCACAAGAGACAAAGTATTGCAATATATTTCCCTCTTAGCATCACACAGATTTTGCATGTTGAATTATTGTTGTCATTTGTCTCCATATATTGCTTGGTCTGTTTTATTTGGTCATTGATCCATTGATTATTTATGAGCATGTTTTTAAGCCTCCATGTCTTTGTGGGCTTTTTCATTTTCTTTGAGTAATTTTTTTCTAGTTTCATATCTTTGTGATCTGAGAAGCTGGTTGGTACAATTTCAATCTGTTTCAATTTACTGAGGCTCTTTTTGTGGTCTAGTATATGATCTATTTTTATAATGTTCCATGTGCACTTGAGAAGAATGTGTATCCTGCTGCTTTTGGATGGAGTGTTCTGTAGATGTTCATTAGGTCCATCTGTTCTAATACGCTGTTCAGTGCCTCTGTCTCTATTTATTTTCTGTCTGGTTTACCTCTCCTTTGGAGTGAGTGGTGTGTTGAACTCTTCCAAAATGAATGCATTGCATTCTATTTCCCCCTTTAATTCTGTTAGTATTTGTTTCACATAGGTAGGTGATCCTGTGTTGGGTGCATAGATGTTTATAATAGTTATATCCTGTTGTTGGACTGACCCCTTTATCATTATGTAATGTCCTTCTTTGTCTCTTGTGACTTTCTTTGTTTTGAAGTCTATTTTGTATGATACAAGTACTGGAACTCCTACTTTTTTCTCCCTATTGGTTGCATGAAATATTTTTTTCCATCCCTTTACTTTCAGTCTGTGTATGTCTTTGGGTTTTAAGTGAGTCTCTTGTAGGCAGCATACAGATGGGTCTTGTTTTTTTTTTTTTTTTATAATTTATTTTGGTATCATTAACCTACAATTACATGAGCAATATTGTGGTGATTAAACTACACCCTTCATCAGGTCCCCCCCACCAACCCTATTACAGTCACTGTCCATCAGTGTAGTGAGATGAGAATCACTACTTGTCTTCTCTGAGTTGTACAGTCCTCCCCGGGGTCTTGTTTTTTTATCCATTCAGTGACTCTGTGTCTTTTGATAGGTGCATTCCAACCATTTACATTTAGGGTGATAGGTATGTACTTATTGCCATTGCAGGCTTTAGATTCGTGTTTACCAAAGGTTCAAGGTAATTCCCTAACTATCTGAAAGTCTAATTGAACTCACTTTGTATGCATTACAAACACAACTAAAGATTTTTTATTTTCCTCCATTTCTTCCTCCTCTATTCTTTGTATGTTATGCATTATATTCTGTACTCTTTGTCTATCCCTTGGGTGACATCTATTTAGCCTTAGGAATACTTCCATCTATAGAAGTACCTCCAATATGCACTGTAGAGGTGGTTTGTGGGAGGTAAATGCTCTCAGCTTTTGCTTACCTGAAAATTGTTTAATCCCTCCTTCAAATTTAAATGATAACCTTGCTGGGTCGAGTATTCTTGGTTCGAGGCCCTTCTGCTTCATTGCATTAAATATATCATGCCACTCCCTTCTGGCCTGTAAGGTTTCTGTTGAGAAATCTGATGATAGCCTGATGGGTTTCCCTTTGTATGTGATCTTTTTTCTCTCTCTAGCTGCTTTTAAAAGTCTGTCTTTATCCTTGATTTTTGCCATTTTAATTATTATATATCTTGATGTTGTCTTCCTTGGGTCCCTTGTGTTGGGAGATCTGTGCACCTCCATGGCTTGAGAAACTATCTCCTTCCCCAGATTGGGGAAGTTTTCAGCAATTACCTCCTCAATGACACTTTCCATCCCTTTTTCTCTCTCTTCTTCTTCTGGTACCCCTATTATGTGAACATTGTTCCGTTTGGATTGGTCCCACTGTTCTCTCAATATTCTTTCATTCTTAGAGATTCTTTTTTCTCTCTGTACCTCAGGTTCTTTGTATTCCTCTTCTCTAATTTCTATTCCATTTACCATCTCTTCTACCACATCTACTCTGCTTTTAAGTCCCTTCCTCGTTTGTATGTTTCATATGGAATTTCTTAATGATTTAATCTCCATCTTAAATTTGTTTCTGAGTTCTTGAATATTTTTCTGTACCTCCATAAGCATATTTATGATTTTTATTTTGAATGCTCTTTCAGGAAGATTGGTGAGTTCCGTTTCATTTGGCCCTTTTTCTGGGTTTTGTGAGATTTGTTCTGTACCATGTTTCTTTGACATTTCATATTTCTGTGTGGTGTCCTCTGTTGCCCAGAAGCTGCAGTCTCTGGAGCTGCTCAGCCCCTAGAGTGAGGTTGTGGGTTGTAGGGGAGCGGAGCTGGTGCCTGGGGGGAGGAAAGATCTGTTTCCTGACTCCTGTCTGCCCTGCCTGTCTCCAGTATCACGGCCAGTGGGCTGAGCATGCAGGTGTAAGCCTCTGTGCTTGGTGCCTTTAGTTGTTGTAGGTGAGGCCTCTCTCTGGCTGGCCTGATGCCAGAGTAGTGACTGCTTTTTAGTGAGCTCGTGCTGTCTGGCCAGAAGAAAGGCTCAGCAGGCTGCGTATCCCAATGGGGGGACTCAGCCTGAGTAGCCAGGCAGGGGGATGGAGTGCCTGAAGCTCCCAAAAGTTCCCAATCTGCTGGTCAGAGTGTGCCCAGACAACCCTGTCCCCCATCCCTTCTCCCGCGGAGCAAGCCCATGCAAACCCCGTGACTTCAGCAGCCCTCTTGCTGCTAGGAAGCCTCTCAGACCGCCTGCCTTTCTCTTCTCTCATAGCAGCCCGGGGTGTATCCCGTCCTCCACAAATGGCTGGAATCTGCCTGTCAAGCACCCTGGCTGTCCCAGCTCCCCATCCTCCAGAGCAATACAGAATGTAGATTTCTACTCCCAAAGCAGATCTCCATGGCTAGGTATTCAGCAGTCCCAGGCTTCCACCCCCTCCCCCACTCCATTTCTCTTCCTCCCACTGGTGAGCTGGGGTGGGGGAAGGGCTCGGGTCCCACCAGATCAAGGTTTTCTTAGGTTACCCTGTTTCATGAGGTCTGCTCTGTTCTGAGGTCTGTATGCAATCTGGTGCAGCCTTCTTTCCTGTTGCTGTTTTAGGGTTAGTTGTATTAACTCTATTTTCACACTATCTGTGGCTTTGTGAGGAGTTTTCTATCTCACCTCTCATGCTGCCATCTTGAATCTAGCTTTTTTCTAAACTTCATTTTTTGACAGTTTATGTTTTGTGGGCTTTTGAAAGTTTTGGTTGCTTTGAAGGACTTAAGTTCCGAAAAGATACACTGAAGCCCTAAAAGTATATAGAATTTTGAAGTTGCTTTTCTGTTTAAAGTGTTTAAGACTGAAAAAATTCAGATTCAGAATATTATTCATCAAATAGAGAAAAGAAGACCAATCTTCTCAGGTCCAACTGTGTAAATTACGCATAATATTTAAGAGCAAGATCTGGTTTCCATTTCAGTTATTGATTTGAAATAGAGCATTTTGGCATCAGAAATGTAGACAGCAGGCATTTCCTGAACTTAATTTATTCCCTCATTACCAAGAAGCAGCTTGATGTAGACAGTTTTATATAAAAGTTGTCACAGATCCTGTGCATTTTGGCAATGTTTCACATTTCAATCAGTTTAACTCAGTATTCTGTATGATAAAATGTGGGTAAATAAATTCTTCCTAACAATATCTCAGTGACTTTATGTTGTGAGTATTTAATTTGTAAAATTTGCTTTGACTTCCTTGAAAGGGATTGCTAAGAAAATATATGTCCTGAATGTGGCCAGTGAATGTCTTTCTTAAGTGCCTTTTGACACTAGTCATAATTCCTCTTTCTTTAAGAGATGTTCCAAAGGAGATGGAAAAAATATAACTGGTTCCAATTTTAGTCATTTATTAATCTTTGTATTTTTAACTTTTGGGAATAGACTGAGAAATGATGGAAACTCAAAGATCAAGATAGTCGTAAGATTAATGAAAGAAGGTGCAGGAGAAAGTTAAAAATACATTTCATTATATTAATAAATGAATAAATTCTTTGTGACATTTTTTAAGAGCACTATCTAGAGAACTCATAGACGACAAACCGAGAGCGATAAATGGCAAGAACTAGCAGTAGCACTGGATGAGGCACGTGTCCCTGAAATCCTGTTAGGTCCTCTTCGCCACAGGTGAGAGGCTTATTTAAAGTAGATTCTAGATTTTCATGGCAATGGAATCAATGCCCTCTGTGTCTTTAGCTTTCAGACTCAAACGTAAAACTCATGCTTAAACTTACGAAATTTAGTCTACTCTAGGAGGTAAATATTTCAAGTCAACACAAATAATTTCATTTTGAGGATTCTTTGCTCTTTGTATGACTGCCAACTATTTGGGGATTGGTGTGTGCATGTGCATGTGACGGGGTGGGCAGGAAGAAGGCTGCAGCTGTATTCTAGGTGGCGACCAAGCAGAGTCAGCTTTGGCAGAATAGAACTCAGCTATAGAGCGTAATTTGAATTCATACTAAAATATCTGAACAGTGCTGGTCATTTCTTCTAGAAATTGCAGTGCTGATATCTCTGCAAAGCATAATCATGTAAGTAATTAGAAGCCACTAACATTGATGGGGTTCGTTTATTAACTAGCCATCAGTTGGTCCTGGAGGAGATAGAATAAGAATAACATATTTAGATAGAAAATTGGGCATCAGACGTATTCCAGATTGGAGAACTTGGAAGTTTTCCATGCATGTCTCCAATCTGAATTATATTAGTGATATCTATGTTCTATAACCACCTCCCACTCTGTTCTCTGACAAACACAAACAACCAGATACCTACTTATTACCTAAAACCACAAGGCCCAAACTCTTGATTTTCTTATCACAGTTTATTGTTGTACATATGAGGTACCATGCTACTATCAGAATTATATCCAGGTTTTTATTTTTAAAAAACTCAGAGAAAAAAATGTTTCCAGTAATTTTCATTCAATGTGAATGACAAGAATATTATAGCTTATAAACATTGAAATAACCATTTCATTTCTTCCTGAGGAAGTTTCATATTTTAAGTAATGAAAAAGGAATTCTATACAAAGCTAGTTTTAATCACATTCTCTCTCATTCTTTTCTCATGTGTATTTATGTTACTTTCACAATAGCATAATAACCTGCTGGAGTGTAAATATATAAAGCATTCATGTCCTCTAGAATTTGATGTTGTCTCCATGGTACACTGAGTGGTCAAAATCCTTTCAAAGGTTTGGTGCTATAGGTGGCATAATAGCTGTACTGTGAATGAGTAAATTTTGGTATTATTTCCTTTCAACAGAGAAGAATGCAGTATGTTTTCAACATAATCTTAAGGTCTGAGCTGTTCAGCTGACTCAGTTTACCTAGATAAAATTATGCCATTAACAGCATTGTTTAGAATTTTAAATGCACATCTCATCATTAAAACAAGTGTATCAGTTTTTCTTTGTGTTTTTTTTTTATCAGAAATGTCAAAATGAAACATGATACTGTATGTAGCTACTAGGGTCCATTCTCACTATGTTTGACCCTATATGCCAGTTTTCTTAAATTAGTGGAAAGACTATCTTCATTTTCCTAGTGTGTTGTACATGTGCTGTTTCAAAACAGGCAGCAGTAAGCATGGAGACTGAATTTGCCATGTTGTCCAAGGGACTGTTTTTTTCTCCAATTCTTTCTGCTTAGCTGGTTTAAATATTAGTATATCATTTGGGTATATAAAACTTAAAAAAATTAATAACTATACTATCATTTTAAAACTTTATAGTAAATGGACAGATCTTAAAATTTGTTTTCTAATCAGTAAATGACTGATAGAGTTATTTTACACACATTATAGTGACAATGAAAATATTTGGGCTATAGATTTTTCTTGTATATCTTTTTTTTCTAATCACATTTTGAAAACACTTTATAAAGGCTTACTTATGTAATCATAGCAGGGAATTTATTTACTACTTAAAGCTTTATGTCTATGGTACATTTAAAAATTAAGTAAATGTAAGCACAGGAAATAAGCATGGCATTCATTTTTTTTGGAATACTTTACTAATCATATAATCATTTAAAAATATAACTGTAAATATATTTTAAGAACCATCAGTGGCTCATCTTTGTACTTCCTTTAATTAGTAGATAAGCCATAAATATAACTATGTTCTGCTGTCTTCCACGAAAGTGATGTATGAAATATTCTAAAAAAAAGGAACTTGGCCCTGCTTTTTTTTTCTGCCTTGTATTAAAAATATCATTGCAAATGTCAGATTCAGAATCATATATTAGTTTGTTTTTGTTGTAAATATCTACATTATACAATTCCATTTTGAACTATCTGGTAGTTTTCTATAATTTAAAAGTAAATAACCTAACATATCATCTAGAGAAACTGTCCTTAGTTTTTATTTAATAGATTTTGTTCTGGGGAACATAAAAAAAAGTTGTTCATATTTAAAAGTTAATCTGTTTCTGAACATGACACGTACCTCAGATTCTATGCAGGTGTGTCTGTGAAACCTGTGAGGAAGACAAAAGAAGATATGCAGCTCATAGAAAGGGGGCATAAGTTTTCAATGATGTGTCTTCAGACCCTACAATTTCTCCCTTTTATAGGATTTAGTCTGTATACTTTACATTATTATTAACTGTATTTCTATACTCAGTGCATTTCTATTTACCATCCAGTGGCTTTACAAATCTTTCAGTATAATTATTACATAATGACAGAAGAGTTAGTAACTTTTACATAAATGCACTAAACTATGTTATGTAAAGTCACTTTTTTTTGCTATAGCACTTAATTTTATTTGATGCAGAGAAAGCTCATATGTAACTTTTCCACTCTGATCTAGCACAAATTATAATTTATAAATCTTTCTAAATACTCCGTGGATTTATATTTTGGCAAGCATTTTTCATGGGTGCTATGCCTTTGACATTTTATGCTACATTGTGATGTTTATTTTGCTTCTTGTTTTGTAGGACACTTTATAGAATAAATAAGAAAACATTGTACAGGCAAACAGTGGTCTAAAAATCTACAGAGACACAATCTTAGTTGATATATATAAAAGTGTAAATATTACTATGAAATGGAACAGTTCTGCATTGTGTTTGATATTTATATTGGTTGCAGTTGACTTCCGCATGAGTGCACAGTAGTCTACAATCCCACAGGCTCAGATATGGGTAAGAGAAAGGCCATAGGCCTCAAGGCTAGTAACAGATATTTTTCTTTTTTCATTTTTTTCCTAATCATCCACATGCCAGCACATGGAAGGAACTCTGTTCTCTTTTCTTATTTGAAGAGGTATATTTT
This sequence comes from Phataginus tricuspis, assembly GCA_029783875.1. Classification (NCBI taxonomy): domain Eukaryota; kingdom Metazoa; phylum Chordata; class Mammalia; order Pholidota; family Manidae; genus Phataginus; species Phataginus tricuspis. The sequence continues at coordinate 5,817,260 of JAQQAC010006877.1, read as the reverse complement.
TAAACAGCCTTTTGGTAGCTTCCAGAAGCTTTGGGAAAGGAGCGTGTTACATGGAGGATGGATACTCAAGAAGTCCTTTCTCTGTGCTATCTCACTTTCTGCAGCTCTTGTCTCAGCCAGGATGGCAGAGGCTGCCCCAGTTTGTGCAGCAGCTTTGAGAGTTCCACGTTGTGATCTCGATAGTAGCTTGATAGAAATGCTCTGCTCTGAGGTGTGAGGAGATAAAAGTACATTTTATTTTGTTTATTGAAGTACATTTCATATACTTTGATGATGTTTAAATCTGTATCAAGTATACTGTACCTGCATTAAAATTTATGTTAAGCATATGGACTATTTATTTAGCATAGCATAAATACAATGACTGTTCTTCAAAATACACACTCTACATACATACATACTAGGGAAAGAACTTTCATATTAAACATGATTTACTGTGCAGAATTAAATGTTAAAATAACTAGGTTGTTTTGCTAGAAATATAGCTATAACAACTATGCTCTATTAAAATCACCCTAACTTTGGAGAAAGAGTTAGTTTAGTAAATTTGTAATATAAAATACTCCTGTCATCATTAACTTATATTAGATTTTGAAGGTTGAGAGATCTTTTAAGGAATATATAAAACACTCACTGCTAAAGCAGTACTGGGTTAAGCCTTAAAAATGTAGTGGGCAAACCAGCTAAACATAACCTGGTATATTTGTACTCTTTGACCCAAGGAAGGAAAAGAATATATTGTAAACTATCTTGACTTGGAGGGAGTTTGATTTCTCTTCAATAAAGTACAATATTTCAATAATTCAAACTGTTGAAAATGGAAAGGGCTGTTATGAGATGGCATGTAGTGGGTTTGTGTATACTTTCAATGACTATTGTTAGGAATGCTGTGAAGAGGGGATTTCTGCCTCTGTATCTGTACCTCCCTGCTTGAGAGTATTCTTAGATTTTTAGTTGAGTTGAACCTTCAAAAAGTCTTTAATCTCTTATACTATTCTTTTTAAGTGTCATATCTGGTACTCCATTTAAAATGTTATAAAAAACATCTCCTTTTGTACTGACAATGTCAATGTAATCTAGTGATTTTTGCAGTAATCATAATCCTTGGAACTAGACTGGACATCTGAGCTCTAGTCTACCCATTACTGTGGCCGAGGGAGAACCAAACCTTTGGGTGGTTCACGTGCCAGTGTGTCTCGTTTCTCTATTTTTGGTCTTCCTCAGTCATTAGTTCTAAACCACCTATAGGCCCAGCTGGCATACTCAGGCCAGAAAAGGGGAGATAAATTATATTTCTCAGATACCACGTCTGGAGCCTGATCACTGTGTGCTTCCATGCTGCCAGCCAGACCCGGAATCCAGTGAGGAGCCTAGGTCTTCGTGTAGAGTCTGAGTTTCTGAACTTCCCATTCTATGCTCTCTTAATGTCTCACTTCGCATTGTTCGTCTGTGACTAAAGCCCTGCTTGGCGTAACACCAGCCCGGGGCTGCCCGGCTCCTGTCAGCCTGCTCCTTAGGGATTTCCACAGGGCAAGTGATGCCTTAACTGACTTCAGAACTGAACCTCCTGAAATCCATTTCTACTTTCCATCCTCTTGGAGTTTGTATTGAACCTTCTGATAACTGAGGATTAGTTCTACCATACCTCAATTTACTGGCTTTTTGGGCATCATTTTCAAACCTGGCTGCCTGTATCAGTTCTGCCTTTGTAGCCAAACCCTTATCATCTGTCCTTTTATGTGTGTATGTGTGTCCGCATAATCATAGCCCCTTAATCAAGTACCCCTCCCCCTTGTTATTCTGCTCCCTCATTATGGCAAGATAACTGATAGGAGGTTTGCAAAGCACAATATGTGAGAGTCTAATATGTTCAGATCAAAAGTTACTAGGACAAGAATTAGGTGATATGCAGGATTTGTTGTACACACGTTGTTATCTGACAATAATTCAGAAGACAGAATATTTTAGATGGTAAGTTCACAGATAGGATATTTGCTAGTGTATGCCAATGTAGTCTGACTACATGCAACTCATAAAATAATGTAATGTGAGAGAATAATAATACATACTTTTATAACATGAAAATATAAAACAGAATAATATAACAAATTTCAATATCAGATTGTTTATTGGCCTATTAAAGAATCTATATGCTTCTGATTTGCAAAGACAATAGATTTATTGATATTAATTTATATGTCAGTTTTTATTCCTTCCCTACAGCATATTTTGATAAAGTTGAAGAGGAAGTAGGCCAACAACATTCTTAACTGACCACGATCAAATGCTTCCTATTGTGTTTTGGTGATAGTTGTGAGGAAGGGTACTGGCATTTTTCTGTAGTAGGAGGAAAAGCAAGCAGTGTGGTGACAGTACTGCTTACTCTAGTCCATTCTACACATTTGTGTTTCCATTACTTCTGTGAAAACTCCATTACTCTTGCCTCCTCTATGAACACTATTTGCAGAAGATCAGCCACTCTACTTCAAATAAATCCAGTATATACATGATATTATAATATAATGAGAAATATATATTTGGTTTTCATCTCTGGTTCCTGGCACAGAACTCCTAAAGTCCTTGTTATTTCCTGAGTGATAGGGATGAGAGGAATGTCTTTTGTTATTCATAATGAACTACTTTAAACCATACCTCAGTTTATGCTAATGAAATGTCTCTTAGTGGAGCCCTCGATAATGTCAGATGGGGGTTGGAAGAACCAAATCCCAAAATATGATTAGCGGGTTGGAACTTTCAGCCCCACTCTGCCTCTGGGGAAGGGAAAAAGGGATTGGGGGTTGATTCAATAATCACGGCCAGTGATTTAATGAATCATGGCTAGTAATGGAACCTCCATGAAAAGCCTAAATGAAGGGATTTGGAGAACTTTAGGGTAGGTAAATGCATCCACATGCTGAGAAGGTGGCACATCACAAACTCTACAGGGACAGAAGCTTCTATGCTCAAGACCCTTGCCTATATAGCTCTTCATCTGGCTACTCATTTGTATCCTTTCTAGTAATAGGAAGTAAAGTGTTTCCCTGGTAATAATAAAGTGTTTCCCTGAATCCTGTGAACTGCTACAAATTATAAAACCTGAGGAAGGGGTCATGGGGGTGATTTGTAGCCAAGTTGGACAGAAGTGTGAGTAATCTGGAACCCACTACTTGTGATTCGAGTCTGAAGGGGGTGGGGAACAGTCTTATGGGACTGAGCCCTTATCCTGTGGAGTTTGAGCTAACTGGGTAGTTAGCATCAGAATTGAATTAAATTGTAGGGCATCTAGTTGGTGTCTGCAGAAAACTGGAGAACTGCTTGGTATGGAAACCCCACACATTTAGTGTCAGAAGTATCTGAGTAAAAGCAGATCTTATTACTACACAGTAACCTTGTTGAGACATATAGGAGTACTGATATCCTGAGGCTGTATTTTTGCTTATTTTTCTCTGCCACCAATTTAATATTAGGTCTCAGTAATGCTAAAAAAAATGTTCTATAGTGTCTTTTGAACATTTTAGTTTTAATAAACATATAAATAGCTTTGACATAAATGAAAATGATATATTTTATATTGCTTTCTTGAAACACTATGGAAGTAGCTTTTGAGTTTCTCTTAATGAATGAGGATTGTTTTCACAGTGCTCTGATGGTCTATTTTAGAAGCCAAAGAAAACTATGGTTTTGGGAATACAATTTGTTTATCAAAACAACAGGAAGAACCCCCACAATGCCTTTTAGATAGAATTTAATTATGGGTTAAACAAGGATAGGCCCTGTCTCTATCAGGTTGGATTAAAAAAAAGGTCCTCATAGTCTTGATGTATTCAAAAAGTATTCAAGTAAGTTTAGACCATCTTAGTATAGGACTTAGTTAACATGATGTATTAAATATTGTGGGGAAAAAACCCAAATAATATTTTAGTTTCTGAGTTAAAAAATTTTTTTTAACCAAATCAGTCTACTTGCATTTGTAAGTCCAAACCACACATTAACTGGATTGATTATGAAATCAAAATAATATTAATAAATTTTAATATATGTGAAAGAAACATTAAGGTAAGAGTACAGGGTCTACAAACTAATAGCACTGATTGTCATCACTATTCTGAACAAAATAAACATGAAGTGCTAGCTACAGACCACAGTTTGGGTGTCTCCCTTCTCCTAAACCTAAATAATCAGCAAGTATGTTAAATAAGAGGGAAATAAATTAATTTGTCTGCCTTATTAGCATACTGATAATTTAAAGCTTAGTGTAACAGTAGTGAATATTCTTATGCAGGCCATACTTAACCACTATAGAGTGACACAATGAAAAAAATTGAAATCTTTGGGTTCTGTTTCAATTTCCAGTTGATAAAGTTTGTGTTTTGATTTCAGTTAATATTTTTAGTGCTAAAATTTCTGTGAACATATTTCCTTGGAATGAGATTTACCTTCTTTGTTCTCATTCAAATGGAAAATTCTATTGTCTTCTTTTATTCTTGCATGACAGGCATTGGAAAAATCAAAAGCAACCTGCATGCACTGAAATTTAAATGTCACTTTTACATTTTAGAAAGGTTGAATTTTGATTTTAAACACTTTTCTAAGGAAATGGATATGTTATTATTAATAATTTTGCTTACTTAGTATGTATTTTAAAGCTCTATACTTACATCAGGATCCATTGGAGAGTATTTTCTTCCTTTGCTCCTTCCAAGGCATTTTGTTTTACCTTCTTCCAGTAACTGACACCAAAAACCTTTATGAGAATCAAATCTAAAAAAATAAAAAATACAAAACACAAAAAAAGTATTTCTCAAGGAATTTATAAGATATAATGACCAGAGAGTTCAAGATGGCGGCATGAGAGATGAGACAGAGAACTCCCAAAACCACAATTGTGCAAAAGTACAGTTACTGCAAATAGCCCTTGAACAGCGGCGAGAGGGAGGGCTGCACCAGACTGCATACGGACTTCATGAACAGAGCGGACCTCGCGAAACAGGGCAACGTACCAAAGCCTTGATCAGGCGGGACCCAGGCCCTTCCCCACACCAGCTCACAGGCAGGAGGAAGAGAGGTGGAGCGGGGAGTGGGTGGAGGCCTGAGACTGCTGAACACCCGGCCCTGGAGGTCTGCTTTGTGAGCAGAAACCTACATTGTGTGGTGCTTTGGAGAATGGGGAGCTGGGACAGGCAGAGTGCTTGAGAGACAGATTCTGGCCATTTGTGGAGGATGGGATCCACACCCTACTGCTCTGGGACAAGGGAAGGCGGTCTGAGAGGCTTCCCAGCAGAGAGAGGTCTGCTGAAGGGGCGGGGCTTGCACGAAGCTTGCTGGGCAGGCGAAGGGGTGGGGGATGGGGTTGTCTGTGTGCACTCTGCACAGCAGATTGGGAACTTTGAGGAGCTTCAGGTGCTCCATCCCCCTGGCTGGCTGCTCAGCTCCGAGTTCACCCACTATGATATGCAGCCTGCTGAGCCTTCCTCCTGGCCCGACAGCGCCGGCTCACAAATCAGCAGTCACTGTGGAGGCGTCAGCCAGTCAGAGGAGGGCCCCGCCTGCCACAGCTGGAGACACAGAGCAGCAGATCTTTCCTCCCCCAGGCACCAGCTCCACTCCCCTATGAACCCCAGCCTGCTCTAGGGGCTGAGCAGTTCCAGAGACTGGAGCTTCTGGGCACTAGAGGGCGCCACACAGAAATATGAAACATCAAAGAAACATGTTTCAGGCCAAAATCTCACAAACCCCAGAAAAAGGGCCAAATGAAACCACACTCACGAATCTTCCTGAAAAAGAGTTCAAAATAAAAATCATAAACATGCTTATGGAGTACAGAAAAATATTCAAGAACTCAAGAATGAATTTAAGACAGATTCAATCATTAAGAAATTCCATATCTGAAATGAAACATACAATGGAGGAATTTAAAAGCAGATTAGATACAGTAGAAGAGATGGTAAATGAAATAGAAATTAGAAAAGAGGAATACAAAGAAGCTGAGGCACAGAGAGAAAAAAGAATCTCTAATAATGAAGGAACATTGAAAGAACTGTGTGACCAATCCAAACGGAATAATATATGCATGATATGGGTACCAGAAGAAGAAGAGAGAGAAAAAGGGATGGAAAGGGTCACTGAGGAGGTAATTGCTGAAAACTTCCCCAATCTGGGGAAGGTGATAGTCTCTCCAGCCATGGAGGTGCACAGATCTCCCAACACAAGGGACCCAAGGAAGACAACATCAAGACATATAATAATTAAAAAGGCAAAGATCAAGGATAAAGATAGACTTTTAAAAGCAGCTAGAGAGAGAAAAAAAGATCACATACAAAGGCAAACCCATCAGGCTATCATCAGATTTCTTAACAGAAACCTTACAGGCCAGAAGGGAGTGGCATGATATATTTAATGCAATGAAGCAGAAGGGCCTTGAACCAAGAATACTCTACCTGGCAAGGTAATCATTTAAATTTGAAGGAGGGATTAAACAATTTTCAGATAAGCAAAAGTTGAGAGAGAATTTACCTCTCACAAACCACCTGTACAGTGCATTTTGGAGGGACTCCTATAGATGGAAGTATTCCTAAGAGTAAATAGATGTCACCCAAGGGATAGACAAAGAGTACAGAATATAATTCATAACATACAAAGAATGGAGGAGGAAGAAATGGAGGAAAATAAAGAATCTTTAGTTGTGTTTGTAAGGCATACGAAGTGAGTTTAATTACATTTAGATAGTTAGGGAATTACCTTGAACCTTTGGTAAACACGAATCTAAAGCTTGTAATGGCAATAAGTACATACCTATAGATAATCACCCTAAATGTAAATGGTTGGAATGCACCAATCAAAAGACTCAGAGTCTCTGAATGGATAAAAAAACAAGACCAATCTGTATGCTGCCTACAAGAGACTCACTTCAAACCCAAAGACATAAACAGAGTGAAAGTAAAGGGATGGAAAAAGATATTTCATACAACTGATAGGGAGAAAAAAGTAGGAGTTGCAGTACTTGTATCAGACAAAATAGACTGCAAAACAAAGAAAGTCACAAGACACAAAAAAGGACATTACGTAATGATAAGGGGGTCAGTCCAACAAGAGGATATAACTATTATAAATATCTATGCACCCAACACAGGATCACTTACCTATGTGAAACAAATACTAACAGAATTAAAGGGGGAATTAGAATGGAATGCATTCATTTTTGGAGACTACAACACACCACTCACTGCAAAGGACAGACCAGACAGAAAATAAATAAAGAGACAGAGGCACTGAAAAACGTATTAGAACAGATGGACCTAACAGACATCTACAGAACACTCCATCCAAAAGCAACAGGATACACATTCTTCTCAAGTTCACATGGAACATTTTCAAGAATAGATCATACACTAGGCCAGAAAAAGAGCCCCAGCAAATTAAAAAGATTGAAATTGTACTGACCAGCTTCTCAGATCACAAAGGTATGAAACTAGAAAAAAATTACTCAAAGAAAATGAAAAAGCCCACAAAGACATAGAGGCTTAATAACATGCTCCTAAATAATCAATGGATGAACGACCAAATAAAAACAGATATCAAGCAATATATGGAGACAAATGACAACAATAATTCAACACCGCAGTGAACGCCATGGTAAGAGAGAAATATATTGTAATACAGGCCTACCTCATGAAAGAAGAGCAATCCTAAACGAACAGTCTAAACTCACAATTAATGATACTAGAAAAGGAAGAACAAATGAGGCCCAAAGTCAGTAGAAGGAGGGACATAATAAAGATTAAAGCAGAAATAAATAAAATTGAGATGAATAAGACAATAGAAAGAATCAATGAAAGGAGGAGCTGGTTCATAGACAAAATAAACAAAGTAGATAAACCCCTAGCCAGACTTATCAAGAAAAAAAGAGAGTCTACCCACATAAGCAGAATAAAAAATGAGAAAGGAAAAATCACTACAGACACTACAGAAATACAAAGAATTATTAAAGAATACTATGAAAAATTATATGCTAACAAACTGGATAACCTCGGAGAAATGGACAACTTTCTAGAGAAATACAACCTTCCAAGGCTGACCCAGGAAGGAACAGAAAATATGAATAGAGCAATTACCAGCAAGGAAATTGAATTGGTAATCAAAAAAGCCTAAGAACAGAACTCCTTGTCCAGATGGTTTCACTGCTGAATTTTATCAAACATTTAGTGAAGAGCTAATACCCATCCTCCTTAAAGTTTTCCAAGAAGTAGAAGAGGAGGGAATATTTCCAAACTCATTCTATAAGACCAACATCACTCTAATACCAAAACCAGACAAAGACACCACAAAAAAAGACAACTACAGACCAATATCCCTGATGAACATAGATGCAAAAATACTCAACAAACCAAATTCAAAAATACATCAAAAAGATCATCTGTTATGATCAAGTGGGATTCATCCCAGGGATGCAAGAATGGTACAACATTCGAAAATCCATCAACATCATCCACTACATCAACAAAAAGAACAAAGAAAACCACATGATCATCTCCATAGATGCTGAAAAATCATTCAACAAAATTCAACATCCATTCATGATAAAAACTCTCATCAAAATGGGTTTGACGGCAAGTACCTCAACGTAATAAAGGCCATATATGACAAACCCACAGCCAACATTATACTTAACAGCAAGAAGCTGAAAGCTTTTTCTTTAATATTGGGAACAGGACAAGAATGCCCACTCTCCCCACTTTTATTCAACATAGTTCTAGAGGTCCTAACCGTGGCAATCAGACAACACAAAGAAATAAAAGGCATCCAAATTGGTAAGAAAGAAAACTGTTATGCTTGCAGATGACATGATATTGTACATAAAAAAACCCTAAAGATTTTTAATACACAGAAATCAGTTGCATTCCTATACCCTAATATTGAATTAGCAGAAATAGAAATCATGAAAACAATTCCATTCGCTATTGCATCCAAAAAAATAAAATACCTAGGAATAAACCTAACCAAGGAAGTGAAAGACATATACTCTGAAAACTACAGGACACTCATGAGAGAAATTAGAGAAGATACCAATAAAGGGAAACACATACTGGGCTCATGGATAGGAAGAATTAATATTGTCAAAATGGCCATCCTGCCTAAAGCAATCTACAGATTAATTGCAATCCCATAAAATACCAACAGCATTCTTCAATGAACTAGAGTAAATAGTTTTAAAATTCATATGGAACCACAAAAGACTCCAAATAGCCAAAGAAATCCTGAGAAGGAAGAATAAAATGGGAATTACGCTCCCTGACTTCAAGCTCCAGTACAAAGTCACAGTAATGAAGACAGTTTGGTACCAGCACAAGAACAGACCCATAGACCAATAGAAAAGACTAGAGAGCCCAGATATAAACCCAAGCATATATGGTCAATTAATATATGATAAAGGAGCCTTGGATATACAATGGGGAAATGACAGACTCTTCAACAGCTCGTGTTGCCAAAACTGGTCAGCTACATGCAAGAGATCGAAACTGGTTTATTGTTTAACCCTATACACAAAAGTAAACTGAAAATGGATCAAAGACCTGAATGTAAGTCATGAAACCATGAAACTCTTATAAAAAAAATAGGCAAAAATCTCTTGGACATAAACATGAGCAACTTCTTCATGTACATATCTCTGTGGGTAATGGAAACAAAAGTAAAAATGAACTAGTGGAACTATATCAAATTAAAAAGCTTCTGTACAGCAAAGGACACCATCAGTAGAACAGAAAGACATCCTACATTATGGGAGAATATATTCATAAATGACATATCCGATAAGGGATTGACATCCAAATTACATAAAGAGCTTATGTACCTCAACAAACAAAAAGCAAATAATCAAATTAACAAATGGGCAGAGCTTCTCCAAAGAAGAAATTTAGATGGCCAACAGGCACATGAAAAGATGCTCCACATCGCTAATCATCAAAGAAAAGCAAATTAAAACCACAGTGAGATATCATCTCACAGCAGTTAGTATGGCCACCATCCAAAAGACAAACAACAACAAATGTTGGCGAGGATGTGGAGAAAAGGGAACCCTCCTACACTGCTGGTGGGAATGTAAATTAGTTCAACCATTGTGGAAAACAGTATGGAGGTTCCTCAAAAAACTCAAAATAGAAATACTATTTGACCCAGGAATTCCACTGGTACTAATTTACCCTAAGAATGCAGCAGCACAGTTTGAAAAAGACATATGCACTCCTATGTTTATCACTGCACTATTTACAATAGCCAAGAAATGGAAGCAATCTAAGTGTCCATCAGTAGATGAATAGATAAAGAAGATGTGGTATATATACACAATGGAATATTATTCAGCCATAGAAGAAAACAAATCCTACCATTTGCAACAACATGGATGGAGCTACAGGGTGTTATGCTCAGTGAAATTAGCCAGGTGGAGAAAGAGAAGTATCAAATGATTTCACTCATTTGTGGAGTATAAGAACAAAGGAAAAACTGAGGAAACAAAATAGCAGCAGACTCACAGAACCCAAGAATGGGCTAACAGCACACGTAATGCAGCAGCGGGGGACATGGGAAAGGGAATATGTATAGAGAAGACAAGTAATGATTCTATAAGACCTTACTATGCTGATGGACAGTGACTGTAGTGGGGTATGTGGGGGGGACTTGATAATAGGGGGTCTAGTAACCATAATGTTCAAGTGCTTGTACACTAATGATACCAAAATAAAAAAATAATAAATAAATAAATAGAAAAAAAAACTGAAGGAACAAAACAGCAGCAGACTCACAGAACCCAAGAATGGACAAATAGTTATGAAAGGGAAAGAGACTGGGGAAGATGGGTGGGAAGGGAGGGATAAGGGGGAGAAAGGGGTATTACAATTAGCACACATAATGTAGCGGGGTGGGGGGCACAGGGAAGGCAGTATAACACAGAGAAGACAAGCAGTGATTCTGTGGCATCTTACTATGCTGATGGACAGTGACTGTAATGGGGTATGTGGGGGGGGGGGACTTGATAATGGGAGTCTAGTAACCATACTGTTGTTCATGTAATTGTACATTAATAATACCAAAAAAAAAAGATATAATGACCAAAAACATGAACATTTTTATGTGGTCTATAACCAGGGAAACTGGCATTTTTAAAAATTATATCACTTTGCATAAAATGTTTGGCATGCTTTTGAATTCTCAGTCCATATGTCATATTTGTGAGTTTGCCAGATTCCTAATAGAAAAAATTGTCAGCAGAAGTCTCCTATTAATAAAATTAATAAGACTACATCCTTCATCTGGAAGAAAATTTTTTATAAATTTTAAGGCCATTCTTTCCCTTTGTAGGGTTTAAAAATGACAAATCAAGCTTCATCCATATCTTTGGATTTACATAGTACTTGTAACATAGGATTACAAAGTAATAGAAGAGAAAAGGTTTTAGTGTGCCATGGAATGATTAATTTTAGGATTCTCTAGCTATAACCCATTCAGTTTTTTTTTACAGAGCTACTTTCTTATTTTTGGTACAATCTCTGTATTAAAGTAAGAGCAGCTATAAATGTGGATTTTCATGGCATAATTATAGTCAACATAATAGCACATTACATTTATATTTTTATTTACCAAAATATTTCATGTAAGTCTTTGTCATTTGAGCTTTCATTATAATCCCTTAATGATATGGAGTATAGGGTTCTTCCTAGTTTATGACACTTAGCATTGTGTTTGTCTCTTTGTGAACACTCACCAAATGTAAGTTGAATAAAAAATGAAAGAGAAGGAAATATTTGTGAAGGTTTATTTATCTTGAATTATATACTTTTTCAGTATGCAGGTCATGATTCAAATCTAGGCCTCCTGACTCTAGGTATAGGGCCTTTTCTTATTCACGTTTCTCTGGGCATGTGTTCTAATTTCCACCCTTGAATATGAAAGTGAAAGTAATAGTCATCAATGACAATTTTTTCACATTGCTTTTGTTGTTCAATGGTTTTATTCCTGTTTTTCTTCTTCATTAAAAGAATGATCATTCAGTATTAGTTCCTTTTGTCTTTATCCATACTACTCAGAATACTACTTACAATTTTTTCTTAAAATCATAGTGTGAACAATGAACAAATGGAAACTGAAATAAAAATACACCTTACACAAAAACAAACAAAGTGGATTAAAGGCCTAAATATAAAACCTGAAACCATAAAACGCTTAGAAGAAAACATAGGCAGTAAACTCCTGAACACTGGCATTAGTAATTTGTTTCTGGATATGTCTCCCCAGGCAAGAGAAAAAAAAAACAAATGTAACCAATGGGACTACATCAAACCGAAAGGCTTATGCACAGCCTAAGAAACCATCAACAAAATGAAACCTCACCCTAATGCATTGGAAAATATATTTGCAAATAATATATCTGATAAGGGGTTAATAACCAAAATATACAAAGAATTCATACAACTCAACACCAAAGAAACAAATAATCTGATTCAAAAATGGGCAGAGGGCCTAAACAGACATTTCCCAAAGAAGACATACAGATGGTCAACAGACACGTGAAAAGATACTCAACATCACAAATAATCAGGGAAATGCAAATCCAAACCACAATGAGATAACACCTCACACCTGTCAGAGTGGCTAACATCAACAAGACAGAAAATAACAAGTGTTGATGAGGATGTGGAGGAAAGGGAACACTTGTACACAGCTGGTGGGACTGAAGAGAGTTCAGTCAATATGGAAACAGGAAGTTTCTCAAAAACCAACAAATAGAAATACCAAATGACACAGGGATTCCACTTCTTGGAATTTACCCAAAGAAAATAAAGTCACTAATTTGGAAAAGATGTATGCACTCCTATTGCAGTGTTAGTTACAAAAGACAAGTATGGAAGAAACCTAAACGCCCATTTGTAGATGAATAGATAAAAAAGATGCAATGAATACATATAAAGGAGTATTAACCATACAAAAGAAAGATATATTGCCGTTTGTGACATCATGGGTGGACCTAGAGGGTATTATGCTAGGTGAAAGTCAGAGAAAGAAAAATTCCATATGATTTCACTTAATGTGGAATCTGAAAAACAAACCAAATGAACAAACAAAAAAACCAGAAATAGACTTATGGACATAAAGAACAGACTGGTGGTTGCCATAGGGCGGGAGGGTCAGGAAATGGGTAAAATAAGTGAAGGGGGAAAAATTTAGTTAGGATGTTTGATATCTTGATCTGGGTGAAGTAAGTGTCAAAATATACATGTCAAAATTCATGGAATTGTATATTAAGATTTATGCATTTTATTGTAGGTACCTCAAAAAAATAAAAGATACATTTAAATTAGCATAAAAGCTAATCATTGAAATAGCTAGGGCTAAATTTAACACAAAATATGCGCAAGCCTGCACACTAAAAATTATAAAACATTTTTAAGAAAAATAATAGAAGACAAAAAATTATAGAAGACAAAAACAGAAAAGATCTCTGTTTATGAATCAGAAGATTAATTTACACTCTCCAAATTTATCTATAGATTTCAGTGTGATTTCAATCAAAACTGTAGTGGACTTGTTTTTTTTAATAGAAATTGAAATAAAACAATTCTAATATATATATGGAAATACAAAGAATCTGAACAAGCTAAAACAATTTAAAAAAGGAGAGCAAAATTGGAGATCTTATACTATTTAATTTCAAGATTTACTATAATGCTACAGTAATCAAAGCTGCATAGTATTGGTATCCATGAAACAAAATAGAGTACAGAAATAGACCAACCCATCTATGGTCAGCTAATTTTCAAAAACAGGTGCCAAAATAATTTGATGCAAAAAGACAGTCTTTTAAACAAATTGAACTGGAAAAATTGTGTATCTATATGGGAAAAAGGAACATTGACCCTTACCTCATATTGTGTATAAAAATTAACTTGAAATGGATCATAGAATTAAACTTGTAAGTGCAACAAACTGTAAAATTCTGGAATTAAACAGGAAAAACACATAGAACATTTTAACAATTTTGGGTTAGGCAAAGTATCTTAGGATGAATGACAAAAGAAAAATAATGATAATTTTGAATACATCAAAATTTAAAACTTTTGCTTTTCTAAAACACTTAAGAAAATGAAAAGCAGCCACTGGTTCGGTGAAAATATTTGTAAAACATCTATCTAATAAAGGACTTACTATTCAGAATATATAACTCAACTAAATAAAAAATATGACAATATTAATAAAAATTGGGTAAAAGTTTGGAACAAATACTTCATTAAAACAATTAAAACAATAATAAAGACATTTAAATAATCTGTACATAAGCTTGGAGGGTCTAATACAACATTTCTGTAAGTCTGTTATGATGTAATATAGTTCAATAATATTTTGTCATTAGCAATTTCCACATTTGAATTCTGACTCATTTCAGATATTTACATGATCAAAATTCAGAATTCAGACCAGCTATTATTATTATTCACTTATACATCTAACTATAGATACATGTCTGGAACACACATATACTTTATGTTAAAATGAGCAGCGTTCTGAAAATGTTTTTTAAGAAATACTGAACTTCACACGTTAAAATTCAGAATCAAAAGAAAAATAGGGTTTCTTTGATCTCTGGTAATTGATTACATCTTGCAGCAGGATGTCATGCTGGGCTTTATTGAGAAATATACGTGTCTGTGTGCCTGGCACAGAGCCCAGGCATCTGTATGCATAAGGCAGTGGTTGTAAGTGTGTTATAGTGGAAATGAAAAGGAGAGGAAGGCAGTGGGGAGATCATATTTATTTTCCAGGTGTCCTGAGGTTGAAAGTGAAGGGACTGGTGTTGATGAGGGACCTTGTGAATTTGAGGACATACGCAATGCTCCTTCAGAGCCTAAGTGAAGAATCCTGACAGGAGATGGAGTAAGATCTCCCCATATCTGTTCAGAATTATTAGCAATGTCCCTTTGCAGATTAGCCTCTGTACTGCTGATATCTGGTGGAGCAGCAAGAAAACAATTTTTTTGTGTAGGCACTGGCAGCTTGTCATTTCATGTAGGCACTCGTCATGGCTAGGACCTTCCTTTAAAGGATTTCGGGAAGTGAACATTTTGGAGGAAATTTATGTGTTGTTTTGTATCTCTCTGTGGTTACCCCTTCCTGGAGGTAGGCATAATTTGTTTATCATTGTGTCCCCAGAGTCATGCATGTAATAGTCATTCAGTAAAACTTTGTTGAATTAAAAATTAAAATAAGAACGGACTGGTTAAGTTTGTGTGAAATACCTGGGGACATCCAGAAATAACTGGAAGATAATTGGGGGCAGTGACAATCAAGATTCTCCAATGATTCAACCTCTAACAGATAACATTTCTCCAACTACATTTCTCCAACTAGTAACATTTATATACTAATGAAAATGTGAATTTAATTTTACCCTTGGGCAGGTGAATCTTAGGAAATATTCGGATTACACTTAGAAATTTCTGGTATGTTTTAAATGCCTTTAAATTGAAATAACATTTCCATGTGAAAAAACTGAACTGCAAACTGTGCGAGCAAGTTTCAAAACTAAAACACCATCATTTAGGTATTACTGAAATGGAACAAGCTCAATATTTTTGAATCAGTTCCTTCTCTACAATCGTATTTTTATAACTTAATGAACCATTTTAGTGGTACACATTTTATTTTTAACAGCTTTTTTGAAATATAATTTACATATCAAACACTCACCCATTTTAAATGTATAATCAAGTGATCTGCAGCAAATTTATAATTATATAACTTTCACCACAATCCTGTTTTAGAACATTTCCATCATCCCAAAAAGTCCTTTAGAGCCCACTGCAGTCAATCCTTGCTGTCACCCCCAGCTCGAGGCAAGCTCTGAACTTTCTGCCTCTAAATTTGATTTTTCTGGACATTCCCCTTTTGTTACTGGTGTGGATGTGACAAATTTTGTTAATCCCTTTGTAAGCTGATGAACATTTGGATTGGTTCCAGTGTTTGGCTATTATGAACACTGGTACTATGAACAGGTCTTTGTGGACATAGGTTTTCATTTCTCTTGGGGTATATTCCCAGGAGTGGAACTGGTTGTTTGTAAGCTTCTCTTTAATTTTTGAGAGATTACAAAACTGCTTTCCCAAAATAAGCATATATATATATATTTTGTTTTTATCTTTATTTTGTTTTTATTATATAAGTATTCTTTTTGATCCTTGAAAAGGGAAAAGCACGTAATACAGTGTATAAATGTAACCCGCAAGTTGTATCCTATACACCTCTTCCAATTTCCATTCCTCTGAAATAGCCAACATTGTTTGCTACCTGTCTTCCTAAGATATCTTTTTTAAATTAATTAACTTATTTATTTATTTACAATTTATTTTGGTATCGTTAACCTACAATTACATGTGCAATATTATGGTGGTTAAACTACCCCCTTCATCAGGTCCCCCACACCAACCCCATTACAGTCACTGTCCATCAGCGTAGTGAGATGCTATAGAATCACTACTTGTCTTCTCTGAGTTGTACAGCCCTCCCGTGCCCCCCTACCTTACGTCTGCTAATCGTAATGACCCTTTTACCCCCTTATCCCTCCCTTCCCACCCATCTTCCCCAGTCCCTTTCCCTTTGCTAACTATTAGTCTGTTCTTGGGTTCTCTGAGTCTGCTGCTGTTTTGTTCCTTCAGTTTTTTTCTTTGTTCTTATACTCCACATATGAGTGAAATCATTTGATACTTGTCTTTTTCGGCTTGGCTCATTTCACTGAGCATAATACCCTCTAGCTCCGTCCATGTTGTTGCAAATGGTAGGATTTGTTTTCTTCTTATAGCTGAATAATATTCCATTGTGTATATGTACCACCTCTTCTTTATCCATTCATCTACTGATGGACACTTAGGTTGCTTCCATTTCTTGGCTATTGTGAATAGTGCTGCAATAAACATAGGGGTGCATTTATCCATTCATCTACTGATGGACACTTAGGTTGCTTCCATTTCTTGGCTATTGTGAATAGTGCTGCAATAAACATAGGGGTGCATCTGTCTTTTTGAAACTGGGCTGCTGCATTCTTAGGGTAAATTCCTAGGAGTGGGATTCCTGGGTCAAATGGTATTTCTATTTTGAGTTTTTTGAGGAACCTCCATACTGCTTTCCACAATGGTTGAACTAATTTGCATTCCCACCAGCAGTCTAGGACGGTTCCCTTTTCTCCAATCCTCGCCAACATTTGTTGTTGTTTGTGTTTTGGATGTTGGCCATCCTAAATGGTGTGAGGTGCTATCTCATTGTGGTTTTAATCTGCATTTCTCTGATGAGCAGCGATGTGGAGCATCTTTTCATGTGCCTGTTGGCCATCTGAATTTCTTCTTTGGAGATGTGTCTATTCATGTCCTCTGCCCATTTCTTAATTGGATTATTTGCTTTTTGTTTGTTAAGGTGCGTGAGTTCTTTATATATTTTGGATGTCAACCCCTTATCAGATACATCATTTATGAATATATTTTCCCATACTGTAGGATGTCTTTTTGTTCTACTGATGGTGTCCTTTGCTGTACAGAAGCTTTTCAACTTGATATAGTCCCACTTGTTCATTTTTGCTTTTGTTTCCCTTGCCTGGGGGGATATGTTCATGAAGAAGTCGCTCATGTTTATGTCCAAGAGATTTTTGCCTATGTTTTTTTCTAAGAGTTTTATGGTTTCATGACTTACATTCAGGTCTTTGATCCACCTTGAGTTTACCTTTGTGCATGGGGCTAGAGAGTAGTCCAGTTTCTTTCTCTTACATGTAGCTGTCCAGTTTTTCCAACACCAGCTGCTGAAGAGGCTGTCCTCTCCCCGTTGTATATCCAGGGCTCCTTTATCAAATATTAATTGACTGTAAATGTTTGAGTTAATGTTTGGATTTTCTATTCTGTTCCACTGGTCTGTGGGTCTGTTTTTGTGCCAGTACCAAATTGTCTTAATTACTGTGGCTTGGTAGTAGAGCTTGAAGTCAGGGAGCGTAATCCCCCATGTTTGATTCCTCCTTCTCAGGATTGCTTTGGCTATTCGGGGTCTTTTCTGGTTCCATATGAATTTTAGAATTATTTGTTCCAGTTCATTGAAGAAAGCTGTTGATAGGGATTGCATTGAATCTGTAGATTGCTTTAGGTAGTCTAGCCATTTTGACAATATTTATTCTTCCTAGCCAAGAGCATGGGATGCATTTCCATTTGTTAGTGTCTTCCTTAATTTCTCCTAGGAGTGTCTTGTAGTTTTCAAAGTACAGGTCTTTCATTTCCTTCGTTAGGTTTATTCCTAGGTATTTTATTCTTTTTGATGCAATTGTGAATTGAATTGTTTTTCTGATTTCTCTTTCTGTTAGTTCATCATTAGTGTATAGGAAAGCAACAGATTTCTGTGTGTTCATTTTGTATCCTGCAACTTTGCTGATTTCAGATATTGGTTCTAGTAGTTTTGGAGTGGAGTCTTTAGGGTTTTTTATGTACAGTATCATGTCATCTGCAAATAGTGACAGTTTGACTTCTTCTTTACCAATGTGGATGATTGTATATCTTTGTATTGTCTGATTGCCATGGCTAGGACCTCCAGTACTATGTTGAATAACAGTGGAGAGAGTGTGCATCCCTGTCTTGTTCCCAATCTTAGATGATGAAAAGCTTTCATCTTCTCGCTATTAAGTATGATGTTAGCTGTGGGTTTGTCATATATGGCCTTTATGATGTTGAGGTAGTTGCCCTCTATACCCATTTTGTTTAGAGTTTTTATCATGAATGGATGCTGAATTTTGTCAAATGGTTTTTCAGCATCTATGGAGATGATCATGTGGTTTTTGTTCTTTTTGTTGATGTGGTGGATGATGTTGATGGATTTTCGAATGTTGTACCATCCTTGCATCCCTGGGATGAATCCCAGTTGACCATGGTGTATGATCCTCTTGATGTATTTTTGAATTTGGTTTGCTAATATTTTGTTGAGTATTTTTGCATCTACGTTCATCAGGGATATTGGTCTGTAATTTTCTTTTTTAGTGAGGTCTTTGCCCGGTTTTGGTATTAGAGTGATGCTGGCTTCATAGAAAGAGTTTGGAAGTACTCCCTCCTCTTCTATTTTTTGAAAAACTTTAAGGAGAATGGGTGTTATTTCTTCTCTATATGTCTGGTAGAATTCAGAGGTGAATCCATCAGGTCTGGGGGGTTTGTTCTTGCGTAGTTTTTTGATTACCGATTCAATTTCGTTGCTGGTGATTGGTCTGTTTAGTTTTTCTGTTTCTTGCTTGGTGAGTCTTGGTAGGTTGTATTTTTCTAAGAAGTTGTCCATTTCTTCTAGGTTTTCCAGCTTCTTAGCATATAGATTCTCATAATATTCTCTTATAATCCTTTGTATTTCTGTGAGGTCCGTTGTTATTTTTCCTTTCTCCTTTCTGATTGTGTTTATGTGTGTAGATTCTCTTTTTCTCTTAATGAGTCTGGCTAGGGGTTTATCTATTTTGTTTATTTTTTTCAAAGAACCAGCTCTTGGTTTCATTGATTTTTTTCTATTGTTTTATTCTTCTCAGTTTTATTTATTTCTTCTCTGATCTTTATTATGTCCCTCATTCTGGTGACTTTGGGCCTCATTTGTTCTTCTTTTTCCAATTTCAATAATTGTGTCTTTAGACTGTTCATTTGGGAATGTTCTTCCTTCTTTAAATGGGCCTGGATTGCAATGTACTTTCCTCTTAAGACTGCCTTCGCTGCGTCCCACAGAAGTTGTGGCTTTGTGTTGTTGTTGTCATTAGTCTCCATATATTCTTTGATTTCTGTTTTGATTTGGTTGTTAACCCATTGATTAATTAGGAGAATGTTGTTAAGTCTCCATGTATTTGTGAGCCTTTTTGTTTTCTCTCTAAAATTTATTTCTAGTTTTATACCTTTGTGATCTGAGAAGTTGGTTGGTAGGATTTCAATATTTTTGAATTTACTGAGGTTCTTTTTGTGGCCTAGTATGTTGTCTATTCTGGAAAATGTTCCATGTGCACTTGAGAAGAATGTGTATCCTGCTGCTTTTGGGTGCAGAGTTCTGTAGATATCTGTTAGGTCCATCTGTTCTAGTGTGTTGTTCAGTGCCTCTGTGTCTTTACTTATTCTCTGTCTGGTTGATCTATTCTTTGGAGTGAGTGGTGTGTTGAAGTCTCCTAAAATGAATGCATTGCTGTCTATTTCCTCCTTCAATTCTGTTAGTGTTTGTTTCACATTTGCTGGCACTCCTGTGTTTGGTGCATATATATTTCTAATGGTTATATCTTCTTGTTGGACTGACCCCTTTATCATTATGTAATGTCCGTCTTTATCTCTTGCTACTTTCTTCGTTTTGAAGTCTATTTTGTCTGATACAAGTACTGCAACACCTGCTTTTTTCTCTTTGTTGTTTGCATGAAATATCTTTTTCCATCTCTTCACTTTT
The DNA here is from genome assembly GCA_029783875.1 of Phataginus tricuspis. Lineage (NCBI taxonomy): Eukaryota > Metazoa > Chordata > Mammalia > Pholidota > Manidae > Phataginus > Phataginus tricuspis. Next base: position 5,796,803 of record JAQQAC010006877.1, on the reverse strand, counting down.
AGTCTGTGTATATCTGTGGGTTTGTGGCGAGTCTCTTGTAAGCAGCATATAGATGGGTCTTGCTTTTTTATCCACTCTGTTACTCTGTGTCTTTTGATTGATGCATTCAGTCAATTTACATTTAGGGTGATTATTGATAGATATGTACTTATTGCCATTGATGGCTTTAGATTCGTGGTTACCAAAGGTTCAAGGGTTGCTTCTTTACTATCTAAGAATCTAACTTAACTTTCCTGTTAAGTTATTGTGAACGCCATCTGATGTTTCTTTATCTCTCCCTTCCTATTCTTCCTCCTCCTTTCTTTATATATTAGGTGTTTTTTTCTTTGCCTTTAGTTAGTATTTGGATGGTCTGCTTTCTTTGCTATGGTTTTATTTTCTCTGGTGACATCTTTTTAGCCTTAGGGGTGCTTCCCTCTAGAGCAGTCCATTTAAGATATCCTGTAGTGGTGGTTTATGAGAGGCAAACTCTCTCAACTTTCGTTTGTCTGGAAATTGTTTAATCCCTCTGTCATATTTAAATGATAATCATGCTGGATACAATATTCTTGGTTCGAGGCCCTTCTGTTTCATTACGTTAAATATATCATGCTATTCTCTTCTGGCCTATAAGGTTTCTGTTGAGAAATCTGATGATAGTCTGATGGGTTTTCCTTTGTAGGTGATCTTTTTTCTCTCTCTCGCTGCCTTTAATACTCTGTCTTTATCTTTGACCTTTGCCATCTTAATTATTATGTGTCTTGGTGTTATCTTCCTTGGGTCCCTTGTGTTGGGAGATCTGTGGGCTTCCATGAACTGCGAGACTATTTCCTTCCCCACCGTGGGAAAGTTTTCAGCAATTATTTCTTCAAAGACACTTTCTATCCCTTTTTCTCTCTCTTCTTCCTGTGGTACTCCTATAATGCGAATATTGTTCCATTTGGATTGGTCACACAGTTCTCTTAATATTCTTTCATTCCTAGAGATCATTTTATCTCTCTCTGCCTCAGCTTCTCTGTATTCCTTTTCTCTATTTTCTAATCCATTAACTGTCTCTTGCATCTCATCCAGTCTGCTGTTAAACCCGTCGATGGCTTGTCTCATTTCTGCATATTCTTTCCTCACTTCCCTCACTTCCTCCCTCAGCTCTTGCACATTTTTCTGTAAATCCGTCAGCATGGGTATGACTTTTACTCTGAATTCTTTTTCAGGAAGGCTGTGCATGTCCATCCCTTCAGGTTCCCACTCTGGGGTTGTCTGGGTCTGAAGATTTGTCTGTACCATATTCCTCTGTCTTTTCATGGCTATAGAATTGGTTGCTGGTAGTTGCCACGTACATCAGCTTGGCTCTTTATGACTGCCTCAGCGGGTGCCGAGTCCTCTCAGGTATAGCTGCCCGCGGCGCGCTGGTGTGTGGGAGCGCTCAGGTCCCTCCGGGGTCAGGGCTCCGTATCTTACCCGCCTTGCCGGGTGCCGAGTCCTCTCAGGTGAAGGTGCACGCTGTGCACATTCCTGTGTATTCTGGTCTCTCTTTTAGGAATAGTTGTATTTGCTGTGTTTTCGTGAATAAATATAATGTTGGGAGGAATTTTCTGCCGGTCGGTTCATATCGCCATCTTCCCGGAAGTCCAAAATAAGCATATATTATACATTACTATCAGCAATATTGTGAGGGTTCAAGTCTCTCCATTCTTGCCAACATTTGGTTTTGTCTTTTGGAATTTAGCCATTCTAGCAGTATTTCAATGTGGTTTTAATTTGCATATCACTATAATTACACATTTATTATTTAAGATGACAGTATTTTGCGGGACAAATTTATTTTATAATAAAGTTGGACACAACTTAAAAAGCTCACTTGATGTTTTCAGTTTTTTTTTTCCCATAGATTGCATTTTATTCCTTGTTTTATCCACAGTCTTTGGTGCAATACCAAACAGTACATCTTCAACAAATATTTCTTCAGTGAATGTAAAGACTGTGCATGTCCTTGTCCCATAGGGTGTTAGCAGTCAGCTTCTGAGCCGTTCCTTATCTCCAAAAACGTTTTACTCTAGGAAACTGGACGCATTAGCCTTACAGGGCAACCCCACCTCGGGGCCCCTCAGCCACCTCCACGGCCACTCCTGATGTTTTCAGTTTTCTAAAGGAAGTACTTCCTGTTGATATACTTATTCATTAGTAAAAATTCACAATATTATTTTTCTCTACTTGTAACATCTAATGCCAATTTGAAGAGCTTCATAGACTGGCAGTGTAAGCTTCAGAGGATTGAGTTTCAATCCTGCCTCCTCCATTTAGTTGCTGAGTGACTGTAAGGTTAGTTTTTCTGTACCCCAGCTTCTTTACCTAAAAAATGGAGCTAGTAGTACCCATCACAAAGTGTTATTATGAAGCAATATACATAAAATGCTTAGAACATATAAATGTTTATGGATTTTCAAACATTACAACGACTTTTAAAAACAAATTCATCATAAGAAATTGTCATTTTCTTCTCTTTAGCATTTCTAAGTGCTCTTTCACAGGTCATCTAGAGGACTAGCAGATTTTAGCTACTATGGTTACCGTTGTTTGTTACTAAAAAAAGTTTTAATTTGGCATGTTTTTACTCAAACTCATATAAAATGGTATGGGAAAGAATTCCTGGGCAATATAAATTTGGTTACCAGAGGAAATGATATTAGAAACAATTGAAATCTTTTTGCATTTTGAAGCCACTTTGGTTCTTTATGTCTTAGTCCCATTGACAGAACAAAACAAAACCAACACACAATCTTTATCCAACCTCTGGCCTTCAAATCCTTACTGTTGATTTATTGAAGTTTCACAGTAAATTAGCATTAAAAATTCATATAACTCAGGTTTAATTTATGTTAATAAACAGGTTATGACCCAAACAGGTTAACTGAAAAGTAAAAAAGTGAGTTTCAGGTGTTTAACAAACTGTTCCTAAGTGTGAGGACTCCTGATATGGCCACTGATGGCTAGCTATAGTTGTGAATGGATATTTTCCTGGCAAAATTAAAAGTTTATATTTTTCATATTAGTTTATACAAATTAGCACAATTCCAAGCTAAGCATTATTTTTTTCCCTACTTTTTCTCAAATGATCAGTCAGCTTTAAAATGCAGTGTAACATAACATGAAAGATAAAATATTGTCAGTATATCAATCTGACTTTCAATTTAGGGAGTAAGATAACATGGCAAAATGCTAGTGTACTTACTTTAGTGATAAAGTTCCCATCTTATTGTTTAAAACTTACACTGCTTATTTCAGATCACATCTACACTCATTAAGAAATTTTTTTTTTCATATTCAGTACATCACTTAAAATCCATGGTGATGGTACTAAATCATTTTAAGAAATCACAGACTATCCAATGACTATGAAATTTGGAAGTCTTGAACACTTTCTTTCTTTATTGATTGTAGAAAGAAAGAAATAACATTCTTGACAATGGAAACTTATTGCTATTTTTCTTGAAAATAGTGTGAAATCAGAGGGGTTTTTTTATATTGATAATAATCAGTTTATAGATCTGTTAAACTGGAGTAGTCTTTCATGCCAAGATCAATGGTAGAACTTTTGTATAGACTTAGCTTATTCTACTGTGGGCAAAGAACTGGATTTATGTGGTTAGTTGAGAACTCATATCTGTTTGCAGTTCAGGATATTCTTAGAGGATTTTAAACGAAACATTTTTAAAGTATCAAAGAGACAGTCTACACTGTCATTATAGGAAAAATATGAAGCAATAAATGATATTCTTGAAAACATATGTTTTTTACCCCCAGTCATCCCTAACATGTTAAAAAAACCCCACAGAAACAATTTATCCTTATAGTTACTTTAACAAGAGTAACTCAATTATGAGGGGAGGACTCAGAACAGCTACAAAGTGCATGGGTGAAGCTGAATTTAGACTAATTTAGATGTAAGACAATGACATGAAATTCCAAATATTCTACATTAGGTGCACTGCTGGGTTTTACAAGGTGTGTAAGTCCAACTGATGATTGACAAGAAAATATACAAAGAAAGTGAATGGCAGTACGTTATCCCTATCAGTAGGGTGAGAGCGTGGGCAGCCCTGCTGGACCAGAAGCTGTGGTCTCAGAATACACATATCTTATCTTGCTACTTTACCCATGGAGCCCCAGCCAGGATGGAGAATCACACAATGGGTAATTTTAGTCATGTTCATCTTAGGTGCAAAGTGACCCACAGTTCTTTGTATATAGTACATTGCTTTGATATTACTTCTCTTAAGTTTAGACTCCCTTTTCTCAGCTATGGAGGTGAGTTAAAAGCTTGCTGCTGAGCTGGATGCATAGGAGACAAACACACAGCATGCAGGTCAAAGCCCACTCCATAAGAAAAAGAGATTATGTCTTTGTAGAATACACCACATCTTTTTTTCTCCTGAAATACAGTCCTTTGCTACATACTCTATAAAAAAGACCCAAAGTTAAGTCAACTTGAAATAGAAGCTGCTTAAAAATAAAAGCTTTCTTTTCTAAGAGATATTTAAAAAGATATAAAGCAGAAGTGGACTTGAATTTCTAACAAACTAAAATCACTCAGATTTCTTTGAGGTCAAGCTGAAAGTTAAATACCTAAGGCAAGTGTCTTTGTTAGTACTTGAACTAAAGCTCTACAAAGCTCTCATCGGTACTCGTAGTGTAGAAAACCAGAGGTCAGAAGTCTAATACTAGCAAGAAAGTAAATGACTCTTAGGAAGAAATTTCAAAACTCAATTTTCACCTACTCCTTTGCACTCTAAACCAAAATGACTCTCTAACAGGTGTCTCCAGATATGATTTTTGCAAGATATGAGCGGTATTTGATGTTTTTCTGCCGATCCTTTACTGTAAGGAATGCTGAGAGGTAAAGGAATCCTGTCTTTCCCTTTTTAAATAGCTATAGGATAAAGAGTACAATAAAAGGGAAAATCAGTTGATCTATAAACTGAGTTTTATCCTGAGAAATGCAATGGAAAAATTCCATGATACAGGACTTAAAAATTTCTTTAAGGCTCAGTCTGTGACCCTAAAATTAAAAAATATATATAGTATAGTGAGAGTCAGGTCCATGGCCGTCCAACTCAGTATCTTCCAACTGCTCTAGGCATGTATAATAGGAACAAACACAACCTTCATAAATCTGAGAGCCAATCATTATAAATGGACAAAGGAAGATGGGGGTCTTATTTAAAATGTTAAATGAAGTTCAGAGTCAGAATTAAGGTGAGGTAAGAAACACATCTTGGGTGCAGAATTTTAGGAGGCACTTACCCTCAGGTATCTGCATGCCCTGTTAGTGAGTGCCCCCGTAAGTCCCAGCGCCTCTTTTGCCTCCCCCCAGTCCCTGCCCAGATGGAATGGGTTACCTACGAAAATCAGAGGGAACCAGCAAAAGAAAACCAAACCAGAGCTGTAACTGGTGAGGCCTCTGAAGGAGAGCTGGCAAGGTCAGACATACAGTGGGAAAAGACAAAGAAGAAGAAAATGTGTAATTATAGCATCGCTCTCTGCCTATTCAGTCACCTATGGGCTATTTCTTGCTCTATGACATTGTGTTTGAAAATTGCACTAAAGAGAAGGGAGGGAGTTCATAAGTCATCTAGTTAATTATCTGTTTATGCTTCCAAGATGTCCCAATATTGCCTGTTAAATAGGCTCACTGCTTACCAACTTATTTTATGTAACGCCTTTTAAGGTTAGCTGCTGGTTTTAAGATTTGCAGCTGTTTTGTTTCTTTACTTTCTTTCTAGGGGAAGTCTTTCATAGCTAGAAATCAACAGAGGATTTAGGATATTTCTTTGCCACTGTTGAAATGTTCTTTCCCAAGTGGCTAATGTCAAACTGGAAAATAATCAGTGTATAAGGAACAGCGAACTCAACAATTGCATCATCACAGTTTGATTTCTTTGAAACCTGTTCTCTGATGAAACTTCAATAAATTAATTAGAGTGTAAACTTACGTTAAAGCTTCTGAGTAATTGTAATGAGGAGAGACTCCTAGAAACTTCTGTACTTCATCCATCACTGTAGCAGGATCAGTTCTTAGCTGTTGCCCATTGATAATTAGCAACTAAATTACCAAAGAAATAAAAAAGAGTGCATATTGAAAAAAGACATGTATTGTATAACAAAAAATTTCTGCACTATGAATTTATTCAATAAGAGACACTCTACTGAGAGGATTTGCATGTGATGTTGTTAGACTTAACCAGGCCATCCTTATAAGGACCTCCAACAAGAATAAATCACACTAATTAAATGCACTCATGCTTTGTAATCTGCAAAGTCCTGCAAACACCAGGAAAACGAAAAAGCCAAGAGAGCCTAAGAACTGTAATTATGAAATCACAAATGGAAACCAAGTTTAAAAATAGGCATAACAACGATCCCCTCATTCACGTTGGGAAAGAGCACTGTAGAAAAGAAGAAAGATTACAGTAAGACTAGGTGTAAAGAGACAGAGGGCATGTCACTCTCCACAACTCTATTCAAAAGAGTAGCACTAAAGTTTTAAGAAATACACTGAAATCCACTTGGAGAAAAAGGTAGGACTCCTGGAGAACCTGAGCGTGGACAGAAGTTCCTTAACAAAGGGGAGGAACTTGCTTGTTGCTCTAGTGGGGGCGGGGGAGAGCGTGAACCCGGAAAGATAAACTGACAGGGTCCATGACAGACCCACAAAACCTGCAAGGCAACTCTTGCTCACACCTCCTCTTTAAAATGTCTGTTTAGTCTAGACCAGCATTGTTCAATAGAACGTTCTCTGCTGCTGGGCATGTTCTACAGCTCTGGTATGGAAAAGGTGGCTACTGATCATTTGAAATGTGGCTAATGTGATTGAGGAACTGAATTTTTTATTTTATATAATTTGAATACAAATTTAAGTAGCCATATGTAGTAGTAGGTATCATATTGGACAGCATAGTTCTAGGCATGCAAGCATGTACTATCTGTGATACGACTGGACTGCTTGATGCCATTCAGTGTAGGAGCTGATTTGTACTCTGGGCTGATGCTAGGCAAAAGAGAGAAGGGAGGAAGCCGAGAAAACCATAGGATTTATGGAAAATTCAGTAATGTGGCTTAAAGCAGAATAATAGCACTTGATTAAGCAAAGCAATATTTGCTTTGTTTAGTTAAGAGGTTCACAAGCTTTATTCTTAGAATAAGAATCAGGGATATGAAGCCTTTAAAGCTCTTTATAATCGGGAAAAGTATGCACTAGAAAACAGAGCAGGGAGTATTATCCTGAAATACTTTTAGAAAGAAAATTAAACAATTTTTCTATCTCTGCCTATCAGTCTTTGCTATAGTCTCATTATTTACAACATTACAAAGCTAGTAATGTTCTAATGAGTAAAATTTCCTCTATCCTAAAGGCAAAGACATCGATTTAATAAGACTGTAACATGATGTAAATTTTTATTGCTCAGTACCTGAAATGGAGGGAAATAAACAAGCCATCTTTCGATGTGGCTGGCATAGCACCCCGGGATCAAACATCTCTTCTGTAAGGCTCTCAGCTCGGAGGGCGCACGCGGCCCGGCTGAGATCACTTCGTAGAAGCTAAACTTGAGAGCAGCGGGGTCTCCATGTGACCGCTGATGCTATGAGGGAAAGGTGGATAATTAAACTAACTTGAAACATAGGCATAAATAATTAAAATCAATCTCTGTGACAAATCTCAAAGCTAAAGGAAGAAGTGCCTCCGTTCTGGAGAGTTATATGTTTTGCAATTAATAAAGGATGAAAATGTTTGCTTGGAGCACCAGTACTTAAAGTTATGACACTGATGAAAGTGTATTTTTGAGAATATATTTGGAAGTGGCTGAACTCCCATTGACAGGATTCCTTAACCAACTTTACTGGTTGTTTCTTCAGTGTATCTATTTTACTCTGAAAGCAAACTTTTGAAAGTTGCTTTAATGACCCCTTTTCAGCCCATAAGCAAACCATTTATCATGTCCAGTGAATAATACAAAAGCACTCTATTAGTTCTGCCACATAGTTTTGCTCCATTTAGTAATGCAGTTTTAGCTTAGAAAAGTCCTATTGACTATTTTAAATGGGAAAATTACTGAAAATCTGACATATACATACAGCCTTTTTCATATACTACCTAGCATCTAAAAGCTGAGATTATTTTAGGTAATGGTAACCTTTGCAATAAATCAGAATCATTTATTGTACAAAAATGCAGAAAGCAGCAATCCAAATAGGAAAGTGTTTCATAATGGCTCACACTCAGGCCCATGGGTTTGAGGAAATCACCTTTTCACTAAATTGACCAATAAATATTCAGGCTTAGTGGTGGGTTTCTGGATGTTTACCACATCTAGCTGAATAGCAAATTTGGTGCAATCGAGATTCAAATTACTACACTACAAACTATTGACTTTGTCAAGGCCTTCATTTTGCCACTGTGGAGTAATTTGTTTGTAATATTTAGGACATTTTGTTAGCTTTCAGCATTGAAATCTCCTTTTTTAGTAAATTCTCAATTTTTCAGGAACTAAGTGGTTTTCTTTCTTTGAGTCAATTAAGGCTTATTTCTTTTTTCTCCAGATACCTGGTGAAAGGGTAAAAGGCATGAAGCCAAATTAGTCATTTTTCAGTGTTTTGTATATTTTGACTTAAAAGGTGGCTCTAGGAGTTTGGCATGAATGATTAACGTGCAGTTGTGGATTTCAGTTTTCCAGGATGTTCACTCTCTATTATGCCGATTATTATCAATATGCCTATTTAAGTTCCCACCTGCTTTATATAAACTTTTCCCACTCTGTGCCAGTCACAAAACATTTCCTGATAATTTGTTCTTCTTCTAAATGTGAAAAAACTGTTTTTGTTAAATAAAAAGACTCAGTGCTAAGAAATTTTATTCTCTAATTTCATAGATTGTCAGGAATTTAGGTGTTTGAAATCCTATCAGTGAGAATGGAACACTCTTGCCTGGAGGACTGAAGTTGTGTGGTCACTTTAACACAGAGAAGCAGCCTTATTTCTAACCCAGGTGCAGAGTTTCAGATAAGAGATTTTTGGACACAACATTCCACATTTAACTTTATAGTTTCCAAGGAAATTAGACCCTTAGCCTGCTTTTCAACCCTGTCCTGCTGATAACCCGCTTCCACATAGCCTGCTTTGCACCTATCAAAATACTTCATTTTAATTTTACCTACATTACTGCCCTTACAAATCCTTCCCTTTAGGAAAATGCCTAATAGTTTCTCTGGTGTTCAGGCTCCTCTGCTGCAGCCAGTTGTGCCCAACTTGTTGTTCCGTGTGGTCTTTATCAGATGGGCTTTATCGTTCTGTAGGAGTCTGTCAATTAAAACTTTCTGATTTACACACTGGTTATTTATACATATTTTTCTGATTAGGTTGAAATCATTCTTGAATGTAGCATCCACATTTACTAATTTGTCTTCAAACCGCACTTAAAATAATACTTTATATATGGTAGTCATCAAAATTATTTAATGAATGGATGAACACATGAACATTAGGAAAGTGTTCTTTAAGTTTTTAAACTTAAGAATCCTAGAGACTAAAGATGCTGAATCTAATTCATTTTGTATGTTATATTTAATTTGTACTGCTTTTTTTTTATTGCAGTATCACTGATATACAGTCTTATGAAGGTTTCACATACACAACACTATGGATTCGATATTCACCCATATTATCATGTCCTCACCCCCCATCACAGTCACTGTCCATCAGCAAGTAAGGTGCTGTAGAGTCATTACTTGTCTTATCCATGCTGTAACTTGTACGTTTTTAAGAAAAAATTAAGATGCACAGCATGTTACTTTGATACATGTGTATAGTATAATATGATTGCCATTGAAGCAATATTTCTCACATTACATCATTAGAATACAGTATTATTAGTTACTGTATTTATTATATTATGCATTAGATTTCTATGGCTTATTTACTACTTGTTACACTTGTATCCTTACATGCCATCAATCATTTTTTTTTATTAAGGTATCATTGATATACAATCTTATGAAAGTTTCAAATGAGCAACATTGTGGTTACTACATTCACCAATATTATCAAGTTCCCCCCACTACCCACTGCAGTCACTGTCCAAGATGCCAGAGTCACTACTTGTCTTCTCTGTGCTACACTGTCTTCCCCTTGACTCTCCCGACACCATGTGTGACAATCATAATGTCCCACAATACCCTTCTCCCTCTCTCCCCATCCACCTTCCCCAACCACTCCCTTTTGGTAACTGCTAGTCCCTTCATGGAGTCTGTGAGTCTGCTGCTGTTTTGATCCTTCAGATTTGCTTTGTTGTCATACTCCACAAATGAGGGAAATCATTTGGTACTTGTCTTTCTCGGCCTGGCTTATTTCACTGAGCATAACACCCTCTAGCTCCATCCATGTTGTTGCAAATGATAGGATTTGTTTTCTTCTTATGGCTGAATAATATTCCCTTGTGTATATGTACCACTTCTTTATCCATTCATCTACTGATGGACACTTAGGTTGCTTCCATTTCTTGGCTATTGTAAATAGTGCTGCAATAAACATAGGGGTGTGTATGTCTTTTTGAATCGGGGATCTTCATTTCTTTGGGTAAATTCCTAGGAGTGGAATTCCTGGGTCAAATAGTAGTTATATTTTTATTTTTTTTAGGAACCTCCATACTGCTTTCTGCATTGGTTGAACTAGTTTACATTCCCACCAGCAGTGTAGGAGGGCTCCCCTTTCCTGCATCCTCTCCAGCATTTGTTGTTCCTTGTCTTCTGGATGTTGGCCATACTAACTGGTGTGAGGTGATATCTCATTGTGGCTTTAATTTGCATTTCACTGATAATCAATGTGGAGCATCTTTTCATGTGCCTCTGGCCATCTGAATTTCTTCTTTGGAGAAGTGTCTATTCATATCCTCTGCCCATTTTTTAATTGGGTTATTTGCTATTTGGGTGTTAAGGTGTGTGAGTTCTTTACATATTTTGGATGTTAACCCCTTAACAGATATGTCTCCCATACTGTAGGATGCCTTTTTGTTCTACTGATGGTGTCCTTTGCTGTACAAAAGCTTTTTCGTTTGATGTAGTACTATTTATTCATTTTTGCTTTTTTTTCCTTGCCTGAGGAGATGCATTCAGAAAAAAGTTGCTCATGTTTATATTCAAGAGATTTTTGCCTATGTTTTCTTATAACAGTTTTATGGTTTCATGACTTACCTTCAGGCCTTTGATCAATTTTGAGTTTACTTTTCTGTATGGGATAGACAATAATCCAGTTTTATTCTCTTACATGTAGCTGTCCAGTTTTACCAACACCAGTGTTGAAGAGGCTGTCATTTCCCCATTGTATATCCATGGCTCCTTTATTGTATATTAATTGACCATATATGCTTGAGTTTATATCTGAGCTCTCTAGTCTGTTCCACTGGACTATGGGTCTGTTCTTGTGCCAGTACCAAATTGTCTTATTTACTGTGGCTTTGTAGTAGAGCTTGAAGTTGAGGAGTGTAATCCCCCTAGATTTATTCTTTCTTCTCAGGATTGTTTTGGCTATTCACTGTCTTTTGTGGTTCTGTATGAATTTTAGAGCTATTATAGTTCATTGAAGAATGCTGTTGGTATTTTGATAGGGATTGCATTGAATCTGTAGATTGCTTTAGGCAGGATGGCCGTATTGACTATATTAATTTTCCTATCCAAGAGTACAGGATATATTTCCATTTATTGGTGTCTTCTCTAATTTCTCTCATGAGTGTCTTGTAGTTTTCAGGGTTTGGTCTTTCACCTTTTTTGGTTAGGTTTATTCCTAGGTATTTTATTCTTTTTGATGCAGTGTGAATGGAATTGTTTTCCTGATTTATTTTTCTGCTAGTTCATCATCATCTGCTAGAATATAGGAATGCGACAGATTTCTGTGTATTTATTTTGTATCCTGCAACTTTGCCGAATTCAAAGTAGTTTTGGAGTGGAATCTTTATGGTTTTTATGTACAATATCATGTCATCTGCAAACAGTGACAGTTTAACTTCTTATTTACCAATCTGGATGCCTTTTATTTCTTTGTGTTGTCTGATTGCCATAGCTAGGACCTCCAGTACTATGTTGAATAAAAGTGGGGAGAGTGGGCATCCTTGTCTTGTTCCTGATCTTAGAGGAAAAGTTTTCAGCTTCTCGCTGTTATGATGTTGGCTTTGGGTTTGTCATATATGGCCTTTATTATGTCAAGGTTCTTGTCCTCTAGACACATTTTGTTGAGAGTTTTTATCATGAATGGATATTGAATTTTGCTGAATGCTTTTTCAGCATCTATGGAGATGATCATGTGATTTTTGTCCTTTTTGTTGATGTAGTGGATGATGTTGATGGATTTCGATATTGTACCATCCTTTTATCCCTGGAATAAATCCTACTTGATCATGTTGGATAATCTTTCAGATGTATTTTTGAATTCTGTTTGCTATTATTTTGTTGAGTATTTTTGTATCTGTGTTCATCAGGGATATTGGTCTGTACTTTCCTTTTTTTGTGGTGTCTCTTTGCCTGGTTTTGGTATTAAAGTGATGCTGGCCTCATAGAATGAGTTTGGAAGTATTCACTCCTCTTCTACTTTTTGGAAAACTTTAAAAAGGATGGGTATTAGGTCTTCACTAAATGTTTGATAAAATTCAGCAGTGAAGCCATCTGGTCAAGGGATTTTGTTCTTAGGTAGTTTTTTGATTACCAATTCAATTTCAATGCTGGTTTGGTTTGTTCAGATTTTCTGCTTCTTCCTGGGTCAGTCTTTGAAGGCTGCATTTTTCTAGAAAGTTGTCCATTTCTTCTAGGTTATCAGTTTGTTAGCATATAATTTTTCATAGTATTCTCTAATAATTCTTTGTATTTCTGTGATGTCTGTAGTGATTTTTCCTTTCTCATTTCTGATTCTGTTTATCTGGGTAGACTCTCTTTTTTTCTTGATAAGTCTGGCTAGAGGTTAATCTACTTTATTTTATGAAAGAACCAGCTCCTAGTTTCATTGATTCTTTGTATTGTTTTATTCTTCTTGAATTTATTTATTTCTGCTCTGATCTTTTTTATATCACTCTTTCTACTGACTTTGGGCCTCGTTTGTTCTTCTCCTAGTTTTGTTAATTATGATTTTAGACAGTTCATTTGGGATTGTTCTTCTTTCTTGAGGTAAGCCTGTATTGCAATATACTTCCCTCTTGGCCTTTGCTGTGTCCCACAGATTTTGTGGTGTTGAGTTGTTGTTATTATTTGTTTCCATATATTGCTTGATCTCTGTTTTTATTTGATCACTGATCCATTGATTACTTAGGAGTATGTTGTTAAACCTTGATGTGTTTGTGGGATTTTTTGTTTTCTTTGCAGAATTTATTTCTAGTTTTATACCTTTGTGGTCTGAGAAGCTGGTTGGTACAATTTCAATCCTTCTGAATTTACTGAGGGTCTTTTTGTGGCCTAGTATATGATCTATTCTTGAAAATGTTCCTTGTGTACTTGAGAAGAATATATATCCTGCTGCTTTTGGGTGGAATGTTTTGTAGATTTCTGTTATGTCCGTCTGTTTTAATGTGTTGTTCAGGTCCTCTGTCTCCTTACTTATTTTCTGTCTGGTTGATCTGTCCTTTGGAGTGGGTGGTGTATTGAAGTCCCTAAAATGAATGCATTACACTCTATTTCCCTCTTTAATTCTGTTAGTATTTGTTTCACATATGTAGGTGCTCTTATACTGGGTGCATAGATATTTATAATGGTTATATTCTCTTGTTGGACTGACCCTTTTATCATTATGTAATGTCGTTCTTTGTCTCTTGTTACTTTCTTTGTTTTGAAGTCCATTTTGTCTGATAGAAGTACTGCAAATCCTGCATTTACCTCATTATTTGCATGAAGTATCTTTTTCCATCCCTTCACTTTTAGTCTGTGTATGTCTTTGGGTTTGAAATGAGTCTCTTGTAGGCAGCATATAGATGGGTCTTGCTTTTTTATCCATTCTATAACTCTGTCTTTTGATTGGTGCATTTAGTCCATTTACATTTAGGATGATTATCAATAGGTATTTACTTATATCCATTCCAGACTTTAGATTTGTGATTTCAAAATATTCAAGGGTAGGTTGTTTACTATCTAAAAATCTAACTTAACTCACTTTGTGTGCTATTTCCAACACAATGTAAAGGTTCCTTTTTTTTTCTCCTTTCTTTTTCTTCCTCCTCTACTCTTTATATATAAGGTGTCATATTGTGTACTCTGTGTATCCCTTGACTTACTTTTTGGGTATTTGATTTAATTTTTCATTTACCTAGTAATTAATTGGTCTTCTTTCTTTACTGTGGTTTTATTTTCTCTGGTGACAGGTATTTAGCCTTAGGATTACTTCCATCTATAGCAGTCCCTCCAAAATACACTGTAGAGATGGTTTGTGGGAGGTAAATTCCGTCAACTTTTGCTTATCTGGAAATTGTTTAATCCCTCCTTCAAATTTATGTGATAATATTACCAGGTAGAGTATTCTTTATTGGAGGCCCTTCTGTTTCATTGCATTAAATACATCATGCCACTCCCTTCTGGCCTGTAAGGTTTGTGCTGAGAAGTCTAATGATAGCTTGAGGGTTTTCTTTGTATGTGATATTTTTTTCTTTCTCTGGCTGCTTTTAATACTCTGTCCTTGTCCTTGATCTTTGCCATTTTAATTATTATATGTGTTGTCTTCCTTGTGTCCCTTGTGTTGGGAGATCTATGCACTTTCATGGCCTGAGAGACCATTTTATTCCCCAGATTGGGGAAGTTTTCAGCAATTATTTCCTCAAGGACACTTTCTATCCCTTTTTCTTTCTCTTCTTTCTGGTACCTCTATAATGCAAATATTGTTCCATTTGGATTGTTCACAGAGTTCTCTTATTATCCTTTCATTCCTAGAGATCCTTTTTTCTCTCTGTGCCTCAGCTTCTTTGTATTCCTGTTCTCTAATTTCTATTCATTTACTATCTCCTCTACCTTATCTAATCTGCTTTTAAATCCCTCCATTTTGTGTTTCATTTTGGATAATGTATTTTCAAAGTTTTTATCTCTTTCTGAAGTCCTCCCTGAGGTCTTGAATACTTTTCTGTATCTCCGTGAGAATATTTATGATTTTTATTTTGACATCTTTATCAGAAAGATTGGTCATTTCAGTTTCCTGTTGCCCTCTTTCTTGTATTTGTGGGATTTGGTTTGTACCAGATTCTTTTGCCGTTTCATATTTGTAACGATTACTATGGAATAATAACTTTGTGTAGGCAGTGCCCTCTAGTGCCCAGAAGCTCTACTCTCTGGAGCTGCCCAGCACCTGGAGCGATGGCAGGGAATGCACGTGAGTGGCACCAGTGCCTGCCAGGAGGAAAGAGCTCTTTCCTGCTTCCTGGCTGCAGTGCCTGCCTGCACTGCCAGGGCCTGTGGGCCGTGTGTGGAGGGAGGAGCCTCTGTGTTATGCTCCTATAGCTGCTGTAGGTGGGGCTTCCGTCTGGCTGACCTGGCTCTGTGGTGGGGGCAGTAGGTTTGCGAACCAATGCTGGCTGGGAAGAAGGAGTGGCAGGTGTGTATTGTGGTGGGGCATCTCAGTGTATGTTGCCAGCTAGGGGGATGGAGCACCTGAAGCTCTTGAAAGTTCTCAATCTATTGGGTCGAGTGTGCCAGGACGATTTTGTTCACCTGTCCTTTCTCCTGAGCAGGAAGCTCTGTGTAATCCTTTCCCCTTTAGCAGCCCTCTCACTGTTGGGGAGTCTTTCAAAGTTGCCTGCCTTTCTTTTGTCCCAGAGCGGCCGGTTGTGGGTACCTGTTCTCCACAAGCAGCTGGAATCTGTCTCCCCGAGTATTCTGCCTATCTTTGTTTTCCAACCCCACTAATCTCCAGAGCACCATGTAATGTAGGTTCGTGCTCCCAGAGCAGATCTCTAGGGCTGGGTGTTCAGCAGTTCTAGGTCTCCATTCCCTTCCCGCTATGTTTCTCTTCCTCCCACCTATGAGCTTGGGTTGGGGGAGGGCTTGGGTCCCGACGGATCGTGGCTTTACTACTTTACCCTTTTCTGCAAGGTCTTCTCTTTTCCCTAGATGTACGCAGTCCGTCATAATCTTTTTTTCCGGTTGTTCTTTCAGAATTAATTGTATTTGCTGTATTTTTGTATTATATGTGGTTTTGGGAGGAGGTTTCTATCTCACTTCTCACGCCAACATCTTAAGGCTCTATTGTACTGCTTTTCACTAACCTTTTTCCATTTGGTGATTGAAATACCAGTGGGACAAGCCCCCCCCCCCATTATATACTTAAGATTTATTAAAGTAATATCTTAGATGTTTAAGTATTATTAGAGTCTGTTAAATTATTTCAAAGTGATCAGTTCTGTGTTGGGTCCAACCAACATTGGATATATGGCAATGAGTTATGGCTTAGAACTGGTTTTAGATGAATTGGGCTCTCCAGGGTGAAGAATTATTACATTTAGTTTTGATATTAAGTTATTTCTTCAATACAAGCAGTTATTTAAGCTCTTTTATATTCAAGGTCATCAAGCTATAGCCGACAGGCCAACTTCGGCTTGCTGCTTGTTTTTGTAAATAAAGTTTTACTGGAACACAGCCAAGCTCATAAATTTACTTACTGTCTACGCCTGCTTTCACAAACAGTGGTAGAGTTGCAAATGAGACCAACAGTATGGCCTATAAGGCCTGAAATATTTGCTGTTTGCCCCATTATAGATAAAACCTCTGACTTCTGTTTTGGGGAATCAATTATATTCCCCATCTGTAAAATTGAGATAATAATAGTACTATATGCATATTAGATAAAAAATAATGATTTTAAGCTATTATAACATTTTACTTTTAAAATGCATATGTATAGAAGTACATATATACATACAAAAACATACTTTAATTTCATTGTTTTTCTACATTTTACTTAATAAATTAATTAAATGGATACAAAATCAATACGATCTTAAAAAGAAAGTTTCTCCAAGGAAACAAAAGTTTATCTACTTTTCTGCAGATATAAAACTACCAAATCTCTTTTGTTAAAACATGAGGTGGTTGCTATTGCTGAAAACCATCCTCTTTTCTCCATACTCCTTTTCTCCCTGCTGGATTCTGTCTGTACTTTTCTTACCTGGTACCAAGAATATGCTCGGTCGGATGGGTCAATGAGAATGGTGATGATCTTGGCTTTGGGGACCAGGGAAGCCACTCTTCTAGGAGCTCCCTCCGAGTGGAAGTAATTGGCACTCTTCTCAAACAGAAAGTCAGTGGTGACATTAGATGGGACTGGGAAGAAATCCATATACCTAGAAAAGGAATATTTCTCAAAATAAGTTTCTGGTTTATAATTATACTCTGGTGACTGAAGATGTTTAAAGGTGACTCAGAAATTTGTTTCCTAAACAAAAGCCTTTTTCTCTAGGGCATCTGTCCCACACAGAGAGCAAGGCCAAATGTGTAACATAGTAACAATGCATTTTGAAAATGCTTTTCTAAATATGTTTTATTTTGCTTAATATCAGGAAAAAAGGTCTGAGTGATAACAAAAGTGTAGACACAGAGTGATCAAACTGTAACAAAATCAACCTAACTATATAAGATGTATCTAAATGCAGAAATATTTTACAGAGAAAAATTTGAGTGTTCAACCAAAAAAAAAATCTGACCAAAACAGATGATATGATTGGATCAAAGCCAGTTTAAAAGGGCTTAGAAAACATTTTTACTTCATTACAAATAAAATTATTTCATTCCCCCAATGTGTTTGTGTTGCTGTTATGCTTAACTATCAAGTATCAAAGTGCAGAACAGATCTTGTGTAAATATTGCCTATTTGCTTAATTTTTTCCCACACAGAGCCATTTATATTCTTTAGCATAATTACAAAAGTTTAAAAAGTATGTACATATTTCCAAATA
This sequence comes from Phataginus tricuspis, assembly GCA_029783875.1. NCBI lineage: Eukaryota > Metazoa > Chordata > Mammalia > Pholidota > Manidae > Phataginus > Phataginus tricuspis. The sequence goes on along the minus strand of JAQQAC010006877.1, from coordinate 5,778,868 downwards.
TAAAATCTTATCAAATTCCCTAAGATTGCGTCCCGTATTCTTAAGTGAGGTGAGACTTCAAATTCTAGCAGAGTGAATGAACACAGGAATATCCACATCCTCAAGCACAGAACTGTAGGACATAGTGAATTTTGCATGATGTTCCTTCTGTACAAAACTTGGTAAATATAAACTAAGTATATGGTAATAGATATTTCTGACGCACTTCAGGATGCCTTTTAGAGGCAAAAGAACTTTTTTAAAGAGAATATGTAAATTTACCCTCTAATGTTTTTTACATTTGATAATAACGGCCTTCTCTTCCCCGACCCTCTTTACTTCACAAGCCATCAAGCATTTGGGCTACCAAGACAAAGTAGTCGAATAATTACTGAACAAGGGAGTCATTAACATATCTGTGATGACTTCTTTTTGTAGTATGTTGCTCTCTTTTACTCATCTCATGTGACAGAGCTCCTGGTAGGATTCCAGTTAACATACTGCAGAGTCCAGCTGGTGCCCCCAGGTGATCTCTTAGGACCCTAGGCAGTAAGTAAAGAAATTCTGTGTTCTCTGGAGATTGCCTTGTTGGTGATGGGTCATTCTGGCACCTTTTAGGATGAGGAGATATATACAAACATTTCTGGGAAGTTTGATGTGCTGTCTGTTCCGGCATATATTCTATTTACAGAAAGCACCAGGTTTCAGGATATTTCTTAATTTAGATGGTCACACTGGTTCCCAGGGTGCTAAGGTTATGCCAAGTATCTAGTTGTATCTTATGTGGTCCAAGCTTGTCTCAAGCTTGCTTATTCTGAGAAAGGCTCTAAAAATCACAAAAGAAGGACAGAAGGTACTGAATTCAAACAGCTTCTAAAACTATCTTCCCAGCAGTCATCATCTATACCTGGAACAGTTTAGGCCTAGGAAACCTCCTCAAGCAGTTCCAGGACTCGGATCTATAATGTGTTGATTCTGCCTGGTGGCAGAGGCTAATAGAGAACAGAAGGTCTAGTTCTTGTTTGCCTATATGCCCACATTGTTTAGTGTAGTGGCTGAAACTGACGAATAAACAAGTAAGTAAAAGAACTCAGCTTCATATTTCTAGAGCAGAAATAGGTCCAGATTTGGAGAATGTGAATGCTGGTTTATATCCAAAGAATTGGTGAGCAAATTAGACTGGTTTAACAATTTGGGGGTTAAAAATGAATGCCTACTTCATTTAACCTTTGCTGCTTCCATAACATCTCAGCAATTTTTTTAAACTGAAGGATGTGATTTTTTTAAGAATCCAGATTTATTTGTTACTTGGGTTGACCCTGAGTTATTTCTAAGAGATTCTTCTCAAAGCCAGATTAAGATATTTAGATTCTAAATCCCAACAGGATTTTATGGCTCTCTATGTAACACTCCAAATCTCCAATGCATCTCCATGCAATTATAAAAAATAATATCAAGCCATAAAATATAAAACTTGACTGTATGCATAAACCAAACATTTTTCTTAGATGTTTTAATTGCAAATCTTGACTTATATCAGAGATGGAGTTTTCTCATTTTCATTTGCCCTGCTTTGCTTGTGCCCCAAGCCTGTGTTTGGGCTGCCTGTCAGTTAAGGCAGCCCTGGTGCTACTCAGTTCTTCAAGAAAAGCAGACCCAAACATCCAGATTAACTAACTATGCCTGGGTTACTTCTGTAAGTGACTTTGCATTCTGAGATATGTGACCTCCAGCCTTGTGGCTTTGTGGTCCCAAAGGGATTGTTGAGCTGCTGATGCTTCCGAGAGGCAAGGCCAGCTTGAGGACCATGACTGTATTTGATGTCATCGAGAGCAAAGCTATAGTTGTGCAAACAGATTGACATCTGCAGTTACTATTTGTTATTTATGTTAGTTTTCCTTTATAAACATATAATTTGTCATAGAAAAACATATAAACATATAATTAAAAGTGTTTACAATTGGAATGTTTTTAGTGAATTACAATTAAAATCTCTAATTGCTCTTCAGCTTTCTACTTATTTTTGCCATTTCTTTGTAAACTGCTTAGGGGATTTTTTGTTTGTGTTACAGTGGCTATACACATTACTGGCTTATGAACAGCTTTAGAAAAAACATTATTCTCACAGGTATTTTTGAGTCTCAAGGTATCCAAATATTTCATTCCTTCCCACTTCTAAAGGAATTTTTAATCACTCCCTTCAGTCCTAATGTTAACATCATTTCATTCTCCTCTACGCAGGCATATATATTTGAGTCAGTGGTCAAATAACAGTCAGAGGAGTTGATGGTTTCTTGATTCTCACAGATGTTATTTAACACTACACAATTAATACAAAGCACTGTACTGAAGAATTGGCAGTGAAATATATAACAATTAGAATATATGTAAACCCCACTATGTGCTCCAGTTATACTCAACCCATATCTTTATCTTTCCATTCAGGACTGCCCATAAGCAACTCTTGAGGGGGTTGATACTTATAAAATTGAGATCATGTAGTTTGACAGTAGCAGTAAATATATAACAGCCCTTATGCTAAAATATATGCACACTGTATATGTTCATACTCTAGAACTATTGTAAGAATTTCACTCTTTTATGCCACTTTCTGTCCAGAATTTGTACCTTAACAACAAGGCTTCTAGATCTATTCCATGATTAACATGTTCATTTATAACATCTATGCCTACTGTATTCCTATATTTTGTGTATGGTTGACATTTTTAATTTTGATGTAACTATTTTTCACAGATGGTTGATATAATTTCAATTCAAGATTAAATTTTGTATATTGTTGATAGCTTTTTTTACAGCTTTCATTACATATGAAATATATATACATTTCTAGTTCTATTTATTTATTTACCTTTGGTGCCAAAGCAAAATAGAAAATTATATATGTGTGTTATAGCATCACTTTAAAGCAACATTCACGAGAAGAGAAAGCTATGAAAGTGTTTTCTTGAGAACAGAGAGCAATGAAATCCCTGGGTATTCCAGGACATCATCAAAGATAATGCAAACTGAAATTATGTGCGGGCCTCTTGAGGTGAAAAGTCCATTCACAAACTCAGAAAAGTTTGTTATGAATAATTCCTGTGCGTCTTCATGTTATTCAGTCATAGGCACAGAGGATGACTTTTATTTGTGGCTACAAACATATTTTTATAAATATTAGTGCTACATTTATACTGTGCACAGTACATATACTTTTAGATTTATACTAATAACCCATCTTACCAATCAATCCCCCTGTGGTAGTTATTTCTATTAAAGAACTGTACCTCCTCAAAGGTTTTTGGGCTGGGGGAGTTGCTAAGAATGGAAGGGTGCATAACCAGGAACAAATACAAAGCAGTGGTTCCTGAAAAGACAACAGAGGTTTAGAGATTAATTCAATGAGAACCGCTTCCTACTATCACATTTCAAACGCATTAATAAACTAAGTATAACAATGACACAAACAGATACATGTAACTACTACTTGAGTTAAATTGTATAGCCAGTATTTTAAAAGAAGCAAATTAAAAAAAATGGAGACAATGGGATGTGAGGTGAAGTAGCTTGTTGCAGGGATTGGGGGAACAGGTTTGGACCTCAGCTAACTCACTGATTTGGTCTGTGACTTAGACTTTTAGCTTTTTGTCTTGGCTTTGTTAGTGGAAAATCACCAGGTTTGCTTATTTCATAGGCTTTTTCTCTAAGGATGAAAAGACATATTGTACCTGAAGATATTTTGATATTAATAATGTACTATATAAATGAAAGATATCATTATTTAATATGTTACATTACCAAATCAATACTTGGGTTTTCCTATAAAGTTCTCCCTAAGGCCATAGAAGCTTATTAAATCTGAGACAGAACTTATTTTCAACAAGTTTGTTTAAATTTGAATGTACTTACACACTTAGGAGAGGTAGTGTCACATATTATTTAAATTGCTAAATTTGAAAAAAATGGCACCCTTTCTTAGTTACATAACTTATAAAATAGGTTTTTTTTTTTTTGGAAAGAGATGCATATCACAGGTATCCATATTGATTTGTGACTATTGGGAATCTAGGATATGATTCTTTTTTTAAAGTGAGCCATGTCATAAATCATAACATTAGTGTTTTAGAGCCTAAATTATGAGCCAAAGTATATATCTCAGACTGCTTCAAGAGAAAAGGCAATCTGAGTTCAGTATGCCTAAGATTTAATTAGGTGCTTGCAACTGTAACTGTGTTTATAAGATCATAATATAAAAAATATATCTGGTTTATATATTCAGTATTCTTAATAGAGAAATATACTTGTCTATACTTCTCTACTGAAGTGTGACTTATGTTGTTATACAATCTGATGGAAGAGGACCTGTCAATTGTATTTGAAGTAAATAGCTAGCAATGGTAATCAGATATGCCTTATAATATTTCTCTCACTTGGAGAAATTACTGTTCTAATTTTGCTTAATATTAACGTTATGCTGCCATCTGTATCAACTTTTGAGTTTTCTTATCTCTCTGGTTTGCTTCCTTTAATATCATACTTAAATCTACGATGTCAATACAACAGAAAAATTGTTAAAATAACTCTGTCAACAGCAATATCTAAAACAATGAATTGAAAGAGGCCATGTTCTAGATTATATCTGAACTAAACAATGAACATTTTATCTACATCATAGATAACCTTAGGGAATGAAACATAGTAATCTATGATATACAAAGTAAAAATGTTCTTCACAAGCTTGATTTATAACAGTGATTCCCAGACTTCAGCATGCATCAGATTCACATGACAGTCTTGTTAAAACCAGAGAGCTGGGCCCGATCCCATAGTTTCTGATTCAGCACACTTTGAGAAAAACCACCTTAGAAGAAATGTGTAACAAAACTCTAAAACTTACTAGAAAAACAATGTTCCATTACTTGAAATCCACAGTAGAGTAAAGCTTTCTAGAGCATAGTCTTTAGAGTCAGGTAGATTCTAGGATCAGTTTTGTTTCTAACACTTACTAGCTGTGTGAACTTGAACAAAAGATATCTAACCCAAGTCTCAGTTTTCTTATTTGTGTGGTGGGGAAGAAATACATTGTTATCAGGGTTTTATGAGAGTCAAGTAAGATAACCTATGTGAAAGTACCTAAATATCTCCATATCTGAATATTAGTAAGGTATTTAAAAAATAACTTTATTGTGATAAAATTCAGTAACATTTTTTAAAATTGAAAAGAATAAAATCTTTGTGAGGGAGTATGGCTATTATAATGTGAAAAAAAATTAATTCCTTTCTTAGATCAACTGAAAACATTCTTTCCTCAGTTTTGTTTATAAGAATTGTATTAAATTGTATTTGATTTTAATAGCATGACCAACATTAATAAGACAAGCAAAAAATGATATGGTCTAATTGTATCAACAGTAAACACATAATATAATTTATCAGTGGTCAAAAATGTTAAGCTGTGGTTTCTGAATTCTATCTTGCACATATTCTTGGGTCTGAATAAATTGTCATGTTTGTGTCTGTGTATAAAAACAACATAATCATAGACGCATACCCTCAACCGTCCATAAAGGTTCAGTTTATATACTTTTGTCAGTTTCAACACTAAAAATATTTGAATATTCAGATAACTATACATCTATGCAAAATTATTCAGAAAAATGCTTTGACAGAACTAAAAAAATAAACCTATTTTAATTTTTATGGAACTAATAGCATTTTTTTTTTTGTCCATTGCAAAAATTGATTTGGCAAAATTGCCATATACACAACATGGATGAATCTGAGACTTATTATGTGAAGTGAAAGAAGTCAAAGACAAAAGATTATATACTTTATGCTTCCATTTATGTGAAATTCCAGAAAAGGCAAAACTATAGTGGCAGAAAGTGGCTGCCTGTGGCTGAGGATGGAGGAAGAGGAATTGACTGCAAAATGATGTGGAGAAAATTTAGGGGGAGAAAAGTGTTCTACATCTTGAATGGTTTGGTAGTTACACAATTGTGTACAACTTCCAAAATTCACCAAACTCTGCACTTAAAATGGGTGAAATTTATTGCATGTATGTTATACCTCAACAAAACTAAGAAAAATTCAATTTCTATAAAAAGGAGATATTTCTATAAAAATTTCTATGAAATTCGCATCCAAAGGTAAGTGTCGTATACAACTTACAAACATTTGGAAACCCAGTTGAGTTTAAGATGACAAGTAATGATTTTGCCATCAAACCATGATATTAAAATGTCTACAGATCTAACACAAAACAAGAGGAAGCATATCCTGCAGGGCTTTCTGAAGCAACCTTGATATGCCAAGCTTCAGAGAGATGTGATCAGTAATGACAAAGCTGTGGGACGACACCGGGAGTTCGCTGAAGAGGCTTTAGTTTAAACATTTTTCTAGTTGTCTCTTGACTTTAAATAGATAAAGACAAATAAGATAAATATGGGCCAGAAAAGTTTTTGTCATATTTATTATTATTTTCAGTTTGATATTTGCAAATGGGACTATGAGAAAATGAAAAGGCTAAACTTTCTGTGTACACTACATAGAATTCTCTCTAGTTATTATTAGAGAAATGAGGAGAGGGAATGTATTCCCCTTAGGAAAGGATCTGGTTCCTTTGAAGCCAGAATCCAAGGTTCCCAAATAATTTATCATGCAGTTAGAACATGAATGTCTGGCATTTTAAAGGTCCCACTGGGTTTCATCTGAATACTGATTCGTACAGAAACAAGCAGTTTATGGAAAAAAAATTGTATGCCAATTACAGAAAAGGTGCAAAAGATTTCTCCTGGGATGAATAAATGCCTTTCTTAGTAAAAAGTTTGTTTTATGTCTAGGAATTCTGTTTGTCGAACATCCTTTAGACTTTTAAAAAATAGTCATCTTTGCAAGAAATAGTTTAGAAATATACAATATTAGGAAGATGGCAGGAAGGGACTCTTTTTCAGGAAAGGATTCATTATAAAGAGTTATAAGTACTTCTGTGTGTCCATCTCAACTTTTGATGAAATTCTGTCAGTCACTCTTTAAGCATATCATTTTTATTTAAGAAATGTTAAGCAACACTTTTTAATTAAGATCTTTGGAAAAACTGACATTTGCCACCAAATTGATCCCTTTAAAAAGCACTTTGACAAGCATTTAAATACCTTATTGAATTAAACAAAGATTATGTCAGAGAATAAAATGTACTACTCATTCAGTGTTTATAGGAAGTTTGAGAACTTATTGTGACAAGAACTCGTTGTCTAGTCATGAGCATTTTTATACTGACTGGTTAATCATAACATTAAAAGTTCTCACCAGTTTTCTGGGGTCCTATTACCAAGAATTTTGGTAAGCGATCACAGGTTTTTTCTTTAGACCAAATGTCTCTGTGGCGTTTGTCATCACAAGGATTCTAAATAGGAGAAAGAATATAGAGATGTATTTTTTGTTATTGTCAATTGTGTGCTCGGGTTTTTCAACCTCTGTGCTTAAAAAAGATATCCAGGAAACGGCTACGTGGCTCCTTCTTTTAAATTAAAGCCTTGAAGTGTCATTATGAAGCTTTCAAATAATTCCTTTCCATCCTAAAGTTGAGTACTGAACAGGTGTGGGAGGGGAGACATTTCTGTTCCCATGGGTAAGCAGCCTAATAGTATTGGGGTTTACTATTTTCCTGCTATTGGCAGTTCTACAGCGTGTGTGTGTTTGTGTGTGTGTGTGTGTGTGTTAAAATAGTGAGCTAGCTGGGCAGAGAATGTGCTTCCTGCTAGCCTGAAAGAAGATACATTCTCAGCATCCAATAAGTAACTGAAATACAAGGTGTCAGATTTTTATTATAAGTAACTTTGAGTTTTCTTTCTGTGCTTTAAAGGGATGTGGGTCTGGCCCTAATGTTACTGTTTAAGAAGACAGCAGATTTCCTTCAGCTGACATCAGAGGTTGGTAAATTTATATCTAAAACTACAACTTAGACTATGATGCTAAAAAGCACTAAATTTCAGCAAAAGGTGTAAGTTACTACCTTAGGAATCTGCTTTTGGTCTATAGCACTTAAACCAAACCCACCATGCAAGATGTATCTAGAATATTCTTAATTTTAACTGCAAAGTGCATATTATGTGAAGAATTAACAGTGTCCTTTAATACTATATCAGAAATGCGCAAAAAGGAGAACACTATTTCTATTCAAGTAGTAGTGTACATACTTGTAGTTAAATAAACCTTCTGCTTATTTATAATAAGTAACGGATGTTAAGACTAAGTGAGGGTATTCTTTCTGGCTGCTGTTCTGAAAAAAAAAGCTGGCTTCAAACCTGTCACCTGAAATAATGTTTCAGTTTAAAATTAAGGCGTTAAATTAGCAGGAAAATTGCATATCTTTGAGTGGCTAACATTTGGTGATGTTTTGTAGTTGTTAAAATAAAAAAAAGATGCTATTTGCAGTGTTATTAATAGTAGACTGTTTTTAATATAAAAATGCCATGACTAAAAAAAAAGAGAGAGATGTGTCTTATGGAAACTGCAAAATAATATGCAGTGATAATTCCACAACCAACCATTTTTACCTACTAAAATATGTAGTTCTGCCTCTTCTTGGGGTTTTTTGTGATCAGGAGATAATCAGCTCACGTTCAAAGCTGACTGAATTGAATATAGAAGTCAGAGCTTACTGATTATAGAGTTCAGAGCTTCTGAAGATCTTCATTATTGTACCATCACCTTTATCAGTAATTCTGCAGTAGCTCAGTAACTCACATTTAGAACAGTGATTAAGAGTATAGCTTCTGGAGCCAAATGGCCCGGGACTGATTCCTGCCCTGCCACACACTAGCTGTCTTATCTTGCTTAAGTGTCTCAGCTTCTTCATCTGTAAAATGGGGATAATAATTGTACCTACCACAGAAGGCAGTTGTAAGGATTAAATGAGTTAACATATTTAAAGAACCCAGTCTGACACAGAGTAAGCACTATATGATTATTTGCTAAAATTATTACTTTCCCCAGATCATGGAGTAGGTAATGCATGTTCAAAATATGCTTCTGCAATTCTAGAACACAGGAGAGGGTGTGCTTTGAAATCTGGGCGACACCTAGGACAGTTTGAATATGCCACATTTTTTTGATATTTTCTCTTAGGAAGCTCAGTAATTTTGCCACTAAACACTTTTCCCATGTCCAAAGTAATTCCCGAACTAATATTTTTGAAAGCATCCCATGTTCTGCAGCTGCTGAACCCCATAGTTCAGAAGTTATATGTCAGTTCTGAGCTCTTTTAACCTATTCCTCTTATATCATTTAGTCAAGATATGGGCAAGTGCCAAGGTTTACCAGCTGGTTACCTGCCTTAACACACCCCATTTACTGTCTTCCACTCTTTTAGCCTATTCCAAATCAGTCCCCCATTACTGATTGAAAACATTACATCCACTGAACCACTCATTGAGCTTTCAGGATTCCATAATTTCTAATGAGCATGGGAAGAAGAATTTGGCTCACTATTAAGCAATAATATAAGACTACAACTCAGAAAGAAGTAGTTTCTTAAGTCTAACATTTCCAAAATGTAGCTTTTTTCACCCCAATGCCTACACTTTTCACATTTGGATTATCTCATAGCATTCCAACCTATGTTGTGGGGTTAATTAGTTATACTGATAATTGAACCAATCTTACCTGCCAGAGAGGGTCTTTTTGATCAGGGAAGAGCTCAAAATACTTATATGCCAGCTGTATTGGAGGCAGAGTCTGAAGTCGCAAATTGGTCCAGCTCTGCATGAAGTTGGCCAGGTTGACAAATGTATATAATCCCAGTCGGTCATTGCCATAGTTGGACAAATGGGTCATGAAAATGCTGATCTGGAAAAAGGCAAATTAATTCCATGATTTCAGTTATGAACACAAGTTACTTTAACCCTAGGGGACAGTGCAATCAGTGCAATGCCAGTTTTTTCTTAAGTACTTTTAGCACAGGGCTTCAATTCATGATATGTTTTGAAATTTAGACATATTCCAAATACTTTCATTATATTAATGCATACTGGAGGGTGTTTTTTTAGCAAGACCTGATGAGCATTTTTTTCTGAGATTTTAGTGTATTTCATAACAAAAAATGAGTCCAACTGCCTTATAGTTTTTGCAATTAGATTGATGCTAAATAACTTACCCTAGATCTTTATACATAATGGCCTCATGATATGTGAACTATTTCTAATTTGAGGCAGCAGAATCCGAGGAGGTTGGGGTTTTGTAATTCAATCTGCTTAATTTAGCTTGTCATGTAGCACTTCAAGTTACGGGGTATAAGTAATCAATGAATTAATCATTATTAGCATTAACTGAATATCTTCTGGTTTGTATTGGTTAGAGGTCATAATGACAAAAGACTAGTGAATGAATTTTTAATAAAATAACTATTAACTATTCTCCATCAATAACATTCTCAACCCCTTTCCCATAGTCATTAGGTCTACTATTCCCACTATCAAATACCTCCTTTAAGAAAAGTTTCAATACTTGGCTAGATAAAGTTAACTCTTTCTATGGAAGCAGCTAAGCTGAATCCATGCATTGAAAAAAAATCATAGCATTTTATTTATAACAAATTTGAATTCTGTTGATTTGATTAAATTGGTCTAAAATGTAGAATGGGCATTTTCAAGCTACTGCTTTAAGTGAATACATAAAGCTTTTGTTGGTTAGTGTTGACAAATGGAAATAATGCTGCATAAGTTTTTCAGTGGCAAAGAAAACCACTGTGGCATTTATGTTGCTGTAGAAAAGATCATAAAAATAATTCATGTGATAATAGTACTTTCCTAAAATATATAATGTCATGTGAATGACTAGTAATAATGGTTATTATAATAATAATAATGAATAAAATAGTTTCATTAATTAAGAGACTGAAAGAAATATTCAAGAAAATATATTGAAGTAAAGTGGCAGAGATGAAAGGTTATATTAAGATTTGATATAATGAATCAGAATAAAATGTAGTTACAACTATGAATAAGAGGAAACAGTGATATTCTTTATTCTAAAGAACAAATCCTGCTGGCTTTCACATGAAAAGCTTCAACTGTGATCAGGAATATTTAACCGTGTTTCTATTCACCTTGTCTGAACATATATTAAATCTTAGAACTTTCACAAATAAAATACTTTGAGGGTGATTTCAAAAGCTGCCAGCAGATTGATGCAGTCGTGGACTGATAACAATTTTACCATGTTGGGTATTTCTGAAAAATGAGCCTTAAATTTTTCTTTTTCTTTTTCTCCTCCAAAACTTATTACAATGGTAGTATTGAGAAACTTAAGAAAATCATACTTAAATTTGAAAGTTCTTTTCTCATATCTGTCAGAGGCAGTCTTTCATCATTTGTTTTATATGCCACATTGTTCAGTGTAGCTCAGCAACAGTATCAAAATGTTATTTCAAGTTGCCTTTTTATTAAAAGAAAAATTCTAATACAATCTAAAAAAGATACTAACCCAGTTAGCCACTCCTTAGAATTTCTTATTTTTATGAAAGACATCAATAAACATATGTGTCTTTATTTCACTTGAATAAGGACAGAAAATGGGAAAGTTAAGATACTATGTGACTGTGATAATGAAATATTTTGATTTCCTTTTGAATTTCCTTTTCAACCTCAGAGAACATTTTATGCTGTGACAGTTAAAGTAGTGTGTCACTTTTTTACTTGCATGAGTATACAAGTAAAAAATGCTCCTTTAGTAAAGACAGAGGCAACCCATAGTGAGTTAGGAACTAATTAATGACATTGTTTTTGCTGAAACTTAAGCTGTTTGGCAAGAATTAAGGTAATAGTTATGAGGTATGGAACTTAACCCTGTAAAAGAAAAGCTACTGAGCCTCCAACCATGGAATCTTTCCCAGGTTTTCAATTCTATTTTTGTATATCTACTTTAATATAACGCAGAGTGTACCATAAGCAAAAGGACTGTTTCAGAGTGATGGTTTTGAATGCATGTTACCTCATGACATTTTTTAGACTTTGGACTCAAGTCTGGGATTTGTTTTGTGCTTCTAAAGAAATAGAATATAATTGGTCAGGACATAAAATATCTCAATTTCTTTTTAAACTGTCTTTTTTTTTCTGAATCCCAATATTCTCTCTACATATGGAATTTTGTATATATTTTGCTGAACATGTAACCTCTTCAAGTTTTCTTTATTACTTTTTAATTAGGAGAGTTTGCACAACAGGCAACAGGACTGGTGAGAAGAGATATTTGAAACTGGTCAAAACTTCGCTTGCTTTACAGACAGTATTTCTTCTTTACTTTTGTTCTGACCATGACAGCTATGGTGTCACTTTACTTCTTGGCAATTCCTCACCTGGCAACAATTTCTGCATGGAATAGGAAGAAACAAAGAAGCTTGAAAAGGTTACCAATTAAGGGAAATAGGTTGACCCCTGAATGATGCAGGGGTTATGAAAGGGTTAGGAGAGCCATCCCCTGTACAGTCAAAAATCTGCATACAACTTTTCCCCAAAACATAACTTAACAGCCTACTGTTGAATTTATGGTAATAAATGATAAAACAGGCTGGTATCTACATATATTTTATGAATCCCTGACATACCTTTTCCTTAAATTTCTTTGGTATTTCTAGGCTATGTAGTTCATTTGCAATTTTTTTCAAATTGTCTCAAATATCAAAAAAATTTCCCAATGTAGTTACTGAAAAAAATCTGCCTATAAGTAGACCCATGCAGTTTGAACCCATATTGTTAAGGGGTCAACTGTATTAGTCTTTCCCTAAAGAGGATACCTTATAATTTTAAGAGTAGCACAAAACTGCAGGGTTTTTTTTTATAGAGAATGGAATGTATCAAAATGAATTCTCTTTATTATATATGCGGAATCCAGTGAGAAGGAAAATGTCAAAAGAAGTTACAATTCCATTTCTAAACAGTGTTTGCTATATGCACACTATGAATAATTAGTTGTTACCAAGTAATGCTTAAAACTCAAATATAGGAGATTGTGTCAAAGGCATAAAGTTTATCTAACAAGTGAGAAAAAAAGTCTTTCAAACTTGATACACATAGCTATGTATAATAACAAGATACTTTTCCATGATTTTTTTTTGTAAAAGACAAAAGGTAAATACTAATTATCATATTCACTGGTATTTATGAGAAAGCAAATGAGATATCATTCATAAAAGAGTGGCTGAGAGAAAGATATGGGAATCTTTACACTTTCAGCCTCAGCGTTGTGAAGCTAGTCCATTCCAGGTGTTGGTGATGCATGAATCACTACCAAGAAGAATAAAGAGTAAATCATGGGTCCTTCTGAAAAAGCAGTTGACAATACAGTAATTATTCTGTTTCATTTGAGAAGGCCAGGAGCAGGGGAGAGGAAATGAGGTACAAAAAAGTGTATTACTTATAATATTCATTATAATCTATGCCATTTATGACAATGCTGTTCAGTTCAAAACCACAAACACTTTTTTCAGCTTATCTGCTATATTTTCTACCTGGTTCTGGGGGTGCAAATATGAATATGATGCTTATTCTTTTAATTTAACTTGTGAAAAAATTCAGAATTCAAAAGGCATAAAAGAGTTTACGTTAATAAAAAGTCTTCCTCCTACCTCTGTCCTTCATCCAATCAGTTTGTTTTGTTTTGGTTCCTTCCAGGAGACCCAAGATTCAAAAGTTTTAACATATATACAAATCACCTAGGAAATTTTAAAAGTTCATGTCACTAGACCTTATACTCAGAGATTTTGATTTTCTGCATCTGGAGGGTGCCCTGGTACATACATTTTAGGGAATCATGCCTAGTTGTCCTGATGCAGGTACTGTTGGAATACAATTTGAGGAAAACTGGCCAGATCCATTGTTTGTGCCCACAGAAAAGATTCTATTCACCAAAAGCAGTTAGCTTTTCTTCAGTGATTCTCTGAATATATTTTAAAAACAAACATGTCGTTATTTAAGTTCATAAATAGACTTTGATGTTCTAGACTTAGCCTATCTCTAGCACAAAGAACAACTTGTAAGTACCTTTGGCCATGCCTTTTGAAGGTTTCTGTACTCCTGTTACATGTATGAGGACATATAGGAATTGCTAAAAAAAAAGAACTGGGCCACACAGACATGTGCAATTGATTCCTAATTCCCCTTCAACCTGATTTTTTTTTTTTACCAAAGCAAAATTCTTTCCATATGTACATCTCAAATCCATATTACCTTATAACTTCTCTATTTGAGAGGCTACTTTTTATGTTCATTTTTACTTTATTTCATAGCATTTAAAAGGTTGTATGGCAGAGGACAAGCATACTGTAGTTAATTTCTTTTTGGGGAAAAATAAAGAAAACAGTTATTTTTATGGGGTAGTGATCAAACTCTGAAAGTTTTCTTTTTATTATCATGAATAGTATATAGGTCCCACCGCTGTCAAGCATACATCAGCATGTCTCCTGGAAACTAAAACATTTTGAGCAGAAAGCTATTCTAATGATGCTTTCAGCTTGAACTCCTATTATTTCTCAGTTCAAACCCACTATTAGTTCCCTAATAGTTCCCCACTGCCTTCTGAATTAAATAAAATTCAGGATGTCATCCTAAATTACAACATGGTCCCAGGTTACCTTTCCTATCTTATCTTCTATACCCATCTCTCTGCTTGGGGGACCATTCAATTTACCTGGCTTACTGCTCCCCGATGCTCCCCGGACTCCCCCACCTGCATGGCTTTGCTTATGCCGTTTCTTCTCTCTAGAAAACACTGTCTCACTCTTTTACTCATCTCAATACTATGTATCCAGTGTTAAGTCTACCTTCCACATTTCTCTAGGCAAATGCAATCTTTTAAAATTTGAGCCCCAGAGCACTATAATTTATTCTTTCTGACAATTTCTTACTCTGGATTGTATTATGCTTTTTAAAAATACTTGTTTTATTTTTATTTAGATTGTGAGTTACTTGGGGCCTGGCATGGGGCCTTTCAACTTTATTCTCCGAACTGCCTCTGACATACGGAATGTGCCTTGAGGCGGCACCAGTAATCCTACCTGTAAAGCTGGGAAATCTATGGTCAAGTTATTTCTCAGCGCCATTCTCTCTGGTCACCCCTTAGCACCATTCAAATTATGGGCCTCCTCGATGATTTAGTCTTGTCTCCTAAAACTTTATCCCCATTTGTTCGACACAGCTCTCCCTGAACTCTGACTCTCAAGTCTCCATTTATTTTTTTATTGTCCATCTCCTACTGTTTACTGTGAAACGTCCTTCCTTTGTAAGTAAACTTTATCTTTACGTCTTTCACTTTCAGCTGTACAGTAGTTAAGAAAGTGGATTCTTCCACCTACTGGCTCTTTGATCTTAGCAAGTTATTTAAACTCTCAGTACTTTAATAGAGTTGTCTAAAAGGAAAAAAAAAGGTGTAATGATAGTAACTACCTCCTAGGATTGTTGTGATGGTTAAATGCAATAAAACAAAACATTAAAGCACTCATTGGCACATAGTAATTGCTTAATAAATAATAGATATTCATTGTTCCCATTCTTGATATATTATTGTTATTTTGGAGGAATATGTTTTCTTATTTAAATCTTCCTTCCAGAAGCTTATCAGCCTTATCTATACTTCTAGTCTCTTAATCCTCTCAGTTTTTTCTGCATCTGTCAATGTTCATCTGATAGTTTCCTCTGCCAGGCAAAATTCTGTGGTCTACAATTTGAACTTCTTTCCCACTATCACCCTCAGATTCCCAAGTCATTTTTTGCTTTTGATTGTCTGCAAATCTGAGACTTTGGATAAATATCCCATTCAATTTCTTTATTCCCACATATGGACTGTTTATCACACTAGAGAAAAAACATACAATGGGAGCCATTCATGTCACATAAGCACATGTTCCTCAATTTCAATTGAATCCTTTAAACTACAGGATATTTATATTCATGCCTAATCACCATTGTGTGTGTATATATATATATATATATATATATATATATATCATATCTTCTTTATCCATTCTTCCATCAAAGGACACTTAGCTTGTTTCCATGTTTTGGCTATTGTAAATAATGCTGTTATGAACATGAGGGTACAGATACCTTTTTGAGCTAGTGTTTTTGTTTCCTTTGGATGTATTCCCAGAAGCGGAATTGCTGGATCATATGATAGTTCTAGTTTTAATACTTTGATGATCTTCCACACTGTTTTCCATAGGCTACACCAGTACAGTCCTACCAAGATTGCCCAAGGGTTCCTTTTTCTCCACATCTATGCCAGCATTTGTTATCTCATGTCTCTTTGTTGATGGCCATTCTAACAGGCATGAGGTGAGATCTCATTGTGGTTTCAATTTGCATTTCCCTAATGACTAGTGATGTTTAGCATCTTTTCGTGTATCTATTGGCTTTTTGTATATCTTCTTTGGGGAAATGAATATTCACATCCTTTGTCCATTTTTAATTGGGTTATTATTATTTTTTTTTTGCTATTGAGTTGTATGAGTTCTTTATATGTTTTGTATATCAATCCCTTTTTAGATATATGGTTTACAAATATTTTTTACCATTTTGTAGGTTGTCTTTTCACATTGTTGATATTTTGCAGTACAGAAGCTTTTTAGTTTTATGTAGTCTAACTCATTTATTTTTTATTTTGCTTATTGTGCTTTAGGTGTCATTATTAAAAAAGTCACTACCGAGATCCATGTCAAGGAGCTTTGTTCTCATATTTTCTTCTGGAAGTTTCATGGTTTCAGTCCATTTTGAGTTAATTTTTGTGAGTGTGTAAGATAGTTCAGTTTCATTCTTTTACATGCGAATATCCTATTATCCTAGCACCATTTATTGAAAAAACTGTCCTTTCTCTCTTGAATATTCTTGTTTACCTTGTCAAATATTAATTGCCTGTATATGTTTGGCTTTATTTCTGGGCTATTTTGTTCTACTGGTCTATTTGTCTGTTTTATACCAGCACCATACTCTTTTGATGACTATGGCTTTATAGTGTAGCTTGAAATCAGGAAGTGTAATACTTCCTGCTTTATTCTGCATTTTTTGGATTTCTTTAGCTATTCAGGGTCTTTTGTGGTTCCACATAAATTTTAGGTGTTTTTTCTACTTCTGTAAAAAGTGCTACTGGAAAATTGATAGGGATTGTACTGAAACTCTAGATGGTGTTTGGTAGCATTGACATTTTAACAGTATTAATTCTTCCAATCCATGAACACGGGTACCTTTCCATTCATTTGTATCTTTTTTGGTATCTCTTCTCAGTGTCTTATCGTTTTCAGAATAGTGATCTTACACTTCCTTAGTAAAATTTATTCCTAAGTATTTTATTGTTTCTGATGCTCTTGTAAATGGGATCAACCCCTTTATTTCTTTCCTCAGAAATTTTTTTGTTAGTGTATAGAAATGCTACTGATTTTTATGTGTTAATTTGTATCCTACAACTCTAATTCATGGATTAGATCCAACAGTTTTTTGGTTGAGTGTAGGATTTTCAATATATAAAAATCATGTTGTCTGCAAATAGAGACAATTTTATTTCTTCGTTTCCAATTCTAATATCTTTTATTTCATGATCTTGCGTGATCGCTCTAGCTAGCATTTCCAGTCCTATATTGAATAGCAGTGGTGAGCGTGGGTACCCTTGCCGTGTTCTTAATCTCAAAGAAAAAGCTTTCATCCTTTTGCCATTCAGGATGATCTTAGCTGTAGGCCTGACATTTATGGCTTTTATGTTGAGACATGTTTCTTCTATGTTTAATTGGTTAAGAATTTTTATCAAAAATGGATGTTGAGTTTTTTTTCTGCATCTATTGAGATGGTCATTTGATTCTTTTATTTCATTCTATTAATGTGATGCATTGATTGATTTATGTATGTTGATCATCCTTGCATCTCAGAGATAAATCCCACTTAATCATGGTGAATGACCCTTTTAATGTGCTGCTGAATTGGTTTGCTAGTATTTTACTGAGAAGTTTCACATCTATATTCATCAGAGATATTGGCCTGTTGTTTTCTTTTCTAGTAGTACCCTTTTCTGCTTTTAGTATCAGGATACTGATGGCCTTACAAAGTAGGTTTTGTAGTCCTCTTAGACTTTTTAAAGGGATTTCAGAAGGATTGGTGTTAATTCTTAAATATTTGATAAAATTCTGTTCTTTGGCATTTCTTATTTGGGAGATTTTTGATTACTGACTTATTCTCCTTAATAGTAATTGGTCTATTCAGATTTTCTATTTCTTCCTTATTCAGTCTGTAAGTTGTATGTTTCTAAGAATTTTTTTCTAGATTATCTGATTTGTTGGTGTATAGTTTTCATAGGAGGCTCTTATAATCCTTTGAATTCAGTGGTATCAGATGTAATGTCTCATTTTTAATTTATGATTTTGTTCATTTGGGTCCTTTCTCTTTTTCCTTTGGTCAGTCTAGCTAAGGGTTCGTTAATTTTATTTATCTTTTCAAAGAACCAACAAGAGTATTAGTTATTCTTTTCTACTGTTTTCCTGTTCACTATTTATCTCTACTCTAATCCTTATTATTTCTTTCCTTCTAGTAACTTTGGCCCAGTTTTTTCTTTTTCTAGACCCTTAAGGTATAGGTTAGGTTGTTTTATCTTCTTAATGTGGGCATTTATTATGAACTTCCCACTTAGAACTGCTTTTGCTACATCCATAAGTTCTTGTATGTTGTGTTTCCATTTTCACTTTCAAGAAACTTTTTATTTCCTCTTTAATTTCTTCTTTGATATATTGGTTGTTCAGGAGAGTGCTGTTTAACTTCCATGTGATCATGAATTTCTAGTTTCATGACACTGTGGTCAGAGAATTGCTATTTGCTAAGACTTGTTTTGTGGGCTAACATATGACCTATCCTAGACATGTTCCATGTGTGCTTGAGAAGAATGTATATTTTGATGTTGTTGGGTAGAGTGTTCTGTATGTCTGTTAGGTTTGTTGGTCTATAGTGTTGTTCAAATCTGCTGTTCCCTTATTGATTGTCTGGAATGATCTATCACTGTTGAAATGGGGTATTAAAGTCCTCAGCTATTATTGTAAAACCATTTATTTTTCCTTTTAGATCTGGTAGTTTTTGCTTTATGTATTTAGGTGCTTTGTCGTTGGGCGCAAAAATATTACAATTGTTATAACTGCTTGATATGTTGACTGCTTTATCATTTGTGTGACCTTCTTTGCCTCTTTTTACCATTTTTATTTTAAAGTCAGTTTGATATAAGTATAGCTATTCATGTTTTTGGTTACCATTTGCTTGAAATGTCTTTTTCAATCCCTTCACCATCAGGCTATGAGTGTCTTTAAAACTAAAGTGAGTCACTTAAAAGGAGCATAATGTCGGATGTCCTTAATTGTCTTACGGTTGTTTTGTAGATTCTTTTTTTTTTTCTTATCCTGCTTGCTTTTGTTGGTGTGTTTTACTGTCTTTTGAAATCAATGTGCTTTGATTTCTTTTTAAATTACTTTTATTTAAGTTATCATTGATATACAATCTTATGAAGGTTTCACATGAGCAACATTCACCCATATTATCAAGTCCCCCCTCCCCACTGCAACCACTATCTATCAGCATAGTAAGATGCTGTAGTGTGCTTTGATTTCTTTAACATATTCTTTGTGCAATTATTACAATAATTTCCCTTGTAGTTGCCATAAGGCTTACATACAATATCTTTAACTTATAACCCTATTTTAAATGGGTAGCAACTTGACATCAATAACATTCATATATTTCTTTAACTTCTTCTCCCTCATATTTTGAGTTATTGCTGTTACATCTTACATGTTTCTTTTATTGTGTAACTGTCATCAATAGCAGATTATTGTATTTAAGGTTGTTTTTGCTACATTCTTTCAAACTTTTAAAATAAAGTTGTGAGCTATGTACCACTATTACTGTATTTCAGAATTGAATTATATATATTTACCATTACCAGTGAGATTTGTGGTTTTTATAGCAATGATGTTTGTTAGAGTTCTTTTACTTCCACTCAAAGAATTCCCTGTAGCATTTGTTGTTAGGGATGTCTGGTGGTAATGATCTCCCTTGGGTTTTATTTGTTCAAGAAAGTCTTTATCCCTCCTTTGTTTTTGAAGGACAGCTTCACTGGGTATAAAATTCTTGGTCGACAGTTATTTTCTTTCAATTTTTGAATATGTCACCTGTTCTCACCTGGCCTGAAAAGTTTCTGTTGAGAAATATGCCAGTTTTCTTATATCCCTTGGATGTAACTTCTCTTTTCTCTTGCTGCTTTTAAAATTCTTTGTTTTTGACATGTGACATAATTATTATGTGTCTTGGTGTAGCCCTATTCAGATTCAACCTATTTGGGGTCCTTTGGGCCTCATGGGTCTGGATGTCTTTCCAAGTTTTGGACATTTTTCAGCCATTATTGCTTTTAAGTATACTTTTGAACCTTTCTCTTTCCCTTCATCTGGAATTCCCAAAATGTGAATATTGTTTCATTTCATTGTGTCCTATAACTCCTATTGGCCTCCTTCACACTTTTTCATTCTTTTTTCTTCTTTCTTTGGGTATTTCCAATGTCTTATCTTCCAGGTTACTGATTGTTTCTTCTGCATGACTGAGTCTACTTTTGAAATTCTCTATTGAATTTTCCAGTTGTTATTGTATTCTCAATTCTAGGATTTGGTTTTTATTTCATTTTATTTGTTATGAGTTGCTATATCCTTGTCAAACTTCTTTTCTTCATGCATTATTTTCCTAATTTCATTTAATTGTCTGTGTTTGCTTGCAGTTCACTAAGCTTCCTTAAGATAATTATTTGAATTCTTTGACATTTCTTTAAGGTCAGTTATTGGAGCTTTACTAGTTTCCTTTGGTGGTGTCATATTTACCTGAAATTTTGTGATATTTGATTCCTTACATTTCTAGCCACTGTCCATCCCAGCCATGTGCTTCAAAAGACCAGTCTGTCGGTGCTGTCTTTACTCCTCACTTTATTTACTTTTCAAGCCTTTGTAATCTGGTTTTTGTCCCCACAACTCCACTGAAAGTTCATTTCAAAGGTGGGCAGTTACTTCCAAGTTACATAATACTTTTGACACTTGTTTGTCTATCAATCTGCTCCATTTGACTAAACTTAAGATTTTCTTCTTCCCTGGCTTTTTCAAAACTAGTTACCTCTATATCCTTCCCTGATTCCTCTTTCTCCATGTTCCCCTTAAATATATAGTATTTTATAGGGTGTTACTTAGTGTCCTAGGTAGAATCACATCATGATTCCCAAATCTCTAACTACGATCCATATCTTTCTCCTAAATGTCTAAGTGTCCGGTTAACACTTCTACCTGAATGTCCCACAGCTATCTCACTTTAGACATGACTAGACTGAACTCATTATATATTCATAGTAAAGGGTAAGTAGGCTCTAGGAAAGCAGGGAGCTCATTTATTTCATCATTGCTAGATCCCTAGATAATAACTAGCACATAGTAGGTGCTCAGTAAATAAATATTTGAATGAATTAATCTTTACACCCAGATCTGGTCTTCCTTTTGTATTCCTTATTTTGCCCAAGGTTACTGCTGTTCATATGGTCATCAAACCAAAACACTGAGAGTATTCATACGCTTAACAGCTCCTCATTTGTTATTCAGCTGATCCAGTATTGTCAATATAGTCCTTTTATAAATCTGTCTCTTCCTCTCTATCTGTATTTGTATTTGCCAAGTTCAATCCCTCTGCATCTTTTCTGGATTCTTTAAAAGCTTTTTAACTGGTTTTCCTCCTTCCAGTGTTGTTCTTTTGTAATCTGTCTTCTAGAGCAATGCTAATAGGTATATAATGAGAACCACAAATATAATTAGAAATTTTTAGTAGTCATATTGCAAAAATTAAAACAAGTGAAATTAATTTTAATAGTATTTCATTTAACCCAGTATATGAAAGTATTATCATTTCAGCTATATTTCAAAATATATAATTCTAATATAAAAATGATGAATAAGATAAGTTGCATTTTTTTAATACTAAATCTTCAAAATCTGTTGTGGTATTTTATACTTAAAATCCATCTCATTTTAGAATAGTCACATTTTAAGTGTTAAATAGTCACATGTTGCTAGTGGATAACATACTGTGTTGTGCGGCTCTAGAGTCCATCATGATCTAGCCTTCTTCTTTTTCTTCGTATCTTTCCACTGTCTTCTTTTATTTTTCATTCCAACAAATGCCTCCAAGCATTTTTAGATGTTTCTTCTACCTAGAATAACTTCCTGTCTTTTTCCAAAGAATGACTTTCCCAGTCTTAGGTGACCACTCCCTCTTTTGTACCTCTACTGTATCTTATGCTGTCTTGTAACAACTACTGAGATAAGTTGCCTTTATGTTTATATTACTCTTGCTGAACTGAGCTCAAGGACAGGGACCACATTATAATCTTTGTGTCTGTAGTTATGTGTAGGGTTCATTAAAGAAATGTTTACTGAACTTAATTTAATTGCATAATTGTCTACCAATAAGCATTTGTTGAATTCAATTGAAATGTACTGCATTTTGGGTTAGTCGTTCTGCTTTTAAAAATTTCATGTTCAATATAAAAAACTTAGAAATTAAAAAACACACACACATACACACACAAAAAGGAAAAAGCCATAATTGCCCCAGATTCCACTACCTACCCAGAGGGGATTCTTTCTATGAGTATGTGTGTATGTATATATGAGATTTTCTTCTCATACACACACACATATATATCTGTAAAAATTTGCTTGTACATTTAAAAATATAACTTGATACATATTATTTCCACTTTTATATACTTAGCAATATATCTTTAGCATTTTAAGACATCATTAAAAATGCCTCTAAAACCATTTATATTTTAGTGGCTACATAACAATCTGTCTTATTAATCATCACAATTTACTTAATCAACTTTCTAATATTGACCTTTTAGTTTTTTTGTAACTTTTTACTGTTGTAAATAGCCCTGAATTGGCTATAATTATTGATACATCTTGCTTTTTATCTTTGACTATGTTACCAAGATTTTTGGAGTGGGTACGATTACTGAATCAAATAGAATGGTATTTTAAAGGCTGGTTTCTTATGTGTTGCCTAGCTTTGATTCAGAACTGTGGTCCAATTCCCCAGGCTTCTCTTCACCAGGGACATGAATAAGAAGAAACATGAAAGAAGCAGTAGTTTAGTGGAGTTCATGAGTGGTGACACTTTATGGTTGAGCTCTGAGGAATACTGCTCTCTTTAGTTCAAATCACTACTTTTCATGCTGCATAATTTTCAGTTACAGGGAAGTATTATTTACATGTTGAATTAGCTCTTACTATCTAGCTTTAAACAGATAAGTTACAGATGAAAGAGAAACCGATTGTGAATGAGGAGTAACAAGAGATGTGGAAAAATGGTCTTTCATCAGATTATAGAGGGTAGAAATAATAGTTTTAATAGCTCCAGATGAATTACTTGTGAGGATTCAATGAGATAATACATGTGAAGAGCTCAGTATGGTGTCTGACAACATAGTAAGCACCCCAAAATACATGTTACTTGAAAAAACATTCAGAAAATAATTAATTGGGTAAAATATAATATTTAGATCTGTCTTTAAATTCTTGTCCCCAAGACAAACTGTTATAATTATTAGATCTATTTCAAAGAAGGAACGTGAATATACTTTGGAGTTCACTTTGGTTCTTGCCTCATGTATAGGAAAAAATAAGTCAGTCATTCAGAGCACTTAATTTTTTTTTTAAATCAATGTGGACTTTGAAGCTGTAGGATCACTTTGCTATACATGGTCATTGTATACTCTAAATGCTATATGATATTATCAAATATATTGGATGTAAAAATTAATTTTATCTTCTTTTAATCTCAGAGACTAATTGCCTCCAAATGCTCTATTTATAAAAAGCAATTAATCCAATTCACCTTATGGCATATTTCTTCATCTGTTCATCACACAAACTCCAAATATCTGAATTCTTAAAAACCATTGTTTAACTCATACTTTAAACATTTAGGATTCACGGGATATAAACACTAAAGTAACCTTATTGCTTTTTTGCACTGCCCCTTTAAAATTTATTCCGTGCGGGTGATTGTCACCTTACCTTTGGATAAAGCCTAGGGAAGGCAGCATGGCCTCCCTAGTCTCTTAGATAACAGAAAGTTCTCATGTAGCCTTCAGTTGCTAACAAGGTCCTGATTTAGTATTTTAAGTCTCCTGGTCCAGAAAACAAAATCAAAACTCCAAATTTGTTGCAATATTAAATAGTTTCCTCTCTTCTAGCTGTGACCTGGTGCAGGAGAGAATCTGCAAAAGAGGCTGGGAAGAGAGTTTGATTGATTCTTCTCCAGTGAATAACTTTATTCATCTTCTTGTGTTTGGAGGTTTCTGATCCCTTAGTGTTTGGGACATGGAGATGAAGGAGGGAAAGGAATGGAGGGAATTATTACTTGACTGATATTGTCATAAGATGACATATATTTAAAGCCATATGAGACCTTTGGAGACATTCCTTCTAGGCCCACCATGCAATTTCCTTTTCTAGGCGAGTGTATCCCCTGGGCTTTTGTCAGGAGTCCTTTTGAGCAGGGTCCTTTTCAAAGGAGTTCCAGGATAACATTCCTACTAAGAATTCCACATCTGGGCTCTGGGACTTAGGGGTCTTTGGCCTGACTTTGGAAAAGAGGGCACATCCTTCCCAGACGTGGCCCCCTTCTCTTCGGACACAAACCACTCTAACCAATCCCTCTCATGCTTTAGTTCTGCCAGTCACGAGGCAGGTTCTTGCCTAACATGTCCCTCTTCTGCAAGGAGCACATACCGAGCCCTCTGATGGTTCCACCCTCACACCACAGTGGAGCTGGGCAGCAGGGCCGTCATTCAGCCCTCTGTTCTTCCCTGGGTAGAGGGTGGTGGAGATCATGCTCGCTGTGCAACATAACTCCTTCCAAAAATCTTCCTCATAAAATTTCGAAGGAAGTTGACTGTTTTATCCTGGATGTGGGTGAGACATTTGAAATTTTTGCACGGTGGTCCCGCTCACACCTCGCTTTGGTGCCTAATATCTTTCATATTTTTGTGCTATTACAACTGTTTTATGCTAAAAATTACTTATATTTTATTACCTTTCCCAGTGGGAGAAAAAATATGTCACTTTCATTTCTAAGGCTTACATTCATTGAGTACAGTTCTTCTACCTGGCTTGGGCTTTAGTCATCATTTAAGAATCTCAAAGGAAAGCTCAATTGTAAAATAATTTGGCAAAGGTCTTTTAGCCTTTTGAATTTTGGATCTGATAGGCTTTAAAGGAAAGCTGGAAGGGTAAATCAGTTGCTCTCAATTAGGGACAAGTTTCAAAGGTACAGTGGTGAGGTCAATGTAATTCAAAGCAATTTAGCTTGGAGCATTTGTCTTTTTTATAACATTTATTTTCTCACTTAATTTTTCTGGCTATACAATCAGAACTGCAAGTTCAGCCCTTTCATTACAAGCTAATGGCTGATGGTCAAGTAATATTTCTGTTAGGTGCCAGGAAAAGGAATTCTCTTGGTGTAATGTGTTGTCATTACTTCAGCTGCTAGCCAAATATTTACATGTCACAAGAGTGTCTCCAACTCTCACACCACCAATTTTTGATTAATTTTATATTGTGTATCTTTGGCATGCCATCCAGGTATTGTTTTTACATTACTCTAAAAGACCCTGTTGCAGTTATTTAGAGACCAGACAACAGCTGTTCTTGTTCTATTAGACAAAAAGTGACAGGCTAATGAATACAGTTGCAGTTCATGATAGATTTAAAATTGATTAATTAAGAGAAATCCTTATTTAAGTAGCATGTAGCACAAAGGTTATATTCAGTTTTTCAATGAAAACATATTGTTTGTCTAGCAGAAAACATTTTGCTTCTAAGTTTTAAAACACTGCCTCCAGTGCATAATGAAGACATAGGAAATGAAACTAAACCTCCCTAATGGTGCTTAACTTAACTGAGAAAACTTGAGAGACTTAAGAAAACCTTCAAGTAATTGGACTCACATGAAAATCTGATTTTAGCTTATATGTGAATGAATTAAACTTAGGTAATCACAAAGATCAGTTTCATTATCAAGAGGTTTCAGTTAATTGTATTTGCTCATAAAGCTGAATTCACCCTGGTAGGGGGGAAAATCAGTATACCAAACAAGTATATTTATTTTTTGAATAAAAAAAAGCTAGGTTTTGAAAAGCTAGTGACTAATTTTTTTCAAGTTTCTACAATTTACAATTATTTAAAATTTTATTTAAGGTATCCCTTCTAAAAAGTGATTTTTAAATTATTAGAAGATGTTGGAAGATCAATTTTGTACACAATTTTCATTTAGGGAGTTCCTTTATGTACAGAGTAAAGATTCAAAGGACAGGAAGGAACAATATAAAGAACAAACACCCACTAGATATTCACAAAGTCACTCAGGTATATACATTCAAATAGAGGAAAAATATGAGGGCTTGAATGTACCTGCACAAGCCACATCTTACTGCTTTGATTGAAAAAAGACATTTTAAGAAATAAAGTTTGGCACAAGATAACATAAGTGAAGTAGTTCTTTCAGGACTTTGAAGGGACAAGGAGAAGACTGACCCAGATGTAAGAGTCAGCTAAGGTACTGTATAAAACTTAATTAAAGGCAAGAAACCTTGAAGGGCATTTCTGAAAAGATGGGGAAAGATCAGAAATATGAAAGATTCCAAACCTTTATGAGTCAGCACAGCTAGAGGCCACCTACTGGCAAAGCTGCAGCTGGAGGGGTGATTTCAGCTGTAGTGAGAATGATGCCATGATAGAGGTTTCTAACTCTTAAGTGCAAGGGGGTCAGGTCACAACGATTGTAACCAAACCAGACAACTCATCTATTTAAAAAAACATGTAGTAGGAGACCCGCATTTGGCCTGTAATTTGTTTTTCATGCTTTAAGTTGTTAAGTCCTTTAATGTAACATATTTATAAACCAATCTGTAAGTAATATAATTGTGTAAGAAGGAGCTACACTTTCTAAAAGTGAGTTATCATAGGAACTACGTAAGCCAGCTTGTTAAAAGAACTAGAGTTTATAAATGTTTCCTTTCTAAGACTGTTAGCCCTTTCACACAGAGGCAACTACCCACAACTGCACACAACAGCTACAAGGAGACTTAATGAGGTTATGAAATCTGAAGTGCAGATTCAGTCTTCTGCTGAAGGTCAGCATTTTCTTAGTGACTTAAAGGGAAATTCTAAAAAAGATTTGCTTGGATATTATTATGATGATGATGAAGATGAATATTTTCACAATCAGGGTTTTTATACATGGTTTCATTAAACATCAATGTCTAGGGAATACTGCCTGTTGAATAAGAAAATTACCCTATTAGGGAGGGTAGGTGGGTAACTGTGCAGGAGGGAAGAGGTCAGGATTCTCCTGTCCCATCCAGATATGAAGACAATTTTCTATACTTTTCTAAATATCTTTTCTATTTGAAGCTGTACATAGAACTCTTTACCATGATGCTCACTTTACTTTGGGTGAAGCAACAAGCCCCCAGGTGTTCAGGAGCCTTATATGTAAAGGTGGCATGATAATTATATTACCCAAAGGCTCAGGCCATAACACACAGTTTCTTAAATTCTCCTGCTTAAAGCACACAGACCTATGGTCTTCTCCACGCTGTTTTAACCTGGTGCAGCACTATTCACTACTAGGCTTTCCACAAATTTCTGTTCTTGACTGTCTGAACTCTTTCTTTATTCAAGAGTTTGTCCTTCACTACCAACTTCTGTTAAGTTATTTTTCCAATCCTATAGCTACCACTCTAACTCTAGGCCTCACTGCTTTTAAAACTGACTTTGGATAGGTAATATTGCATCATAGAAAATTCTCAGGGTGCAAGGAGGTATACAGTAAAAAAGTTTCTTCTTATTCTTGTCCTTCAGACACTCAATTCTTTTTACCAAGAAGTGACAGATATCATTGGTATGTGTGTATTTTTTCCAGAAATAGCCTGTGTATACAAAAGCAGGTATATATATATTTCTCCTTTTTCATTTTTAAAATAAAATGGAAACAAACCATGTGCACATTTTTTGCCTGATATTTTTAAAACTTAAATATTGGAAATTGTTCAATTTAGTATATAAAGGACTTCCTCATTCTTATGTATACATATACTGTAATTATGTTATGTGAATATACTATAATTTATCTAATGGCTCCTTGTAATTCTATCCTATTATGAATAACCTTGTGTATGTATCATCTCACTCATTTGCAAGATCTAAGGATAAATTTTTGGAAGTGAGGAAAATGGTATGTCCATTTGTACTGTTGATAGATATTGCCAAGTTGTCTTTCATAGAGATTGTACTAATTTACACTTATACTAGCAATGTGTAAGAGTTAGCTCTTGTTATTTTTTGCCTGAACCAAATTTCTAAATGATCTCCTCACTTTTATTTCTCCCAACTCTATTATATTCCAAATGCTACCTCCAGAGGAATCCTCTTAAAGACTCCATTGCTTAGAAAAATATCAGTATCTAGTTATTTTCCACTAAATTAAGGTCTTTAACCTGGTACTCAGAATCCTTGACAAAACAGGTCCATATTCATTCTTGAGTTTTATTTTTTACCAAATACACTCTCTAAGGAACAAACTGAACTACACTGTATTCCTCAAATGCTCCTCATGCTCTACACCTGATATCCATTTCCACTGTAAAAAATGCTCTTCTATCTGTGTCTTTTAGGCTAAATTCTATCCATCTTTAAAGGACTATCTCAATATCACCTACTCAAAGGTCAAAACAGATCAGCTCTTAGACTTCTGTTCTTTACTCTGCTAATAGTGTACATTTAGAATAAATAAATACTCTCTGCTGTAATCATTGATGTTTGGTTTAGATGGAATTTAAGAAACCTTTTTGGTTACGTAGTTCCCTAGTTCACAGATGACAGGAAGGAAGAGGCCAGAAGAAGCAGGATGGGCACAAGTTCTCTGGTGTGCTGTAGAATGTAGTGGCAGGGAACACAGATATGTTGAAGCCCATATGTAGCAGGTGTTATATATTTGTAATCTTATCACTCATAAGAAGAACCTAATGGATGTGGACATTATGATCCCCATTTTACAGTCAGACAATAGCTAGCAAACAGCTGAGTTAGGATCTAAGCTTATGTCTCTCTGTGTGTAAAGCCTGGACTCTCATACTGCACTATACTGACATATCTGGCAGAGAACAGCAGCAAGAAATGGCTGACAGCTTGAACTGTATCTCCAAAGATGGAGACGGAAAACTCTACAAACAGCTGATGCAAGAACATTAGCATCACTGACTGAAGCCATCTAATACAGAGGCAGGTGTCCTACACTCTGTGGTTGTCAGTGCCTTAGAGCACAATGAGATAAGCAAATCATGTGCACAGTAGTCTAGTTTAGAAGGCAGGGAAAGGTTTACTATATCTAGCAAGACTTCTATTCTGTTTTTTAGATGACATGTAAATGCATTGACTCCATCCAGAAAGAACTCACTTATATTGTCTGTCATTCTGTAAACAGATGATAAAATAGGTAGGTGTATTTGTCTTTCTCTTTGAGTTCTGTTTGCAGATGTCCATCTGCATAAACAAAAATCTTTCCTATTTACAAATGGACTGATATCACTATAAAGTGGGATGTAAGGCCTGCTCAACTCTAGAGAAATGTTAAGCACATAGAAAATAGACACAATGATGCATTTACAGTATGATTATTAAATTAAAAAGAAACTAAACAAAATAAAACATTTCCAGAGTTAACAGTTTTTTGGAGTTAACAGAGTGAAATTAAAAGGTACATTAAAATAATAAGCAAGTAAATTAATTGTATACAGCTATAGAATGAGTGAATACTAAAAAACTATTAAGTTTTTGTTAACTCTAATTTCAGATTAAATATAACATAAATAGCTGTAGTCACGTTAAGTTAGTTCTGCTAACTTTCCCTGCCTTCCAAACGTATGAAATTCATTGCTTTTAAGCTCTAAATATTATGCAAAAACCACTTATAAGAAGGGACAATATCTTAGAAGTTTTTGTACATATCTATACATATACGTACATTTATACACGTACATACCCACGTATATATACATGTTATAAAATTATTATAATAAACATATAATAAAATTATTTACCATTTTAATTTTGTATTTATTGGCTTTAATTAACAGGGATTTAACACTTTTTAATAGTTAAGCAATTGATGTTTTGATTACGTAAAGCAAGTGTTTATGGGTCTCATTCAGATTTTTTATTTCCCTCTGCTGCCCATGTCAGGCAGGTCTCCTTGCTGGATCTGTCATCCAACTTGCTCATTATCATCTGTATGGCTTCCATCTTCCCTGTCTTGAATCCCCGCCTTACTTTCTCACCATTCAGGGACTTCATTGTCTATTCAACTTTTTCATTTTTCATGTTCAACTTAAACCTACCTTTTCTTTGAAGACTTCCAAACTGTTCACAATGTAATGTTCACTACATTAAAGTTTACAATGATTTTTTTCCCTTTCCAAACTGCAAGTTGATAGTAATTCACTCCCAAATTACCTTTTATTTTGATTAGTCTCCATTTTTTCAGATGTTTATTTCATATCTTCTAAGGTAAAATGTAAATTTTTTAAGGGAAGGGGTCATGGCTTTATAAAGCTTTATAGTTCTATGTAGTTCTTCCTAGTGGGTATCTCATATTAGAGACTTAATAAATATTTCTTGAGAAAAGGCAGCTTTTCTCACCCAGTTTCTTGGGAGACTTCACCCTAGAGAAAATTATTTGACTGCCAATTTTCTTAATTCTTACAGGAAGGGTACATGGCTAGTACCAAACTAGATGTATTAGAGAGAAGTGAGCTCATCACATGCCATGGATTCCTTAGGGTGTTAGAGCCTAATAATCCCAGGTTGAGAAGCATGGTTTGATGAATTGACCATCATGGACACCAAAATGAAAAGTCAGATAATAAGTGACCTTTGCCATGATCATGGTCTTACAGTAATATGCAGTTCTCTGTACATAATGCTATTAGTGCTTCATATAAGGAATTATGCAAAGTAACTTAAGAAGAAACACAAGAATTTATAATGTTAAATGTATGAGCAGAGTATGACAAAGTATGTAGGGAGTAGGTTTGCTCACAGGTTTTTTTTTTCTTTTCAAAACTTAAATTCAATAATACTAGAGTAATTAAATAAAAGTGGCAATATTTCAGAGGTATATCACAAAAGATTGCCAAAAGTTTAACCTTTTACATGACAAACTTTTTACCAGAGGTGATAAGACAAGATACACTTGCAATTTCTGCCTCACTCTGAGGGTAAAAATGTGCAATATGTTGGCTAAAAGGGAGTGGAGGAAAGCACCAGACAACTAATCAGACTCTGACGACCTGAGAGCCACAGAAGAAAAGACTCACAGAAAATTGTAAGCATGGAATAAGAGTTCCATACTAACAATACAGATTTACATGAGTCCTTCCCAGAGGCTTTCTAATTCACTGTAAATGTTGATTTAACAGCTGTCAAGGTCCCTTCCCCCACAGGTCCAGGCTAAGAGAGAAGGTTGGTGTGTCCATACATCTTCAGGAACAGGCAGAGAGCAAATTCCACAATTCAGGTTGTTATCAGTTTCCGTAGCAACTGATTGTTGTTATTAGCTTCCCCCTTTATGAAGCAGGGCCCTCGGCTTATGCCTCCCAGTCTGCAGGGTAAGAGGGGGTAGGTACAATTTTTATTTAGGAGAACGATTTTGATCCTTTTGTGATAAGATAGAGGGATTAAAGGTATTGCCCCAAAGCTTTGTCTAGTAAAGAAAAGAACAAAGAAGAGACAGCAACTTTTAAACCAGAAGAAGTAATAAACAGAGGCAATATTTGGTAATGGAGGGGTAATAATTATTGATATGTTATATTAATATGATATTGGAGAAAATAATGGAAGTAAATGGAATTGTGAGCAAGAGGAGCCAGGCCTTACAGGAATGAACAATGACTGAGAACTAGGCAAGATGAGATGGAAAAAGAAAAAAATGGAAGAACAATTCATGGTTTCACGGTTAAAGGGAGTTTAGTTGGTAATACTGGCATGGACAGGCTATTAGATTTTAAAAAAAGGCAGACTCTGGTAGGAGGGTCTGTGAGTACTCTCTGTGAAGCAAGAGAACAGAGGAATTAAGGCTAAATGTTGGAGCACTGAATTGATGAAATAATCCAAAGAGTTTATAATCAAGTCTGAGAGAGGGTTGCTGGTAAAATATGGGATATTTTAAAGGTAGCATGAAGTCCACTGTAGCCTCTGATGAATGATCAAGGTTCTGGTCATGGATTTTACCTGTTAATCTTACGACAGTCATAGAACTGCTGTGTGAAAGGAAGAGACGGCTTTTATCATAGCAAACTGGTTCAGAGAAAAAGAAATGATAAATTTGTAGGTGACAATGGGGAGACAGGATGGAAGGAAGTCCCAGAAAGAGATTCTTAAAAAGGCTACTGAAGATGAACTCAAGGGTAGTTGCACTTGGTTGAGCGACTCTGGAGAGAATTTTTCTGAGGCTCAGGGAATCAACGAGGAGTAAAACATTAGAATGATAATTGTGCCAAACATTCTGTGAATGCTCATGAGTCTTCCTGAGCTGGAAACAGTGGTGGGAGCATGTAAGCACAAAATTACATCTGATAGAACTATTTAAGTTAGCAGCATGCTATCAAAATATTCTGTCTCCTTTCACTTGGAAACAGAAATGCTCAGGAGCTTGCTGGCCAGCATGTTGAGAGCTCTGCACAGTGACAGTTAGCTCACAGTCCAATCAGCTGTTCAGAATTATGAATGCATATTTAAAAATTTTCGACAAAATGGTGCATTACTTCCTATATAGTTCATCAGATCTGATTTCTCTTGCAAATTTTTTGTAGGAATCATTTACAAAATAACAGAGCATAATTTCCTGTGCAGACAGATGCTTTTTATATTTATAAAGTTTGAGTTCCTTTTTTTCTTTTTAATGCTCTGCGAAACTGGAAGCTGATAAGATTTTTTCATATCAAGTTTAGTTTAACATATGGTAAACAGCTCTTTGAGACTGTCTCCAAACTTTGCAGTTAACAGTTTCCAGCCTACACAGGAAATGAAGCTGTGCTTCTGACGCATTCCCATTATATGGGAAGACCGCAGAGAACAGCCTAAAGTTAAACCACAGAAATTATGTTTATACAAAGCGCAGCATTCAGTTTAAGCCGCACTAGCACAGAAAGCTTCAGTTAGTGCTTCAGTTCTATTTTTAAGTTGAAAATATTTCAAGACTTATCAATAACCAAGTAGCTAGCTGTTAAGTCTACTTCAGCTTTCAGTTATCTGGATAAGCAATGAACAAGTTCTGAATCTGGATATTGCCTCTTCTGAGGGAATTCGGTTAAGTAATAACCTTGTATCTGCAAATCTTCTATTAGATTCTGAAGTATAACAAAAACAAATACTTTACCTATCCAGAACCTTTGGAGGAGAGAGCTAGGATGACCTCTGTGCTAAATAATTTTCAGGTGTTACATTTCTGCTGTCTGTAGGGTAGCTGGAATAAAGTATTGAATATAATAATTAACTCAGCATTGCGTAATGTTGTGTGTCTTGTCACAAAATAGTTCCATACTACCACACAGTTATGCTTTTTGACTTCTTGGGAGCTTTGTTTTTTTTGTGGGGGGTGGAGGTCTACTCTTTTGTCAGCTTTCATTTCCCATTGCTAGTAACATTCTTGCTCTCTTTTCTTTCATGTTCTGATGCTTGTGTATAATATATCCTTAGGATGAGAAACCAGACTGGATTTGTGGCATAATCCTGCTTAAAAATCAAGCTATTCAAGGCCATGACTATGGGCCACAGATACTCTATCAATAAAGCACAATGACAGTGGAAAGAATGAGGACCTTTCTCTTGCTATTTGTTTCCCTTTGGTCAAATTATGGAATCTCTCCTTGAACGCCATTTTCCTCATCTGTAAAATGCTTCCTGGAATCACTGTTTAGGTCAAATATACAAAGCTTCACAGAGTTGTTGCTAGAATCAAATAAGGTCACATACAAAAAGCACTGTAGCACGTTGCCTAGGACAGACTAGGTTCCCTTAGTCTCCTCCACTCCCTCCTCAAGGGGCCTTTCTTGTCTCCTTGTCCTTGCTGCAGTCCACAGTTGTTAAAGGGAAAAACTAGAATTACAGATAATTGAATATTATTATTAGTGTTCTACCTCTTATCCTATGGAATTTTAGAAGGTGTTAATTTGAAATATGAAAGAAAAGATACTTTAGGTACTCAAAAAGTACTGCTGAACTGAATCCCTTAATATAATACTTTATCTTAAAACAATTTGTATAGATAATAATTAATAATTAGACTGGTTTGATCATTCTTTGCTCTTGTGCTAGCATTTTAAAAATCATTGCTTACCCTTCTTGTCAAAGCAAATGATGGCAATTCATTTTTAAAAATTGTAAAATACAGAAAAGCAGAAAGAAAAAAAACCCCAATTCTCAATATCCAAAGATGCAATTTTTTCAGTAGCTTAACATGTAGTTTTCTTAAACAAAATTATGCTATCTTATTTAAAATTTTGTATCTTATTTATACACATATATCTTTTACTTATGTTATTGCCAATTTATTCATAGGCATAAAATTTTAAATTTGCATAATAATCTAAATGGACATAATTTATTTAAACATTTCCCTTCAGTTGGACATCATTTTTTCCATTCTCTTTCCCCATTAATACTTCTTCTGTATTTGGTACTCTTTCCTTAGGATACATTCCTAGAAGTAGAATACAGTATTAAAGGCTATAAAGATTTTTTAAGGTTTTTGCCAACTGGGAAAATGGCAATCTCAGAATCATGATTTTACTACAGGGGACACCGAGCCAAGCCTCCCCAGCATATAACTGTCTTGTTTCCTCCAACCGAATGCCTCGGCTTTCTGTTTCTCTATGGTTAGAGGATCTCACCTGGGGTTTGCTCACTGTACTGATGCCAATGCAACAAACATGCAGATGGCCGGATGATACTTTTTGAACCTTGATTGCTAATGTCTTTTAAGTATTTAACATTTAATAAGAGGGACCTGTATTATTTTTATTATTATTACCAGTATTATTGACATTTTACGAAAGAGCACATGCAAGCAAGAGGAATTTTGTGGGAGAACCAAGGTGAGCCTATCCTTCCTTTTTTGTCCCAGAACCTACATTGCTCATTGGCTCCATATCTGGTTGTGAGCTCCTGACACACCAAATTTACCAACAAGCCCTGCTCAACACAAGCTTCCCTGGTTTGGAAGGAAAGATGTCACAAACCCACTCATCTTGGAAACCAGAAGGCCCAGTTATTCGTGTGACTAATGCCTCCCCTGAAGGCAGTATCACATGACCTTCAGAAAACCACAACTCTGCTGAGACTCAAGACCAAAACATCAGGAGAAAACATATCCGAATGCAAATATGGCTTCTGTGAGGACCTCCGTCCAAGACAGGGAGTTCTAATGTCTGTGACGGGGAGCACCACACTGTAGGGCTATGTGCAAGTGGGGTCCTACAGAACACTGAGCATTAGTCAGAGGCAGCCAGGCAAGGAAGCCAGGGGATTAAATCCTGCAAAACAAAATCTTGTTAAGAACGTACTAGTTATCACAGGCCATGCTTAGGCAATCTAAACCTCAAATAGAATACAATATGCTGGAGGTCAGATTGAAACTGAGTATCAAGCATCCCAAGGGGAATACCAAATTGGTGAAATCCCAATTTGAATAAAACCTTCTTAAATTTTCCTTTGCTGGCCCCGATGTCCCTTTTCTAACTGTTCTCAGGACTCTTTGGGGTTAGTGAGAAATCATCTGGCTTTGAATGAGTCCCTCTAGGCTGTAGTTCCTCAGGGAACTGAGGTTTCACACCAAACCAGATGTGAAGGGCACCCAGTGACCTACACATACGATGTTTAAGAGGCATCCATTAAAGCAGAATGCTGCAAACGAACTTGCTGTTTCTAGAACATGCCAAGTACACTCATGGGGGCTTTTGTACTTTCTGTTCCCTCTGCCTGGATATGAAATCAGGGAGATAAGAGTCAGGGATCACGTGGGGTTCTGTCAGTCACATTAAGAAGTCTTGCTTTTACACTGGAGAGCGAGGTTTGGAGGATGTGAGCAGAGAAATAATGTAATACATTTTATTTTCCCCTCAGTTATTTGAGGAACATATTGTAAATCTATAGCAAAGCAAAAAACCAGGACATTGAACATCTGTATATCCACCTCTTCTCCAATTGCTTACATTTCATTACATTTGCTTCATATTTTTTCTCTTTTTATATCTTTTATTTTGCTAATCATTTGAAATAAGTTGCAGATATCAAGACATTACCACTAAATCCTTCAACATTTATCATCTAAGAACACATACATTTTGCTATTAAGTCAAATATCATTATCACACCTAGGAAAATATTATTAATAGCATCTATTGTATAGTCCATATTTAAATTTCCACAATCGTCCCATGAATGTCTGTTTCAAATGATATTTTCCAAAGATGGCCACCACAGGTTCTTTCTCGTCTAGAACTTGTCACTCCCCTCTAAAGAAGTGGAATCTAATTCTTCTCCCTTTGAATGTTGTCAGGCTTTTGCAAAGCTGAAAAGATACTGTGACTTTTAAATCCAAGGCATTTCTGCTTCTGCCAGGCTTGCTGTGACACTTGGTGAGGCCCCAAAGCTCTATGATTGTCCTGACGCTATCCTGCTAGGGGGAAGCCTCTAGAAGCCCATGGGGAGAGAGCATATGAAAAAGCCCTGAGACTGTATGTGGAGATGCCTGGCCAGCTTGCAGCTGCTACAGCTGCCTTGTTTTCCAGCTTAAGTCACTGTCTGCCGCCCCACGAAGCACTCAGGACCAGAGCCACCTGGTCCAGCCCTCGCCAAATTCTGACTTACAAAAACCATGAGAGATAATAAAATGGTTAACTTTTTAAGCTATTGTGTTTTGGGGTGTTTTGGTACTCAGCAATATTAACTAGAGAAATGACTTATATGTATATATTTTACATTTAGGATCCAATAAAGGCTTAAGATTTAAAAATTACATTAGATTATTATGTCTTTTAGTTTCTTTTAAATGCAAATAATCCCCTCCCTTTTTAAACAAAATACATGTTACTGTCTTTTGGAAAAGTTCATGACATTTGTGTTACAGTCTATACCAGTGTTTAGATTTGTGAGAGCGTTTCTTCATGATTAGATTAATGTTAAAAATGTACTGTGTCAAGCAAACAGAAAGTTATTTCCTAAGCTCTATCCATTTTCTCT
The DNA here is from genome assembly GCA_029783875.1 of Phataginus tricuspis. NCBI lineage: Eukaryota > Metazoa > Chordata > Mammalia > Pholidota > Manidae > Phataginus > Phataginus tricuspis. The sequence goes on along the minus strand of JAQQAC010006877.1, from coordinate 5,741,484 downwards.
TTTTACTGTGGTAAAGACACGTAACATGAAATCTACCCTCTTAGCAAATTTTCTTTTTTATTTTGGTATTATTTATGTACAATTACATGAGCAACATTATGGTTACAAGATTCCCTGTATTATCAAGTCCCCACCATATACCCCATTACAGTCACTGCCCATCAGCGTAGTAACATGCTATAGAATCACTACTTGTCTTCTTTGTGTTATACTGCCTTTCCCGTATCCCCCCCACTACATGTATACTAATTGTAATAGCCCTCTTTCCCCCTTATCCCTCCCTTCCCACCTATCTTCTCCACTCCTTTTCCCTTTCGTAACTGTTAGTCCATTCTTGGGTTCTCTGAGTCTGCTGCTGTTTTGTTCCTTCAGTTTTTTCTTTGTTCTTATACTCCACAGATGAGTGAAATCATTTGATACTTGTCTTTCTCCGCCTGGCTTATTTCACTGAGGATAATACTCTCTAGCTCCATCAATGTTGTTTCTAATTGAAGGACTTGTTTTCTTCTTATGGCTGAATAATATTCCATTGTGTATATGTGCCACATCTGCTTTATCCATTCATCTACTTATGGACAGACACTTAGGATGGTTCCATTTCTTGGCTATTGTAAATAGTGCTGCGATAAACATAGGGGTGCATATGTCTTTTTGAAACTGGGCTGCTGCATTCTTAGGGTAAATTACTAGCAGGGGAATTCCTGGGTCAAATGGTATTTCTATTTTTAATTTTTGAGGAATCTCCATACGGCTTTCCACAATGGTTGAACTAATTTACATTCCCACCAGCAGTGTAGGAGGGTTCCCCTTTCTCCACATCCTCACGAACATTTCTGGTTGTTTGTCTTTTCTATGGCGGCCATCCTAACCAGTGTGGTTTTAATTTGCATTTCTCTGACGATTAGGGATGTGGAGCATCTTTTCCTGTGCCTGTTGGCCATTGGAATTTCTTCTTTGGAGAAGTGTCTGTTCAGATCCTCTGCCCATTTTTTAATTGGCTTATTTTCTTTTTGTTTATTGAGGTGCATGAGCTTTTGATATAATTTGGATGTCAACCCCTTATTGGATATGTTATTTATGAATATATTCTCCCATACTGTAGGATGTCTTTTTGTTCTACAGATGGTATCCTTTGCCATACAGAACCTTTTTAGTTTGATATAGTCCCACTTGTTCATTTTTGCTTTTGTTTCCCTTGCCTGGGGAGATATGTTCGTGAAGAATTTGTTTATGTTTATGTCCAAGAGATTTTTGCCTATGTTTTTTTCTAAGAGTTTCATGGTTTCATGACTTACATTCAGGTATATGATCCATTTTGAGTTTACATTTATGTATTGGGTTAAACAATAATCCAATTTCATTCTCTTACATTTAGTTGTCCAGTTTTGCCAACACCAGCTGTTGAAGAGGCTGTCATTTCCCCATTATATATCCATGGCTCCTTTATCGTATATTAATTAACCACATATGCTTGGGTTTATATCTGGGCTCTCTACACTGTTCCATTGGTCTATGGGTCTGTTCTTGTGCCAGTACCAAATTGTCTTGATCACTGTGGCTTTGTAGTAGAGCTTGAAGTCAGGGAGCATAATTCACCCACTTTATTCTTCCTTCTCAGGTTTGCTTTGGCTATTCAAGGTCTTTTGTGGTTCCATATGAATTTTAGAACAATTTTCTCTAGTTCGTTGAAGAATGCTGTTGGTATTTTGATAGGGATTGCAATTAATCTGTAGATTGCTTTAGGCAGGATGGCCATTTTGACAATATTAATTCTTCCTATCCATGAGCACAGGATGTGTTTCTTCCATTTATTGGTGTCTCCTTTAATTTCTCTCATGAGCTCTTGTAGTTTTCAGAGTATAGGTCTTTCACTTCCTTGGGTAGGTTTATTCCTAGGTATTTTATTCTTGTGGATGGAATTGTTTTCCTGATTTCTCTTTCTGCTAGTTCATTGTTAGTGTATAGGAATGCAACAGATTTCTGTGTATTAATTTTGTACCCTCCAAGTCTACTGAATTCAGATATTAGATCTAGTAGTTTTGGAGTGGATTCTTTAGGTTTTTTTATGTACAGTATCATTTCATTTGCAAACAGGGACAGTTTGACTTCTTCCTTACCCATCTGAATGCCTTTTATTTCTTTGATATGTTCATGAAGAAGTCGCTCATGTTTATGTCCAAGAGATTTTTGCCTATGTTTTTTTCTAAGAGTTTTATGGTTTCATGATTTACATTCAGGTCTTTGATCCACCTTGAGTTTACCTTTGTGTATGGGGTTAGACAGTAGTCCAGTTTCATTCTCTTACATGTAGCTGTCCAGTTTTTCCAACACCAGCTGCTGAAGAGGCTGTCCTCTCCCCATTGTATATCCAGGGCTCCTTTATCAAATATTAATTGACTGTAGGTGTTTGGGTTAATGTTTGGATTTTCTATTCTGTTCCACTGGTCTGTGGGTCTGTTTTTGTGCCAGTACCAAATTGTCTTGATTACTGTGGCTTTGTAGTAGAGCTTGAAGTCAGGGAG
>JAQQAC010006877.1:5562319-5738462 GCA_029783875.1 Phataginus tricuspis | reverse complement strand
TCCCTGTCTTGTAATTCCTTGATCGTGTCTTGAACCTGATTCAATCTGCTGTTGAGCCCGTCGATGACTTGTCTCATTTCTGCATATTCTTTCCTCACTTCCCTCACTTCCTCCCTCAGCTCTTGCACATTTTTCTGTAGATCCTTCAGCATGGCTATGACTTTTATTCTGAATTCTTTTTCAGGAAGACTGTGCATGTCCATTCCTTCAGCTTCTTTTTCTGGGGTGGTGTTTGTCTGAAGCTTTGTCTGTATCATGTTCTTCTGTCTTCTCATGACTGTCTTGCCGGGACTCCCGCCAGAGTGCTGGGGTGGAGGGGCGCTCTGGTCTCTCTGGATCGCGTTTCTGTCCCGCCTCGCTGGGTGCCGAGTCCGCTGTCCGGAGTGTCTGGCCGCCGGAGCTCTGGGGTGGGGGAGCTCTTGGTCCCACCGGGTCGCTGCTGCGTATCCCGTCCGCCTCACCGGCTGCCAAGTTCTCACAGGTGTAGCTGTACGCTGTGCATTTTCCTGTGTATTCTGTTCTCTCTTTTAGGGATAGTTGTATTTGCTGTATTTTCGTGAATAAATATAATGTTGGGAGGAATTTTTCTGCTGGTCCATTCACGTCGCCATCTTACCCGAAGTCCGACGGCGCTGAAGCCGAAGTCAGCGGGGACGGGCGAGTGTTCTGCGAGCTCCAATCGGATGACAACCAGTGACACACTCAGAGGGCAGGCGCTGGCCGGCACGGGCCCGGGCGGGCTCAGGCGAGGCTGAGAGGCTAGCCGAGAGGCCAGACGGTCCGAGGCCAGAAGCGCCGCCAACGCCGCCTCAGCAGCAGTAGCAGTTCGTGTAAACCTCTGAGACACCATATGATGTATTCTTGAGAATGTTCCATGTGCACTTGAGAAGAATGTGGATCCTGTTGCTTTTGGATGTTGTGTTCTGTAGATGTCTGTTAGGTCCATCTGTTCTAATATGATGTTCAGTGCCTCTGTCTCTTTATTTATTTTCTGTCTGGTTGATCTGTACTTTGGAGTGAGTGGTGTGTTGAACTCTCCCAAAATGAATGCATTGTATCCTATTTCCCCCTTTAATTCTGTTAGTATGTGTTTCACATATGTAGGTGATCCTGTGCTGACTGCATACATATTTACAATAGTTATATCCTCTTGTTGGACGAACCTATTTATCATTATGTAATATCCTTCTTTGTGTCTTGTTACTCTCTCTGTTTTGAAGTCTATTTTGTCTGATACAAGTACTGCAGCTCCTGCATTTTTCTCCCTATTAGTTGCATGAAATATCTTTTTCCATCCCTTCAGTTTTGGTCTTTGTATGTCTTTGCGTTTGAAGTGAGGGTCTTGTAGGCAGCATATAGATGGGTCTTGTTTTTTTATCCAGTGACTCTAAATCTTTTGATTGGCTGCATTCAGACCATTTACATTTAGGGTGATTATTGATAGGTATGTACTTATTGCCATTGAAAAGGCTTTAGATTCGTGGTTACCAAAGGTTCAATGGTCATTCCCTTTCTATCTAACAGTCTAATTTAACTGAGTTCATATGCTATTACCAACACAACCTAAAGATTCTTTTTTTTTCTCCTTTTTCTTCCTCCTCCATTCTTTGTATGTTATGAATCATATTCTGTACAGTTTGTCTATCCCTTGTGTGACATCTATTTACTCTTAGGAGTACTTCTATCTGTAGGAGTCCCTCCAAAATGCATTGTAGAGGTGGTTTGTGAGAGATAAATTCTCTCAACTTTTCTTTATCTGAAAATTGTTTAATCCCTCCTTCAAATTTAAATGATAACCTTGCCAAGTAGAGTATTATTGGTTCTAGGCCCTTCTGCTTCATTGCATTAAATATATCATGCCACTCCCTTCTGGCCTGTAAGGTTTCTGTTGAGAAGTCTGATGATAGCCTGACAGGTTTTCCTTTGTATGTGATCTTTTTTCTCTCTCCAGCTGCTTTTAAAAGTCTGTCTTTATCCTTGATATTTACCATTTTAATTATTATATGTCTTGATGTTGTCTTCCTTGGGTCCCTTGTGTTTGGAGATCTGTGCACCTCTGTGGCCTGAGACACTATCTCCTTCCCCAAACTGGGGAAATTTTCAGCAATTACCTCCTCAATGACACTTTCCGTCCCTTTTTCTCTTTCTTGTTCTTCTCGTACCCCTATTATGCAAATATTGTTCCTTTTCGATTGGTCACACTGTTCTCTCATTATTCTTTCATTCTTATACATTTTTTTTTCTCTCTGTGCTTCAGCTTCTTTGTATTCCTCTTCTCTAATTTCTATTCCATTTACTGTCTCTTCTACTACATCTAATCTGCTTTTAAATCCCTCCTTTTTAAGTTTCCTTTCAGATATGGCATTTCTTAATGATTGAATCTCCATCTTAAATTCATTCTTGAGTTCTTGAATATGTTTCGGTACCTCTGTAAGCATGTTTATGATTTTTATTTTGAACTCTCTTTCAGGAGGATTGATGAGTTCAGTTTCATTTGGCCCTTTTTCTTGGATTTGTGAGATTTTGGTCTGAACCATGTTCTTTTGACATTTCATATTTCTGTGTGGTGCTCTCTGCTGCCCAGAAGCTCCACTGTCTGGAGCTTCTCAGCCCCTAGAGTGAGGTTGGCGGTCGCAGGGGAGCTGAGCTGGTACCTGGGGGGAGGAAAGAGCTGTTTCCTGAATCCCGCCTTCATTATGTTTCTCACATATGAGAGCCAGTGGGCCGAGCACACAGGTGTAAGCCTCTGTGCTCTGCGTCTCTAGTTGTTTTAGGTGGGGCCTCCCTCTAACTGGTCTGATGCCAGCACAGTGACTGCTGGTTTGCCAGCAGATCAGAAGAAAGGCACAGCAGGCTGCATTTCACAGTAGTCAGCCAGGGTGATGGAACACCTGAAGCTCCTCAAAGTTCCCAATCTTTTGGGCATAGCACGCCCAGACAACCTTGGCCCCCTATCCCTTCTCCCGCGCTGCAAGCTCCATGCAAACCCCGCCCCTTCAGCAGCCCTCTCCCTGCTAGGAAGCCTGTCAGACAGCCTGCTTTTCCTTAGTCCCAGAGCAGCTGTGTGTGGATCCTGTCCTCCACTAATGGCCAGAATTTGTTTCTGAAGCACCCAGCCTGTCCCAGCTCCCCATTCTCCAGAGCACCACACAGTGTAGGTTTCTGCTCAGAAAGCAGAGCTCTAGGGCTAAGTGTTCAGCAGTCCCAGGCATCCACCCCCTCCTGGCTCCATTTCACTTCCTCCTCCTGGTGAGCTGAGGTGGGAGAAGGGCTTGTGTCCCACCTGATCAAGGCTTTTCTACGTTACTCTGTTTCGTGAGCTCTGCTCTGTTCGTGAGGTCTGTATGCAGTCTGGTGCAGCCTTCTTTCCCGTTGCTGTTTTAGGGTTTGTTGTATTAACTATATTTTCACACTGTTTGTGGTTTTGGGCGGAGTTCTCTGTCTCACGTCTCATGCCGCCATTTTGAATCTCTGCTCTTAGTAAATTTTTAAGTATACACTATACTATTGTTAACTGTATGCACAGTGTTGCAGAGCAGATCTCTACAACTTTTCATCTTGTATGACTGGAACTTGGAATAGCAACTCCCCCTTTCTCCCTTCCCCCAGCCTCTGGCTCCCACCATTATACTTTGTCTCTCAATTTGATTACTTTTGTTATCACAAACAAGTTGAGTTATGCATTATTTGTCTTTTCGTGATTGGCTTCTCTTAGCAGAATGTTCTCAAGTTTCATCCATGTTGTAGCATGTGTCAGAATTTTCCTCTTTTTTCAGGCTGCATAAATATTGCATTGTATGTATATGCCACATTTTCTTTTTCTATCTCATCTATTGATGGACATTTAATTTGTTTCTACCTCTTAGCTATTGTGAATTATGCTGCAATGAACATAGGACCACAATATCTCTTTGAGATCCTGTTTTCAATTATTTTGGAGAAATATCCAGAAGCAGGACTGCTGTATCATATGGTAGTTCTCTTTTTAATTTTTGAGGACATGCCATACTGTTTTCCATAGCAGCTGCACCATTTTATCTTCTCTCCTTAGGGTTGCACCACTTTGTATATCCACTAGAATGTAGGAGAATACCCATTTATCTATAGCCTTGTTAGTAGAATATTTTATCAATCTTTTGAATTTTTGTCAGTATACAAAGAAATTGTATCTTAATATATTTAACCTTGCATTTCTCTTCTTGTGAGTGAAACTGAGCATCTTTTCACATATTTAATGACTGTCAAAAGCATCTCTCTGGATGCCATGTTGGGAGAGAATGAAAACTCAGTATTGTATACCCTCTTGAATTAAGTGAATTCTGTGAGTAGGTACTTCCAAAGCAACCAGATTTTCCATCAAATTCAAAGCTCTGTACATAGGCATAATGATATAGCATACTGTCATTTATTGGGGATCTACCATGTGCTCAAAATTTTGCAATATATTGTGGTTATAAAATAGATAAGACATGAAGCTTTCCATCAAGGAATGCACAAACTATTGGATGAGAAAGATAGCTGATCATAGTACTGTGTGCAAGTTAGGTTAGGGTTATGCCTGGGTGCTGAGAACGCAGAGGAACAACTGGAGAGTTGGAGGAAGTCTTCTATAAAAAGATGATGTACGAGCTCAGATTTGCTGGAAGGCATTCCAACCTGAGGCACAGAATGAGATAACAGATCCTGGTTAGAGAACTACAAATTGTTCTATATGGGTGGAGTGAAAGGTGCATATATGAGATTATTGAAAGATGAGATCATAAAAGTAGGTAGAAGCCAGATTTAATGTTTTTCTAAGTGAAGGAATTTTGGTTTATCCTGAAAGTATATGGGAAACTATCAAAGGATGAAACAACCAATAAAATAATATTAATTTATTTAACTTAATTTTGTTAATGTTCATCCCAAAGACTTGAGAGTTTATCATACTCTTATTTTTCTTAACTGGGGAGATCAAAAAGACTTAATTGAGCTTTCTTGTGGTATATACAATATATATTGTTATAATTCAACACCTGTATACACCACAAACTGATCATCACCACAGGTCTAGTTCCCATCCATCACCATACAGTTGACCCCCTTCATTAATTTTCCACCTTCCCCTCTCCATTTGTCTTATTTTGCTTAGCATAATCACCTCAGAAAAGCATATTGTTGCAAATGGAAGGTTTATTCATTTCATTCATTTTTATGATTGACTAGTATTCTATTGTATAAATGTAATATATAACACATTTTTTGGTACCACTATTGTCTATTGATGTACTCTTAGATTGTTTCAGTACCTTTGCTATTATAAATAATGCTGGAGTGGATGTAGGAGTTCATATGTCTTTTCGAGTTAGTGTTTTGTTTTCTTCTGATAAATACTCAGAAGGGGAATAGCTGGGTCATATGGTAATTTTATTCTTAATTTTTTGAGGAATCTCCATACTGTTTTCCATAGTGGCTGCAGCAATTTTTAATCCCACCAATAGTGTATAAGGGTTCCTTTTTCTCCACATCCACTCTAACACTTGTTACTTCTTATCCTTTTGATAATAGCCATTCTAACAGATGATGTATCATTGTGGTTTTGATGCATTTCCCTAGTTATGTTAAACATCTTTCTATGTGTCTGTTGGTCATAGAAATGTCATTGAGATCCTCTACCCATTTTTTTTATTGGGTGGTTTGTTTTTTTGTTGTATGAATTCTTTATATATTTTGGATATTAACTCCTTAATGAATATATGCTTTGCAAATATCTCCCCCCATTCAGTAGGTTGTGCTTTCATTCTGATGATTTCCTTTGCTGTGCAGAAGCTTTGTAGTTTGATGTAGTCCCATTTGATACTTTTCTTTTTTGCTTTTGTTTCCCTTGACTTTGGAGTCACATCCACAAAGACATCATTAAGACTGAAGTCCAAGAGTTTACCACCTATGTTTTCTTCCAGGAATTTTATGGTTTCAGGTCCCACACTGAAGTCTTTAATCCTTTTTGAATTAATTTTTGTGTGTGGTGTAAGATAGTTGTCTAGTTTCACTTTTTACATTTGGCTCTCCATTTTTCCCAGTACCATTTATTGAGGAGACTGTTCTCCATTGTATGTTCTTGGCTCCTTTGTCATATATTAATTGTCCAGTAGTTGTGGGTTTATTTCTGGGGTCTCTATTATGTTCCATTGATCTGTATGTCTGTTTTTATACCAATACATGCTTTAACAAAAGCTACAATTATAGCTTTGTAGTATAGTTTGAAATCTGGGAACATGATACCTCCAGCTTTGTTTTCCTTTCACAAGATTGCTTTGGCTACTCAGGATCTTTTGTGGTTCCATACAGATTTTAGAATTATTTGCTTTAGTTCTATGAAGTAAGCCATTGGAATTTTGATAGGTATTGCTTTGAATCTGTAGGCTCTTTCAGGTAATAGGGACAGTTTAGCAGAATTAACTCTTTCAGTCCACAAGCATGGGATATCTTTCCATTTATTTGCGTGTCCTTCCATTTTTTTCATCACTGTTTTACAGTTTTCAATGTACAGGTCTTTTGCCATCTAAGTTAAATTTATTCCTAGATATTTTACTTTTGATGTAATTATAGATGGGATTGTTTCCTTAAGTTCTCCTTCTGCTAGTTCATTATTACTGTATAGAAATGCCCCAGATTTCTATGTATTGATTTTGTATCCTGCAACTTTGCTGAATTCTATTAGTTTTAACAGTTTTTTGGTGGATTCTTTAGGGTTTTCTATATATAGTATCATGTCACCTGAAAATAGTGCTGATTCTTCCTTTCCAATTTGGATGGCTTTTATTTTTTTGCATAATAGCCGTGGCTAGGACTGCCAATACCATGTTGAGTAAAAGTGGTGAGAGTGGGTATCCTCGTCTTGTGTGTGCTGTGATCTTTATTTCCTTCAAAGTTGGGGCTTTATTTCGTTTGTCTCTAGATTTTTTTTGAGTACTCCTTTGATTTCTTCAAAGACCCATTGGTTCTTCAGTAGCAGCTTGTTTAATCCATGTTTTTGTGGTTTTCCTCACTTTCTTCTTATAATTAATTTCTAATTCATACTATTGTCAAAAACAATTCTTGATATGATTTTAATTTTTTTGAATTTATAAGACTTGTCTTTGGCGCAACATATAATTTATCCTGGCGAATGTTCCATGTGTATTCTGCTGCTTTTAGATGGAAGTGCTGTGTATATCTCTTATTAAGTCCATCTGGTCTAATATGTTGTTTAAGGATGATGTTTCATTATTTCCTGGATGATCTAGCCTTGATGAAAGTGGGATATTAAAGTATCCTACTGTTAATGTATTGCTTTGAACTTCTCTCTTTAGGTCTGTTAATATTTGCTTTATTTATTTTGGTGCTCCTATGTTGTACAAATTATACTTATAAGTGTTATATCTTCTTGCTATCTTGACCCCATTATCATTATGTAATGTCCTGCTTTGGTTTTTGTTACTGTCTTTGTTTTAAAATTATTTTGTTTGATATGAGTATGGCTACTCCAGTTTTCTATCTTTTTCCATTCCTTCACTTTGGTCTGTGTATGTTCTTACTTCTGAAGTGAGTTTCTTGTAAGCAGCATATGTGAATCTTGATTTTTTTATCCATTCAGCCACTCTATGTCTCTTGATTTGTGAATTCAGTCACTTACATTTAAAGAATTATTAATAAGTATATACTTTTTGCCATTTTGTTAACTGTTTTCTGTTTTTTTTTGTAGTCCTTCTCTGTTCCTTTCTTCTTCTCTTGTGGTTTGATTACTTTCTTTAGGGTTATGTTTAGATTCCTTTTGTATTTTCTTTGTATTTACTGTAAGTTTTTTCCTTGTGGTTACCATTAGGTTCACAAAATTTTCTATGTATATAGCAGTCTTTTTAAAGTTGAGAGTAACTTAATTTTTAACACATTCCAATGCTTTATATATTTTTACCCCCATATTTTATTTTGTTGATGACATTTTATATCTTTAGATTTTATGCTAATAATTAAAATTTTAGTTATTTTATTACTAATATCTTTTAACCTTCATGCTTGCTTTATAAATGATTGATCCACTACCTTTGTTATTATTTACCTTTTCCACTTTATTTCAAATTATTTTCAAGCATTTTCTTTTATTAATTAGTGTATTTTTTTGGTTTGTTTTGGCTTAAAGAGGTTCATTTAACATTTCTTCAAGGGCTGGTTTAGTGATGAGCAACTTTAGATTTTGCTTATCTAGAAAGCTTTTAATTTCTCCTTCAATTCTGAATGATAACATTGGTAGATAGAGAATTCATGATTGTGTTTTTTCCTTTCAGCACTTTGAATATGTCAGGCCACTCCCTTCTGGCCTATAAAGTTTCTGCTGCAAACTCTGCTGATATCTTATGGGTTTTACCCTGTATATAACAAGTTGTTTATCTCTTGTTGCTTTCGGGATGCTCTCTTTATCCTTATATTTTACCATTTTAATTATAATGTGTCTTGGTGTGGATCCTCGTAGGTTCATCTTATTTGGAACTCTCTGGGTTTCCTGGATTTGGATGTCTGATTCCTTCCCCACATTAGGAAAGTTTTCAGACATTATTTCCTCAAATAATTTTTCTGGCCCTTTCTCTCTCTCTCTCTCCTCCCTCTGGGATCCCTATAATGTGAATGCTATCCCACTTGATTTTTCCTATAGGTGTCTCAAGTTACCTGCATCTCTCTTAATTCTTTTATCATTTTGTTGCTCTGACTTCCATTGCTTTGCCTTCCAGCTTGCTAATTCTTTATTCTACTTCACCCATTCTGCTGTTGAACCCCTCTAGTATATTCAGCTCAGTTATTACTTTGGTTTGGTATTTTCTTTTATTTTCTATCCCTTTGTTGACATTCTCATTGTGTTATTCATTCTTTTTTTGAGTTTCATGAGCATCTTTGATCATTACTTTGAACTCTTTATCAGGTAGATTGTTTATCTTCATTTCATTTCGTTATTTTTCCTAGGTTTTATCTTGTGCTTTCATTTTGAACATATTTTGTCTCCTCATTTTGCCTAACTGTGATTGTTTCTGTGTAGAAGGCAAGTCAGCTACCTCTCAGTGTTGAAGGGGTGGCCTTATGTAGGAGGGATCCTGTGGTTCCCAGAAGCACAGTCTCCCCTTGGTCACCAGAACCAGCCACCCAAGGGGTGCTCGTGTGCGCTGTGTGCACACTCCTACTGTGGTAGGGCAGTAGCTACGGCATGTTGGTGGGTGGGGCTCTCAGTGGCTCCACCCACAGTGCTAACAAGTCCGAGGGAGAATTCTAAAATGTAGCCTGCCAGCACCAATATTAGTAAGGTAGACTGAGACTGCAAAAATGTCTCCTGCCAGTGTCTCACTGCCTGGGGAGAGCCCTTGATGTTTCCTACCTCTAAGGCAGATGATTTAAAGTTTGTAAATGGGTCTCCTCTACCTATGTGATTTTCAAATTTTTTTGTGCTGGTTTCTGGGTCAAGTGAGTCTGCACCTGAACCCTTTACGAGTAGGTTTTCCATTCCCCACAGTTTTATAGTTGTACTGAATGTAATCCCCATTGATTTTCAAAGACTAGTGTTTTGAGGGCTTGTCTTTCCTGTGTAGAATCTAAGGGTTAGGGTGCCTGAGGTGGAGCTCAAATCCCTCATGCCTCAGGGAAAGTTCCATACCTTTGATATCCTTTCCAGTTGTGACTCACTGCAGCTGGGGTGTGGCTTTTCCCCTGCCAATCCATGTCTCTGTCTCTCTTTCCCATCTGGATTCTGTCCTTTTATTTGTTCAAGAGGCTCTGTTCATCAATTTTCAGGTCCTTTTCAGAGAGAATTATTTCATATGTCGTTGAAGATTTCTTGTGTCCATGGGAAAAGGTGAATTCATGCTCTTGCTAAGTTGCCATCATGAACTCACCTACTCCCAAAGCACTTATTTTTTGTTTTTACTCAGCATAGAGATCAGTGGCTATTTCCTAGATAATGGCCAGAAATTTTAAACCATTCATATATTTTCCCAGTACGGGTAACTGAGTCACATTAAGAGGTAATGTGATACACATTAAGGCCAATGTAACCACGAGTGCAGAAGCAGCATGTTATAGTGGAAGAAGCACTGAACTCAGAGTTAAGAAGGCTGGGATTCTCAACAGAATTCTTCAGGAATGACCTTGATCTTAGAATTAGGTGATTAAGCAGGTGAACTTTATGGTTCTTTTTGCTTTACCTGTCCATTGTTCCATGTCAGGCTACTTCATCCCTTATGAAAACCTGCCAAACATTTAGGGCCACTTAAAAATTTCTTGCATCCAGTTTCACTTATTTACAAGCAGAGAATCTGCCAGAATATAGTTTTATTAAAACCAGGTTTATTATTATTCAGATTTGGATATAAGTGTGATGTCAGTCAAGTGATGCCCCTGAAACATAACTATTTATGCATTTAGTCAATCAATTTAAGAACATTTTGTGACCACTTATTAGACTCAGAACATTGAACTAGACACAATGGGAAACACAAAAATGAAACACACATAGATCATTCCTGCAAAAAATGCCCCCTCTTATAGAAGAAAACATATATAAACAAATAACCATCAATGAAGTAGGTGATAGGTGACTTATGAGACTTACAGGGAACAGCTGGAACTGAGTGAATATTAATTTTATCACTGATCTATCATTGACATAAATAATTCCATCTTGCATCCTTCATAATAATTATTTATTATTATTTTAATGTAGCATTTAGTGTTTGTGTGTGTTTGTAAGTGTGTCTTCTAGTTGTAATAGATGTTCAAAGTAGACATTTTATAAAAATCAGATGAACAAAAGAACACAATGAAAACATTCAATCCTGTGATCTAGCATTACCATTGCTAACATTCTGATGGATTCCTTCTAGCTTATTTCCATAACTTATTCTCTTTTCACTGACCGTACCATGAGTTTTCCCATGTCATTAAAATAATTATACAATGTGTTTTTTAATGGCTGACTGTATTCTACTATGGGGGGAATATAATTTGCTTGGCCAGTACCCCACTCCACTTTTTTTGGACATTTAATTTCACTTATTCGTTTATGAATCATTTTTTCAGTACCTGCTACATTCAAGGAACTGTTCCTAGTTAGGAAATAGAGAAAACAAAACATAAGATGTACTTGCTGTCTTGGAACTTGCATTGTAGAAGCAAAATAATATCATAAATGAAATTAACTGGTTCTACCTAAGAAAGCCACTTACTTAACACTTTACAAGCTAAAATATTAATCTTTAGGCCCTCTCCAAAGAGGTTCAGATTATGCCTAAATCTTCTAGAATTGACTGGAGACCATGACTATTCCCACAGGATTCAGATTAAGGCTAGACAGTACCCACAGTGCTCACACCTTCCAAGCCTTTGCTGAAAGGCTAGCCTTCCAGCAGGCAGTGCCCAGTTACAGTTTTGAATGGAGGTTGGCAGCAGCTGGTAGGGTAGGGCCCACATGAAACAGGAGTAGCTGTTTCACAGTAGGCCAGTACCGATATTAGCTTACTTTAAAAAGTGACTGGGAATAGATTCCCTTGCTTGGGAATTTGACCTGAGCTACCAAAGGGTATGAAGCAGTCAGAAAGTTAGAACTGAAGATGACTCTTATATGGAAAATGTTTGATGCAGTTGCAATGGACCATTGTAAGATTAATTAGTGAGGGTGCAAAAGCCTTAAATAAGCAGCACTTTTGAAGCAGAGAAGAAAATATATAGTCAATAGTGGAAAAAAAGAGACACATGGAAAGCATCTGTTGTGTTCATATAAACGTACTAAGGTAAGATCAAAATCAGGAATTCTCATTTTTTATGGATCCCAGAACTGTCTTGGACTCAGAACAGCCCTCTAAGTCCAAAAGACCCTGATTTCTCAGCTTTCTGGAGCCTCTTACACCCATTACTTGAGGTAAATCTCTCGTCCTTCCAACCAGAGGAACTCAACAAAAAGAAGTCTTTATACAGAAGGGACGACATATATATAAAGAACAATACACAACAATACATAATTCAGTCCCATCCAACTCATAAAACAAACTTTACTGATGTTTTTGATTTGGGAACTAGTTTATAGGGACCCAAATTTCCTTTCTTTTTAATTTTGTTTTTGTTTTTCTTTTTTTTTTTGTAGAGGTCATTAGAAAAGTCTGTTTCTCTTCCTTAATATATGTTCTATAAAAACTAGGTACAAGCATTATGTTTAGGCACTGGGATGGTTTTCGAGATGAAAGACACATTCTCTACCACGAGGAGCAAACATCCTAATAGCAAACCTGACTCTACAATGCAGGGCAATGAGTCTTTTAAAAAAGTTTGCAGAAAATGCTAAGGGGAACACAAGGAGGGGCGTGTAAACCAAAGTAGAGAAGGGTTCCTGAGGAAGGCGACTCTTAAGCTAAGTTTTAAAGGATAAACAGGAGTTACCTGTTTCAAACTTCAGTTCAAGATAGAGTTCTCTGATCACCAAGAAAAACATTTATTCTCATTGTGTTTTTAAAAAACCTACTGAAGACTTGTGCTCATTTTCAGTTCTGACACCTTGACTGTGGGTATGCAGTATCTGTAACAGTTTTTGGGTAATCTTTGGTCACCAAAATTATCTCTCCATATTCTTTCTCTGCAGTATCTCCCAAATTTGCTGGATTATGGGGATCACCTAAAGCTCCTAAGTATGCATGTCCCCCAAAACTGTCCCCTGGAGATTCTAATGCAGTAAGTCTGGATATTTTTTCAAGTATCCAGCTAGTACTCATTATTAAGCATGTTCAGGAATAATGTTTCTGCTAATTCTTCAATAAGGGTTTTTCTATTATCACAATATTTTCCAGGATTAGTAAATAAGAAAAGAAACAAACATAAAATTTCACGTTAAGCCAAAAATTTCCTTTTAGTTGAATTTTATAGGTAAACGCACACACCCCTACACATGTATATTATTGTCTTAAAAAATTTCAATGTGAGTTAATTTCTATTTATTCAGGCCATCATCTTGTGTGAATTTCATTGTTTTACTTTCATTGTAATCTACTCATGGGTTACTCCTAGTTTAAGATATTCATTCTGTTCACATCCATGTTTATGATTTTTCTTTAGAGAAATACAGCTTAGATTTAGCTTTCAGGGATTTGGGTAAGACGGTATGAAGAGTATAGTGGGTGGCTGCTATATCAAATTGAGAAACACAGAGATGAAAAATATTTAATAAAATATGGGCATAAAGGGGTTGGCTATTGTTTGGAAGGGGTGTTTGATGAAGGAAGTATAATATTGCTATGTCAGGGATTTGCTCCACTTGAATTCCAAGAAGTATAGCAAGCGCATGAATCTCATGACAATCTACAGCTTTTCTGGATTAATGAGTAAAGCAAGCACTGACTTCATTACCAAGTTGGCAGGAGGCAAATCATTACACAAATACCAATTGTTATTGACTCAGTATCTGAAGTGTGTGTACTGAACGAGAGCATAAGCGAAGACTCAGAACAGTTTGTCACTGGAACAGGAAGGTCGTCTTTTTTCAGAGGAATAGAAGATAATATGACTCCCACAAAAGGAACGATCATATATAATCCAGAACTATTCCATTTGCCACACTAGCTAAGTATTAGAACATCTTCCTAAGATAGGTGGAACTGGAAACTCATTAAAAGGGACAGTTAGTTCCTTTGTGTAATTATACGTCACAAATTTATAGGATCTGTTTGAGGGCTGGTGCAGCCATTGTCAATGCAACTTTGTCATCCTCATAAGTTTCAGTTCTTAGTACCTCTCTATGTATTATTTTATATAAGTATGTGAAGTAAGTAGACTCTTTCTCACTATTTAAAAAAATGTATATGAGGATACTTGTAGCCCTATGAACTGAACAAGAATATTTGTGTTTGGGTGGTATTACATGTTTGTATAGAAATTTTGTGCTTGTGTGTCTGCAGCTGGCAGTAACTGTGGGATAGTCCAGTGACACTCTCCCGCTGGAATATCCATAGGCAACTCTTACTACCCTAAGGTAGTCAGCAGACACCTCAGGGTCTGAACGATTCCAGCCTGGTCCAGGACACTGACAGAGAGCATACATTTCCCAGAGGCAGAATCAAATTAACAAAGACTATGAGACTGATAAATAAAAACAAAATGCCATCTATTAGTTTAAAATGAGGAATTATAAATAATAGAGGAACAAAAGTGTTAGAATTTGTACCACCCGAGGATCCTCTCCTGATAGTCAGGTTATACGTGATGTATTTACCAACTGAAAGAAGATTTATAAAATTGCTTTGCAAATTACTGTCCCAGCAAATATAAGTGCTTATGATCAACACATTACTTTCCTGTAGTGGATCTGTATAGAAGAACAAACTATAAACAGGAAGTTGCTGGCTGAGTTTCAAATCAGAAAAAAAAAACAGAAGAATTGAATTCTTAATGGTCCGGTTCTGATTGGCTGATGGCCCACCTCCAGGCTGCACCTGAACCTTAAAGTCTGTTCATCAAACTCTTAGCATCCAACTTACGTCACAGGTGTGTAGGCCTGTAACATTAGAAATACTCATTTGGAGAAGACCGAGGTTTCCTCTTTCCTAGATAGTGCTAACATTTATCTTTGTGACTCTTTATTTGTATTAAATTTACTTGGTTGATGCTTTCTTTCAATGGCAATGAAAAATACTTTGGTAACAGCAGAACATTTCAGGCCAGAAATCTAGTTATCTTGGTTGTGATCTATTCTAGTTTAACTCTGAGAGGCACTTTGTTACAGCCACCTCTCACCCCAGGGACCTACTGGTAGAATTTATTGTAGCATCTTGATATTATATTGACAGATGGGAAAAAAAAAACATTAATTAAAGTCTTGCTTGTATTTTCATTTTCAACTCAAATGTGTATTTTGCTATATTTAAGAGCTACATGTATGTTTCCAATATACATCTATTTTTTTGTAGTAAATAACAAATCATTAAGCCTTCCCAGAAAATGGAACTTCTAATTGAGGCCTGGGAATTACTTAAGATATTAATGGCTATCTTTCAAATCCACTATAATTGAAATTCCTATCTTTCTTGAAGCTAATATGTACTTTGATTCCATCAAGGTTTTCTCATTCTCATTCTGACCTAAAAGAGTGTCATCTGCTAAATTACTAGCATGCCTTGCTGTATATCCATACTGGATATTCTGTGTTATCCTGTAGCATGGCCATCTCCTCTGGATCTGAGAAACCTGTCCACAATCCGGGAATACAACACCATATATCATGACTTGCTATATCTGGACATGCCTTAATTTTAACACAACCTTTATCCAAATATTTAATTTGGGGATGAAGATTTCATGGGAAACACGCCACCACTCCATACCCAGTTCTGCATCGTAAACATCGTCAACTAATGACAGCAGTCTCCACGTGGGCAAGACTTGGCCTGAGTCTGGAATTGGGTTTCTCAACCATAAACCTCCAAGGGAATGACTGCTTCCAAAAATCGGAGTTGGCCTGCTAGAAGTTAATTTGGATTTTTTTGCCTGTTTTATAGTGTCTGATAAGATCTGTCATTTATTTTGAATCTCAGCATTTATCTGAAAACAATTATCTAACCAAGTTTTCTGAATCCCGGAAAGAACAAGTTTAGAGGAGAAGATGCTTTCTCCATTTTATTCCCTGTGGATCTCCTTATCAAGACAAACAAAACTGCCAAGTGTTATTGAGAAAGGCCTGAAAAGTAGCAAGGTTTCCTAAACATTGAGAGTTTTCTCAGCTAGTTTAGTCCAAATTAGTACCCAAGAGTAATAAGAGCTTTACTACAAGATTTATTTTTAATTAAGAAAATAATTTGGTTTTTAATTAGTGAAAAATATTTCTTATAAATCTGTTGTACATGAATAATCTATTTTGAATTTCTTCCATGTTATATGAAGCTAATTTGGTCTAGAAAATTATGAAATTACAATACCACTAGGAATTTCTCATGCACCAGAGCAACTATTGGTTAAAAGAACCAATGATAATTACTTGCTCATAGTCCTACTGCTCTGTGGTGAAATAAAGTGCAAAACGTTAGAGTTTAATAGATTACAGGTTAAAGCATCTTAAAATTATTGATAAAAATGTTAGCATATTAAGAATATTTTAATCAAGACTTAAGTTCATAATCAGGCACTGGGTTTAACTCTTTTGCCTGTGTATTACTGGCTGAATTGAGAAAAAAAGAGAAGAAGAAAGTCGTATGAGATGATTGCAAAGATATTTCCATTTGTAAAGAATAGATAAGTTAGAAGAATCAGATCATTCCTGATGTATAAATCAGAATTATTTATATTTTGGGGGTATGAAAGTTGATAATTCCAAAAGGCCACATGCCACACTACTTCAAACTATCCTGACTTTCAGATACACATGCTGATTGTGTCCTTATTTCCAGCTCGTATTCTAGGAGCTGAGAAATAGAGTTCTTGAATTTAAGAAGATGATGAAAAATACCTGCAATTGTATTTGCATAACTTGTAAAATTAGGGTCAAGACAAGGGCCTTTAACACTTTATTCTCTTCACCCCTATCTTATCCAACTTTTATGTGGATAAAATTTTTTTCACATTTGAAAAATTACATTTTTTTCTATCTTGAATATTGCTTATGTCATGACAAATCCATACATCTCCTGATAAGTAAATCTAGCTTTCGTTTTTATGTTAGTGATTTTCAGAAGGGAAATAAAATCCCCTCTTTTCCTTATACACCTTACTTCAATTAGTTCTCCAACTTTCTAATGTCTGCCTCAAGTAGCAGTATGTGCAAACGGTTCCCTGTGGAGCCGGCACCCGAATTTTAAGAAGTCAAAGAGGAAGCACAGTAGCTCATTAAACAGGCTGCTCTGCCCCCCACAGGATCTCACATGAATGTACCAAAATGGCTATATTTGCTTACCTAATTCCTCTCTCATTTTGCTTATACTTTTACTCTAAATAGGAAAAAAGAATGACAGAGGTAATGACCTAAATGAAAAACTGGTCTGCAGTGGGAATAACAGAGTTTTATAGGTGAAATTCTTATTTGCTATAGAAGCAAGACTCTCTGAATTCTGATTGCTTTCCAATGCAGAGGAGGGTCTGCTGAATCACTTTCCTGGCTCTTCCATAAGTTCCTCATGTTATTGCTGCTTGTACAGTGAATTTGCCACAATTTCTAGAGATGGTTCCATTTAGTCCTTACTACTGTTTTAGAACTAGAACTTTGTATTGATTTGGCTGGTAACTACCCAAACCCAGGCCTGTTTATCAGGGTAATTTTCATTCACACTGTCATTTTTTATTATTTATTTGAAGAGTAACTCAAAGTACTTACTGGGTTGAGGACTACAGTGAAGAAAAGTTCACCTCCTTGGATACTCTTGTCCAGCTCTCTAGGACCTCCTGGGTATTCTTTGTAGAAAATAGTGTGGGTGAAAAGCCCACAGGTTTGTCTTGGAAGAACCTGAAAAAAGAATGAACAAGTAAGGAAAAAGTTTCCTTCAACCAATTAATTTCTTGAACCTTACATTTTTTTCCTCATGAAAAATGATGCACAAGTTGATGTCATTGTTCAACTCTTAACTAAGGCCCAGAAAGTGAGGATGATTGATATCACTACAGAAGGAATACTGAAGAAAGCTGAAGTTTTATCCTTCTAAAACTAGGATAGACCCTGGATTATTTTATCTACTTATCTATTTTAAATCTTCAAGTTAGTACTTCTGTTATGAAGCCTAGTATGTTCTAGCATCTTAAAAATAAAACAAAGAAGAAGTAAAAGGAGACTTTAAAAAATTAAAAATATTGGAATTGTTTGTGCTACATTGTAAATCTAGCAGGCAGAAATTTTAAGGATAATACTGTCTGCCAGATTCTACACATATATTAGAAAATGAAGTCAATTATAATGTGATTCTTAGGAAATGACATTTTAAATTAGAGCAAATGTTTGAGACACAATCATAGTATCTACTCTAGTCTGAAAGGATGACTGCAGGTTATAGTCCAAATTCTAAGTCTAAAGCTTGCCAGTTCCAAAAGAAAAAGAGATTATGCATTTTGTTAGTAATTTTTATGAAGTGTTACAAACAAAATCATAAAAGATCTCTTAGTAAGGAGTCATCTTTTCAGATTTTGTATATAAAAGGCATTATTTGCTTCAATTATATACATTTGTGATAAAGACAAGTGTTTTTGAAATTCTTACAGCTTTTCTGGTAAAATATCAGTGCAATTATAAAAGAAAATGTGAGTTAAAGCCCTATAAAATGGCACAGTCTTTTGCTAAATTTTATATAATGACTTCTTCATGACCTGTGTCTATCACACTATATGTAAAGTAGTAGAAAATTAATGAATATACTTTGGAGAGCTACAGTATACAGAATCTTACACAAACAGATCTTCTGCTTATTGTCCTCAGCAAATTGATCTTTACATTTTCTGTTTTTATTCTTAAAGCACATTTGAGTCAGTAAGTGCTTTTAAAATAATACCTGTAAAGGATACCCCACGCTTTACAACTCTACAAATATACTAGCTCTTTGTCTTTAGTTTGTGTGTTATAATAAATTTCAATCTAGTACTTGGAAAGTTTTCTTAGAAAATATAATTCTCAGCTCAATCAGTACATCATATATTGCTGTATAAATAAAAACTTGTTACTTATTTTGATAAATTATGAAAGTTATATCTTTAAAAGCTATTTTATCTTTATGAAATAGTTAATAGAACTTCAGTTTATTGCTGAGTATTAGCTCTAATGGTGTCTGTGTTTAAAAGCATACATTCTCATAATGTTATATACAAAATCAAGGATAAAAAAACTAAATGCAAATATATTCCCCAACAATTCATGGAAATGTAATTTCCTAGAAATCGAAGCTTTATAAAGCACTTATTAATTAATTAATTTATTTAACAAATACATATTCTAAACTCTGTTCAAGTCCATGTGGGAGAACACAAAAAAATATGCTTTCTACTCTTGAAGGATTTACAGTATGGAGTAAGGAGAAATACCCAAAAGCTAAATAATGAAATGACTACATGTGACTAAATGCCAGGTTATTTTTCATTTTAGAAGTGAATGATTTTGAATCACTTTTAGTATTCAGTTTGAATATCTTCTGTGAAAAATTATGGGAGCATACAGAGCCATCTTTGGGACTTGATTGTCTAGCTGATTCTGCGCAAAATGGGGAAAGAAGTGAAAAGAAAGTTGAGTTTTGTTTATTTCTCAGACTGTTAGGGTTTGAACCCAGGGAAAAGGAAGTATCAGGCTCCCTCTGCATCTCCGGGGAGGAGCACACCTGCTGGGAGGAGGGGAGCCGACACGAGCTCCGCGATGATTGGCAGGCTGCCACGGGTCTGAGAAGATGGCCGGAGTGGGAGAGGGTCACAGCCCATTGTCTTGCTCCCTGAACATAATGCCCCAGGACACTCAACACGTTCTGTGAAGCCAGTTTCCTGCACCTATGGCCTAAATCTGGAATAACTGACAACAAATGTGTCTGGAAGCTACCATTAGAGACCACCTAGAATGCTGCAAGCAGGATTGATGAGAGTTTCTATCAAAGCACATTTCCATTAAGAACAGTAAATAGATAATCAGAATCTGTGGTCTAATTGCTTAGAGCTCTCTGGTTTTCTCAAGAGAATCACATTTAACAACCAGGGGGTTAGGGTAGAGAATCCTGTTTCCCATCAGTTCCCTACTGAATGAAGATAGGAATTGCCCAATAGATAAGACAACGTGATAGGACTGGGGGTTCAGAGACTCTGGTTCGGGCTCAAGCACCTTGAAGTGTAGCAGGCTTTTATGTTCCTAGTGGAGTTATAAGGTGATGTTATAGGAATTCAGAGGAGAATAAGATCAGTGTAGGCCTGGGTTAATCTCTATGGTATTGAGATTCCACAGACCAAGGTACTTTACATTAAATTATATAAAAAATAGGACTTGATATGAGGAACAAAGGAAATAGGAGTAAGTAGAAAGTGGTCAGAAAGTCTTTTGAGGTGGAAAGAACAAAGGCATGGACATAATAAAACGGTTTCCGACCTTTTTGGCTGGAGTGAGTCTGTGTTAGCTATAGGAAATAGAAGATAAAAAGGTAGACTTATTCCGAATTGTTTTCAGGTCCCTGAAAGAGCAAGTTAAGGGACGTGTAAATGATTGGAAGTAACCAAGGTTAGGAAGGCCAAATGAAGGCAGCATTGTAGAAAGACTAAAAGGCTGGCACTGCCTGTAGGACAGACTGCAGTGGGATATGGATGGAAGCTGTAAATAGACAAAGTGGGAACCAGTAGCATAGTTTACACACAAAACTCAAAGTAGTCAGTTAGGCTCTCGGAGAGTAAAGAAAATAAAACAATTTTAAAGGAATTATTGATGAAATGTAGACAATGATTGGAAGTTGGGGGAGGTGATGTGGGGGCGATGTGATATTCGAATTACAGAACTGAATTAGGGACAGCAGGATCAATAGCTGGCTCAAAGGGATGGTTATGAGTTTTATTTAAGGGTTTTTGATTTTGATTTATGAATGGATCAACTTTAATGACAGTAAAGTTTCCCCTCATTTCATACAAGAAAATATGTTTGATCTAAGTAAGGTTTACCCCTCCCTTCCCTGATCTTTTCTCCATTGTAGTTAGTCTCTGCCTAATGGGGCATGTTGACTCTTGTGTTCTAACTGGCAGCTCTGTTCGGGTGACTCCAGGCCCTGTCCTCTCTCTCTTAACTGCATAAACAGCTGTCTGCCGAACATTTCCCATTTGCGCATTCTCATCCAAGAGCCTACAAAGAAAATCTATAGGGTTTCCATGGATTGCTGCAAAAGTGGAAGGAACCGTAGGGACCGTTTCGTCAGAACAGGAAATCTGTTAGGGCCTTTATCACCTGCAAGATTCATGCATTTATGATACCGGTAAAATATGTTTTCACGAGAAATGAAAATGAATGTATCTCATGTGACATATCCAAGCAGGTTTGCCGGCAGCCGAGAGAGTAACAGTAACAAAAGAGAACAACATTGAATAAAGTCCTTAGGGACTTACGTTCACTATTCTAAGACTGCATATGATTTAAAAATGACAGGAGGTATTGAATACTTTTAAATTATAATATAACCCAGGCTTTCTACACTCTCACTGGGCAGAAGGCTGGCAGCTTGAGGCAGAGCAAGTTCATTTTCAATAAAGAGGAAGGGCAGTTTGGGATAAAATATGGCTATTATGGCCTCATCTAGCATTTATAACTGCTTTTATTGAGGGAAAAGTCAAGATGGGAGTTAATCCAAGTTAAATGTCATTACCCATTCTGTAATTTTTGCAGACATTGGAAAACTGAAAAGCAATCAGTCACACCTAGTTCTGGAGGGTAGACATCTGTTCAAACATGGTTTACAGACAGTTATAGTGCCAGTGTTCTTCGTTCTTGGTGTTCCTTCCCAGTGTGTGTCTAAAGCAGGAGACCCATTCCTACTCCACCAGTACTCTTTGGATTTTCTGATTTGGGCAAAAATTAGGATTTAATTACTTACTTTGGGAGGTCCCAAAAAGTTCTAGGTCATAACATATCCTGACAATATGCATTTGTCACCAGTATAAAAAAACAAAACAAAATGGAGACGCTTTGGAGAGAATTTGACAGTGGATAATTAAATGATTTAATTAACATATCTCTAATTTGTACTCTTATTATGATCTGTTAATGATTATGTAGGACTTCATATGTGGCTTCTTGCTGTAAATAGTTGAATTTTATTTTAGTCTGACATGGTAAAGAGAACAGAGTTTGGCTTGTAAAAGAGCAGTGTGGTTAATATGTAGTTTGTATTAGTTTTACACACTAACTTTTTGAAGAAATAATGGCTTCTCTAAATTATCTGCAATTTAGGTTTAATGTTTCCTTAATATTTTAATGTCATGCCTGCTTAATAGCGGTAGCATCAGTAAAAATCATTTTAAAGTTATATTCGAAGAATTGAGAAGAAGTGACTTTAATTAAGACAGCATTGGCTTAGAGATGACAAATATGTTTCCTGCAACATGGAGCTTTTCCTACAGTTAAGCTTTTAACATTTCTGCTCTTCTCTCTCATTCTCCCTTCTAATGAGGAATGTAAGTCTGGCAGAATTAGTTGTACCCTGTGTGACCAGAGGCAGCTCACCATGATGTTTTTGTGGATGAAGCCCTTCCTGTATCTAGCTGGTTTCAGATGTGGATACTCTTCAGTGCTGGTGATTCTAATATTCCAGACCTTCTTCCAGGCCTCATAAAGCTGGACATGTACAGGGTAGACGCCCGAGTGGTGAGGGGCTACAGCATAGCCCATGTCGGTAGGAATGCCATGCTCCTAAGATCAAGCAAATGTTAATTAGAATGTGGGAAGATGTATCATCATCCTATTTTTATGCCAGGATTTTTCAAATGTACTATAAACACATTTGATTAAATCCATCTTTACTTAATTGTACTGTAAAATTAAAGTGATAAATAATATATCTAGACTTCATGAAGCCTGGTAGCCATTCCACCAGTCTTGATGTTGACACACTGTGTCCAAGTGTTGGGGGGACAGGACTAGTGATTTTAACGAATACTTTGAAAGAGTCTGCATTCAGTGCTCTGTCATAGCCACCTGTTCTATTTCACAATTTCAGTAAATTAAATGACAAACACTTGCTATGAACAACACTCAGCATTTCCCACCAAATAAAACCAACATTTATTAGAGGGACAGAACATATTCGGAGTTCACTAGACCTGTTAACAGGATTTTGTTTTGCCTGATGCCCAGTTTCTACAAAGTTTGCCACATTTTTGTTGGTCCCTTGGCATGTGGTCCAGTAATAGATCATGTTCCCTGCCTTAGCAGAAGCACACGCTTTCAATTAGAAAATGTGGTAACATTTTATAGAGCAATTTTTGAAGTTGGAGGTTGTATACATAAAATGTATACGTTTGAAGTTAGGCTTGTATACATAAAATGAGTCCAGTCAAAAAATTATAATTTTAAAATTACACACACACACACATACACACACTCACACACACCACATACTACTTTTTTCTGTTCAGTTGATCCTGACCAGGTCTGTAAATTCTCAAAATAAATCTATGTGACATCTGGATTATTTTGGATGGGTCTTGGGATAACCTTGGCATAGCTGTGATTGTTCTTCATTTGAGCTGGCGCATTATCCTGATACAGTCTCTTTGGCATAGCGAAAAATTGAACAGGCATAAAAGAGGACATGTGTCTCTTATAAACAGAACTCCCATGGCTTCAGTAGTAGATGTGTCTTTTTCTCCTGAATGATATTTTGTTTTTCTATCTGTATTTTTAAATTGTTTATAGTCTTCAAAAAGTTCCACCCAAATAAGCTTCCTTTAAACTAGTAATGGCTTTTCTTCATGTTAGCGGTCATACAGAGAACCATTTATCAGATTACTAATTCTAAGTGCATTGAATTGTAGAAATATGCTATGAATGGATTTGAAAAAAGCAGCAGGTATGGATAGCTTTGTTTTTAAACCTAAATAATAACAGGAGGTGAAGGAAGCATATGAAGCACCTGAACACAGGGAAAATGGATGGCCAGTGGGTTGTCATTATCTAATTATCTGTCAGTCTCCTTAATATAAGGCTTAAAAGGCTCTCAAGATCTGGTCCCAGCTACCTACATAGCTTCAGATCCTATCAGCATTCATTCTCCCCTCTGGCCTGATTTCTGATGATTCCCTCCATATCTTTATTGTGCACTGTCCACATTGTCCACCTCAACTGGAGCGCCTCTTTCCTCTTATCAAGTCCATTCATCATTTAAGACTCAGTTTAGTCAGCAGTAGTGGAGGATGAAAGTGCTGTCACCTCACTGCTGTGAGTAAGAGAATGGTGGGGTTCTAGGTGGAGCAGGCTGCACCTGTGCTTCCGAAGGGAGGGGGGAAAACCTCATGCTCTTCATTTTATTTGTGTCTTTGTAGTAATAACCTTACTTAGGCAATTATTACTATATTATTTAGAATTTCACTTTTTTGAATTGAAATATCTCATTGCTTTTTTTTAAAGCTCAAACTACGTCAAATTTTTTTTTTTATATATATGGTCCTCATTGTTTTATTCTTGGCTATGAAGACTTGATGTCACAAAAGGCCAACTCTGCAAATTTATATAAAATTAATAAAATTGCAATTATAATCACCATAGATTTTTAACTGGATTAAATTATCTTAAAATTCATTTAGAAATAATAAAGTAAAGTACCTGTGAATAGTTAATAAATGTAGAAAGAAGTACATTAAGAGTTATCAGATATCAGAAGATACAACTAAGGTACCATAAGAAAATCTGTATGATACTAGCATAATAGAAATATGAACCAGTGCAACAGGCCAGGAAATCCAGGCATAGTTACCTGTTTATAAGAATATAACATAGGAAAGGTGAAACTTTAATTCAGTGACAAAAGGATGATTATATAATAAATGGTGCTGATACTATCTACCCAGAAAAAAACTAGACCCCCATTTTATGCCATTTACAAAAATAAATGCCAAATGCATTGGACCCCTGAACAATGTGGGTTTGAACTTCGTGGGTCCATTTATACATGCCTTTTTTTCTTTCTTTTTTTTTTAACAATTTATTTTATTTTAGTATCATTAACCTACAATTACATGAGCAATATTGTGATGATTAAACTACCCCCTTCATCAGGTCCCCCCCACCAACCCTATTACAGTCACTGTCCATCAGTGTAGTGAGATGAGAATCACTACTTGTCTTCTCTGAGCTGTACAGTCCTCCCTGTGCCCCCCGACCCTATGTCTGCCAATCGTAATGCCCCTTTTACCCTCTTATCCCTCCCTTCCCACCCATCTCCCCAGTCCCTTTCCCTTTGGTAACTGTTAGTCCATTCATGGGTTCTGTGAGTCTGCTGCTGTTTTGTTCCTTCATTTTTTTTTTCTTTGTTCTTATACTCCACATATGAGTGAGATCATTTGGTACTTGTCTTTTTCGGCGTGGCTTATTTCACTGAGCATAATACCCTCCATTTCCATCCATGTTGTTGCAAATGGTAGGATTTGTTTTTTTCTTATGGCTGCGTAATATTCCATTGTGTACATGTACCACATCATCTTAATCCATTCATCTACTGATGGGCACTTAGGTTGCTTCCATTTCTTGGCTATTGTAAATAGTGCTGCAATAAACATAGGGGTGCATCTGTCTTTCTCAAACTGGGCTGCTGCATTCTTGGGGTAAATTCCTAGGAGTGGGATTCCTGGGTCATATGGTATTTCTATTTTGAGTTTTTTGAGGAACCTCCATACTGCTCTCCACAATGGTTGAACTAATTTGCATTCCCACCAGCAATGTAGGAGGGTTCCCCTCTCTCCACATGCTCGCCAACATTTGTGGTTGTTTGTGTTTTGGATGTTGGCCATCCTCACTGGTGTGAGGTGATATCTCATTGTGGTTTTAATTTGCATTTCTCTGATGATTAGCAATGTGGAGCATTTTTTCATGTGCCTGTTGGCCATCTGAATTTCTTCTTTAGAGAAGTGTCTATTCATGTCCTGTGCCCATTTCTTAATTGGGTTATTTGCTTTTTGTTTGTTAAGGTGCGTGAGTTCTTTGTATATTTTGGATGTCAACCCCTTATCAGATACATCATTTATGAATATATTTTCCCATATTGTAGGATGTCTTTTTGTTCAACTAATGGTGTCCTTTGCTATACAGAAGCTTTTCAACTTGATATAGTCCCATTTGTTCATTTTTGCTTTTGTTTCCCATGCCCGGGGGGATATGTTCATGAAGAAGTCACTCATATTTATGTCCAAGAGATTTTTGCCTATGTTTTTTTCTAAGAGTTTTATGGTTTCATGATTTACATTCAGGTCTTTGATCCACCTTGAGTTTACCTTTGTGTATGGGGTTAGACAGTAGTCCAGTTTCATTCTCTTACATGTAGCTGTACAGTTTTTCCAACACCAGCTGCTGAAGAGGCTGTCATCTCCCCATTGTATATCCAGGGCTCCTTTATCAAATATTAATTGACTGTAGGTGTTTGGGTTAATGTTTGGATTTTCTATTCTGTTCCCCTGGTATGTGGGTCTATTTTTGTGCCAGTACCAAATTGTCTTGATTACTGTGGCTTTGTAGTAGAGCTTGAAGTCAGGGAGCGTAATTCCCCCTGTTTGATTCCTCCTTCTCAGGATTGTTTTGGCTATTCGGGGTCTTTTCTGGTTCCATATGAATTTTAGAATTATTTGTTCCAGTTCATTGAAGAAAGCTGTTGGTAGTTTGATAGGGATTGCGTTGAATCTGTAGATTGCTTTAGGTAGTATTGCCATTTTGACAATATTGATTCTTCCTAGCCAAGAGCATGGGATGCATTTCCATTTGTTAGTGTCTTCCTTAATTTCTCCTAGGAGTGTCTTGTAGTTTTCAGAGTACAGGTCTTTCACTTCCTTCGTTAGGTTTACTCCTAGGTATTTTATTCTTTTAGGTGCAATTGTGAATGGAATTGTTTTTCTGATTTCTCTTTCTGTTAGCTCATCATTAGTGTATAGGAAAGCAACAGATTTCTGTGTGTTAATTTTATATCCTGCAACTTTGCTGAATTCAGATATTAGTTCTAGTAGTTTTGGAGTGGAGTCTTTAGGGTTTTTTATGTACAGTATCATATCATCTGCAAATAGTGACAATTTGACTTCTTCTTTACCAATCTGGATGCCTTGTATGTCTTTGTTTTGTCTGATTGCCATGACTAGGACCTCCAGTACTATGTTGAATAACAGTGGAGAGAGTGGGCACCCCTGTCTTGTTCCCAATCTTAGATGAAAAGCTTTCAGCTTCTCGCTATTAAGTAAGATGTTAGCTGTGCGTTTGTCATATATAGCCTTTATGATGTTGAGGTACTTGCCATCTATACTCATTCTGTTGAGAGTTTTAATCAAAAATGGATGCTGAATTTTGTCAAATGCTTTTTCAGCATCTATGGAGATGATCATGTGGTTTTTGTTCTTCTTTTTATTGATGTGATGGATGATGTTGATGGACTTTCGAATGTTGTACCATCCTTGCATCCCTGGGATGAATCCCACTTGATCATGGTGTATGATCCCCTTGATGTATTTTTGAATTCGGTTTGCTAATATTTTGTTGAGTATTTTTGCATCTACGTTCATCAGGGATATTGGTCTGTAATTTTCTTTTTTAGTGAGGTCTTTGCCCGGTTTTGGTATTAGAGTGATGCTGGCTTCATAGAAAGAGTTTGGAAGTATTCCCTCCTCTTCTATTTTTTGGAAAACTTTAAGGAGAATGGGTGTTATTTCTTCTCTATATGTCTGGTAGAATTCAGAGGTGAATCCATCAGGTCCAGGGCTTTTGTTCTTGGGTAGTTTTTTGATTACCGATTCAATTTCGTTGCTGGTGATTGGTCTGTTTAGTTTTTCTGTTTCCTGCTTGGTGAGTCTTGGAAGGCTGTATTTTTCTAAGAAGTTGTCCATTTCTTCTAGGTTTTGCAGCTTGTTGGCATATAGATGCTCGTAATATTCTCTTATAATTCTTTGTATTTCTGTGGGGTCTGTTGTTATTTTTCCTTTCTCATTTGTGATTCTGTTTATGTGTGTAGATTCTCTTTTTCTCTTAATGAGTCTGGCTAGGGGTTTATCTATTTTGTTTATTTTTTCAAAGAACCAGCTTTTGGTTTCATTGATTTTTTCTATTGTTTTATTCTTCTCAATTTTATTTATTTCTTCTCTGATCTTTATTATGTCTCTCCTTCTGGTAACTTTGGGCCTCATTTGTTCTTCTTTTTCCAATTTCAATAATTGTGTCCTTAGACTATTCATTTGGGAATGTTCTTCCTTCTTTAAATGGGCCTGGATTGCAATGTACTTTCCTCTTAAGACTGCCTTCGCTGCGTCCCACAGAAGTTGTGGCTTTGTGTTGTTGTTGTCATTAGTCTCCATATATTCTTTGATTTCTATTTTGATTTGGTCGTTAACCTATTGATTCATTAGGAGAATGTTGTTAAGTCTCCATGTATTTGTGAGCCTTTTTGATTTCTTTCTGAAATTTATTTCTAGTTTTATACCTTTGTGATCTGAGAAGTTGGTTGGTAAGATTTCAATATTTTTGAATTTACTGAGGTTCTTTTTGTGGCCTAGAATGTGGTCTATTCTGGAAAATGTTCCATGTGCACTTGAGAAGAATGTGTATCCTGCTGCTTTTGGGTGCAGAGTTCTGTAGATATCTGTTAGGTCCATCTGTTCTAGTGTGTTGTTCAGTGCCTCTGTGTCTTTACTTATCCTCTGCCTGGTTGATCTATCCTTTGGAGTGAGTGGCGTGTTAAAGTCTCCTAGAATAATTGCATTGCTGTCTATTTCCTCCTTCACTTCTGTTAGTATTTGTTTCACATATGCTGATGCTCCTGTGTTGGGTGCATATATATTTATAATGGTTATATCTTCTTGTTGGACTGACCCCTTTATCATTATGTAATGTCCGTCTTTATCTCTTGCTACTTTCTTCATTTTGAAGTCTATTTTATCTGATACAAGTACTGCAACACCTGCTTTTTTCTCTTTGTTGTTTGCTTGAAATATTTTTTTCCATCCCTTCACTTTTAGTCTGTGTATATCTTTGGGTTTGAGGTGAGTCTCTTGTAAGCAGCATATAGATGGGTCTTGCTTTTTTATCCACTCTGTTACTCTGTGTCTTTTGATTGGTGCATTCAGTCCATTTACATTTAAGGTGATTATTGATAGATATGTACTTATTGCCATTGCAGGCTTTAGATTCGTGGTTACCAAAGGTTCAAGGGTTGCTTCTTTACTATCTGAGAATCTAACTTAACTTTCTTGTTAAGTTATTGTGAACGCCGTCTGATGTTTCTTTATCTCTCCCTTCCTATTCTTCCTCCTCCTTTCTTTATATATTAGGTGTTTTATTCTTTGCCTTTAGTTGGTATTTGGATGGTCTGCTTTCTTTTCTATGCTTTTATTTTCTCTGGTGACATCTTTTTAGCCTTAGGGGTGTTTCCCTCTAGAGCAGTCCGTTTAAGATATCCTGTAGTGGTGGTTTATGGGTGGCAAACTCTCTCAACTTTCTTTTGTCTTGAAATTGTTTAATCCCTCCATCATATTTAAATGATAATCGTGCTGGGTACAATATTCTTGGTTCGAGGCCGTTCTGTTTCATTACGTTAAATATATCATGCCATTCTCTTCTGGCCTGTAATGTTTCTGTTGAGAAGTCTGATGACAGTCTGATGGGTTTTCCTTTGTAGGTGATCTTTTTTCTCTCTCTAGCTGCCTTTAATACTTTCTCCTTGTCTTTGATCTTTGCCATCTTGATTATTATGTGTCTTGGTGTTGTCTTCTTTGGGTCCCTTGTGTTGGGAGATCTGTGGGCTTCCATGGACTGTGAGACTATTTCCTTCCCCAGCGTGGGGAAGTTTTCAGCAATTATTTCTTTAAAGACACTTTCTATCCCTTTTTCTCTCTCTTCTTCCTCTGGTACTCTTATAATGCGAATATTGCAACGTTTCGATTGGTCACATAGTTCTCTTAATATTCTTTCATTCTTAGAGATCCTTTTATCTCTCTCTGCCTCAGCTTCTTTGTATTCCTGGTCCCTGTCTTGTAATTCCTTGATCGTGTCTTGAACCTGATTCAATCTGCTGTTGAGCCCGTCGATGGCTTGTCTCATTTTGCATTATCTTTCCTCACTTCCCTCACTTCCTCCCTCAGCTCTTGCACATTTTTCTGTAGATCCGTCAGCATGGCTATGACTTTTATCCTGAATTATTTTTCTGGAAGACTGTGCATGTCCATTCCTTCAGCTTCTTTTTCTGGGGTGGTGTTTGTCTGAAGCTTTGTCTGTATCATATTCTTCTGTCTTCTCATGACCGCCTTTCCGAGACTCCCGCCGGAGTGCTGGGGTGGAGGGGCGCTCTGGTCTCGCTGGATCGCGTTTCCGTCCCACCTCGCCGGGTGCCGAGTCCTCTGTCCGGAGTGTCTGGCCACTGGAGCTCTGGGGGGGGGGGGGGGCGCAGAGCTCCCAGGGGGCCCCACCGAACCCCGCCCGCCTCACCGGCTGCCGAGTTCTCACAGGTGTAGCTGTACGCTGTGCACTTTCCTGTGTATTCTGGTCTCTCTTTTAGGGATAGTTGTATTTGCTGTATTTTCGTGAATAAATATAATGTTGGGAGGAACTTTTCTGCTGGTCCGTTCACGTCACCATATTCCCGGACCGTCAAATTTTTTTCAACTAAAAATCATTTACTAACACATAGTTTGTGTTAGAAAAAGTCAGGGAAATAGTCATCTAAGCTGGCTGAAGAATAGAGGTGCAGTGATAATGGCCAAGATGAGAGAAAATGAGTTTCAATTACAGAAGTTTAAAGAAAAAAATTAACAGTTACTGGTTAGCAGTGTTTTAAAGGGCATGGAAAGAAGCAAGGATGAAATTCACAATGACAGGAACTACATGTAAAATTCACGTATCTCCAAATTTGTAGATTATGCTGACAAAAAGCTGTAAGTAGTTTTAAATGTCAACAAGAGGTCAGTTGTGCCTTCAGGAACACTGTAAGAAAAGGGTGGCCCAGCACAGTAGGGTCATTCCCTGTATTTTGAATACTCCCAAATATTGGGGAACCAATGTGAACACAATTTTTTTCTCTAGCTTTTAACAGTAAAATGCTGTGGCTTGTTAGTCACCTCTTTTATTTGTGTGCTGATACAGCGTGTGACAGTGGTGGAAAAACTCTACTTATAGAGTCAGACATTTCTGGTCATTTCACTCTCCCATTTACCACTTGTGTGGCCTTCGGTGAATGGTTTATGACCTGTAAGCCTCATGTCCTGTTCTCTAAAATGCTAGTTATAAGAGTCCTTGACTCAAAGAAGCTCAGGGAAATTAAATAATATACAAAGAAAGCATTTGGTATAGTTCCTGAAGCATGATACCCATTGAATGCATATTATTATTATTGTTATTACTGCCCTGCTTCCATGTTTTAAAAATAAGCTGTGATCCTACGACTCAACTACAGTGCTGAAATCATGACACCACTGAGCGATCTTTTTTGTCTGTAAAAGAGGCCCTTTTTTTCACTTTCACTGTAGATTTTGGGATTCTCTCTTGTGAAGCTTCTGTGACTTCTGCCCCACTGTCTGTCTGTTTTGTGCCGCCTGCCCTCCTTGTCTGTTCAAATGCTCTCAACTGTGCCATTTAGCTCCAGCCTGCGAATCACTGAGTTAGTAGGAAGTCTCTTTTAAATGAGTTTTTTAGATAAGAGCAAGATAAATTGGCCCTCAAAATTTTCATTCAATACCAGAAGAACACCTGAAACTTTACTGCATAGAAAAGTTTGAATTAAGATGTGGGTAGTATGTTCTAGAAGGTACATGATCATGTTTTAGAAGGTTTAGCCATAATGCGAAATTCTTGACTGACTGTCTTCTCTTAGATCTTTTAATTTGAAATTAGGTACATAGCACTTTGTAATCTGGGCAAAAGTCTAAAATAATAGACTAAATTTTAGCTTAACAAGTTAATTATTCTTACTTTTTTCATTAATACTGGTTGGAAAGCAGTACCCAGGAACTCTGTAATCTATATTAAGATTTTCCTAGTGGACAATATGAACCAAAAAGGCTGGGGAATATGGCTATATTCCTATGAAATATAAGTTAAATAATTAAAACACAAGTGGCATTAATAGTCTTACAATCAAACTCTTCATGTCCATCTCTCAGATCTATTAGATATGCTCTTTCCCCAGGTTCCTCCATGTCATTAAGTGACACTATCAATCATCAACCAGTTAGATATTATTCTTGATACCAGTTTCATTTTCTCCTAAATCTAGTTCATTATCACATCCTATTAGTACTACCTCCAGTATGTATCTTGAATTTATCCACTTTTCTACAATTCTGTCATCATCCTATCATTATATTCCATGATCTTCCAGTATAGGCTTCTAACTATTCTACCCAATTCCTCTCTTGCCTGCTCCCCATCCATTTTCTTCACAGCAGCTAAAGGAATCTTAAAAAATACAAATACGACCATATGATTTCCTACCCCAAATCCTTCCATGGATTCCCCTTACACTTCAGACAAAATAAAAAAATCTTAGGATGGAGACAAGCCCTGCATGATATGACTCTGGCTTCTCGCTCTAGCTTCATTTTGCACCACCCTCCTCCCTTCATTGTATTTTAGTCACATTAATCTTTTTCTTGAAACCCACCAAGTGCTTTCCTACCTCAGCATCCTCCCATGGGTGATTTTCTCAGCCTGGATTGTCCCTACTCCAACTCTTCACCTAGATATATTTGATACCTTTTTTAGGTAATTTATTCTTTCTTATGTTCAGAGCTGTCACTGACAATTAAGTCCACATTGAAGACTTTGCTTTGTAGCCTTCATTTGTTTTTTGTAATAGGTAGCACAGTTTGTAAGTGAATACTGTTTCATATGATTAGTTCTTAATTTATGTCTTCCTTAAACAATAAGCTCAGTGAGCTCTGGGTTCTGTTTTATCCACTGCTATATGCACAGTGTCTTGCCAACAGCAAACTCTCAACAAGCATTAGTGAACAAATATGCAAACGGATTCTGACCACCTCCCATTATTCTAATTTCCACTTTCTCAAAGACCTCAGTTAAACCCTCAGTTCATCTGCATAATGGACGTATGGTAATTAATAGGGAAATTCAGTACTTACTAAAGTACTATTTGAATATACTTTTGAGACTGTAACTAATTACTATTCATACACAAAACTGACACATTGTTATTTATATATTTATATTATACTGATAGAATAAAAATTGTAAGATTTTCCTAAATCATGGATTTAAATATTTCCAAGCAAAAAAAGTGAAAATAATACAATTTTATCAAGCATAAAACTGATGTTGTATTTCTTAGAAAAATTCTCCCTAATAAAAGAAAAAAAATCGACATTCAGGTATTTGAAGAACACAATTAAAATACTTAAGAAATCGTTGTTTATTACTATATTTGAAAATATTTATTTAAATTCTTTCTTTATTAAGAATGGCACATAACTTTTAATAATTTTCTTGATTTCAATCTTCCTAAATAGAATAAATTTTTAAATTTACACTAATGACTAGAAGATTTGTTGCCTATTTTCATGCTTCTCAGATTAACAAGTATACAAACTGATATTATTAGAAAAACCCCACAGTGATAGGAAATCAGACATTCTGCACTCTACCATGGAAAAAACTAAAATTTCATTACAACTTAGTTTGGAAAAACTTATGCTTTTCTGCCGTTTGTTTTGATTAGAATGTCCCACTTTACCAGTATATAGAAGTTCTTGCTTTGGTTAACTATCTCACAGTACTGAGAATTTATGTTTACAATTTAAATGGGTTTATGATAAAATTTCCATATGTTGACATTTGGTGGTATGTGGAGTTACTTCTAGAAAAAATCACTTTGCTTTGCTTTTTAAAGTTTCTTCTTTAATAGTTATGGCTATTTGAGAGATTATTTCACAGAGAAAAGAAAATGTTTTTCCAGATGATAGGAGCATGTTGGGAAAATGGAATTGGAACTTTTTAATACAAAAGACACACGAGTGTGTGTATTCCGGCACACGCACCACACATACCATATATATATATTTGACTAAAAATATTACAAAACTATTCCTTTGAATTCAATGAGCATTTTAAAGCTTCTAAAGACAAACTGTTTTCCTAAGGTGACACGAATGGGCCACCCACCAAATTTAGCTGATGAGAACCCACAGGGCCTCTGACAGTTGAAGGAGTCCTGTGGTGGTTGTGATTGGAGGAAGTAAGAAATGGCAGTGACGGTGGCCCAGTATATGTAAAGTTACTTTTCAAAGGGAGCTGACTTCCTTCTTTACCTAGAACAAAATCAGTCAAGTCAGAATTATCTTTAGGTTAGAGATTTAAGGTTTGGTACTGAATGCTAATTTTGAAAATATTAGAATGTTCCTGGGTAAATTATGGCATCTGGTATGATTTGAAATAAAAGAACTGGAAAGAAATAATTACCTTAGTATAGGAATCTTATTTTTCATTTCTTCCATAGTGAAATAAAGGGGTTGTACAACTATTCACTAAGGTTCAGATTTAAAATTCTGTGTTTCTTTGACATAATCTTTGTGGTTTTAGAAGTGATCTTATATTCAGATGCTAAGGGTAAATGTGCTACTTTAAATCCATGATCTAATCTTAAACTAACATGTGTAACTTTCCTCCTGTACATTTAAGGAAGTCACCTCCTAAAATGTGACTGGAATATTTATATAAAGTTGGTTCATGTTTATAGATTTGTCTGCTAGATTTCTTTCTAATATTTTTATGTGGTGATTTTTAATGCATCATATACATTTCTGTAAGCTGTAAATCCCTAGAACTTCTAGAATGATAGAAATATCTTTATTTTTTATGGTGGGCTCTAGAGACCATATCTGAGTTTATGCAAACAAGATGACTCAGGATAGGGTTTGGCCATGCCAGAAAGACCGACTTCGTAATTAGAGAGTGGGGGCTCTGAGCCTGGTGACATCAGCCTGACCTCAGGTAGGGAAGGAGAATTGGAGATTGAGTTCAACCACATGGCCAGTGATTCAATCAATCTTGCCTGTGAAACGAAACCCCAATAAAAACTCTGGGCACCAAGGCTTAGGAGAGCTTCCCGGGTTGGTGCCATACATGCGAGTCCAGAACCCCCAAGAATGTGATTTTGTTGGTCTCACAGTTTGGATCTGAAAGAAGCGTGCTGACCGTAACGAAAGTAACAAGTCTTTGGATAAAGGTGTTTATAATGAGATCTTGTGAAATAGAATGGCATTATAGTAACTCATAAAATAAAAGTGTGACTTTATCACTCCAAAATTACTCAGCTCTGGAAAAGAGTATAGTGTTTCACTAACTATATAGTGAAAAAAGAATCTCATTTTTCCCATATCTAAAGATTGCCAAGTCCACGACAATGAAATGACCAGTGTCTGCAAGGGAATCTTGAGGGGAGGGAGCGGCACAGCCTCGGGGGGAAGCACAGATTTAGGAGCCCCGGGCTCAGTCTCAGCGCTGGTCCTAATGAGCTGGAAACCCTCTAGCAGCTTCACCAAGCCTCAATTCTGTTGCTTACCAGTTAGGGGTAATAAAGTCAATTATCTCACAGAGTGGTAGAGAATAAAAGATATAAGCAACATTATTGGTCAAATGCCATTTAACTTCCTTTCATTTTGTTAACATTATTCTCTTTCCTTTTAAAACAACAAACAAAAAGAGGAAACAAAGGTAAACTAAGAATCCTTCCACATCACTTCTGCTCTCCAAAAAAACTTAGAATTCTTATTTAAGAGCAACAATTAATAAAAGAAGATTATTATCAATCTTATCTAAAAAGTTTTACTAAACAGGATGTACTCTTTTCTGAAAAAAAGTAAAAGGTATATTGTATAAAATGCAAGGTTAAAGTACTCCTGATGAGGTATAAATATGATAAGGCTGTAATAATGACATCAGCAAAACCCTTCCTTGACACCACACATTCCTCTTCAAGTACTAACCCAAGTTAACTTGAAATAGTTAAAGAACTTAAATGAAATTTAGTAAGCCAAATGCATTAAGGAATTCCAGAAACAAAAGTTAAGCTAATAATTCAGTACCAGTACTAAAAAGAATTACAAAAGGTATGCATACTCAGCTTTAAACTTCATTTTCACTGGTAATCTCTAAGAAATAATTATTTGGGATAGAGTGACATATTTTCTTCTAGTCTTACCTAATAATGATGTAATTTATTTCAGGTAAGGTTCCATTTAACAGAGCATGCTACTTTCCTCTCTTAGTGTTCCCTTCAGAGTTATTAAAAGTATAGTCATACCATTGTTGAGTGTTTCATAAGTAAACACACCATTAAAAGATGTACTTTTATAAGAATATTCAAAAGAATGATGCAAATACTTGTACTTTTTACAGGCCAGGGTGATGTTTTTGAATTGCTGCAATTTCTTCAAGTAAATACATGAGGAAGTTGATAGAAATATAAAAAAATGAATTTATGAAGTTTTAAAAAAATTCTGTAGCAAAATAACTGAAAGTAAAATTATCTGGAGGGACAATTGAGGAACTGGAGTGTTAAGTTTAATCCTGCTTTCTCAGAATTTGAAATGATGAATTTGATGTGAATCTTCAGGGTCCTTAAGCAGTCATAAAGCTATAAACAATTCAGGAATAGGCTAAAATCCCCAAAGTACTTGCAACCACATTTAATCTTTTTGAATATCCACAGGGTTGAGATTAACTGTGTATAGTACTAATTTTAATTATACCTGAATAATTTTAATTATTCCTGAAAGATAGAAAAGTTGATACTGATATTTGTTACAACTACTGTGTTCTCTATTGTACCCTATGGTATTTATAATAGCCACCAGGACAGTTAATGTTTATAATGCTGTTGCCAAACACAAGAAACTACATAAATCATATAAAGACATTTAAAATGAAAAATTATAAAAATCCAGATTTTAATATTCTTCATGGAAGTAATAAAAAGTTGGTTATAAGGTTGTGTTAATAGCAATCAATAACAGAATCAATGGCATGGCAATTTTCATTATACAAGCCATGCTGGTTACCTGGGCATTAGAGATTGACAGACTTGGGTTCAAGTCCTTTCTCCAGCTTTCACTGGCTGTGTGATTTTAGGAAAATTATATAAGCTCTCTAGGGCCTCACTTTCTGCATTTTCAATATGAGAATTACCAGGTTCACAGGTGGTTATAAAGATTAATTGAGGATGCACGGAAGGTACTAAGGAAAATGTCTAGTAAGTATTTTTTTTATATTGGTATCGTTAATGTACAATTACTTGAACAACATTATGGTTACGAGACCCCCTATTATCAAGTCCCCCCCACATACCTCATTACAGTCACTGTCCATCAGCATGGTAAGATGCTATAGAATCATTACTTGTCTTCTCTGTAAATACTGCCTTTCCCATGCCCCCCCACTACATTATGTGTGCTACTCGTAATGCCCTTTTTCCCTCTTATCCCTCCCTTCCCACCCATCCACCCCAGCCCCTTTCCCTTTCATAACTGTTAGTCCATTCTTGGGTTCTGTGAGTCTGCTGCTGTTTTGTTCCTTCAGTTTTTTCTTTGTTCTTACACTCTACACATGAGTGAAATCATTTGATACTTGTCTTTCTCCGCCTGGCTTATTTCAATGAGCATTATACCCTCTAGTAGCTCCATCCATGTTGTTGCAAATGGTAGGATTTGTTTTCTTCTTATGGCTGAATAATATTCCATTGTGTATATGTACCACCTCTTCTTTATCCATTCATCTACTGATGGACACTTAGGTTGGTTCCACTTCTTGGCTATTGTAAACAGTGCTGTGATAAACATAGCGGTGCATATGTCTTTTTCAAACTGGGCTGCTGCATTCTTAGGGTAAATTCCTAGGAGTGGAATTCCTGGGTCAAATGGTATTTCTATTTTGAGTTTTTTGAGGAACCTCCATACTGCTTTCCACAATGGTTGAACTAGTTTACATTCCCTCCAGCAGTGTAGGAGGGTTCCCCTTTCTCCACATCCATGCCAACATTTGTTTTTGTTTGTCTTTTGGATGTTGGCCATCCTTACTGGTGTTAGGTGATATCTCATTGTGGTTTTAATTTGTATTTCTCTGGTCATTAGAGATGCTGGTAAGTATTTTGAGCTCAAAAATTTCTTTTCCAAGAACAAAACTGGGGGTATTGCTTCCTGACTTCAAGCTATGCTTCAAAGCTATGCTTCAAAACAATAGGGTATTGGCACAAGAATAGACCCATAGATCAATGGAACAGAATAGAGAGCCAAGAAATAAACCCACGCATATATGGTCAATTAATATTTAACAAAGGAGACAGGAATATACAATGGAGAAAGACAGTCTCTTAAATAAATGGTGCAGGGAAACAGCTACATGCAAGAGAATGAAACTGGATTACTGTCTAACACCATACTCAAAAGTAAACTTGAAATGGATTAAAGAACTGAATATAAGACATGAAACTATAAATCTCTTAGAAGAAACATAGACAAAAATCTCTTGGACAAACACATGTGCAATGTTTTCCTCGACACATGTCCCCTGGCAAGGGACATGAAATAAAAAATGAACAAGTGGGGCTACATCAAACTAAAATACTTCTGTACAGCAAAGGACACCATTAACAAAATAAAAAGTCATCCAACAGTATGAGAGAATATATTCATAAATTAGTTCTCTTATAAGGGTTTAATATCCAAAATATGTAAGGATCTCATGTATCTCAACACCAAAAACCAAACAACCTGGTTAAAAAATAGGTGGAGGACCTGATAGACATTTCTCAAAAGAAGAAATACAGATGGCCAACAGGCACATGAAGAGATGCTCCAAATTGCTAATCATCAGGGTAATGCAAATCAAAACCACAGTGAGATATCATCTCACACCAGTTAGAATGACCGCTGTCCAAAAGAAAAGAAATAACAAGTGTTGGCCAGGATGTGGAGAAAAGGGAATGGTATACTGTTGGTGGGAATGGTAATGTAAATTGGTACAACTGCTATGGAAAGCAGTATGGAGATTTTGCAAAAAACTGAAAAAGAAATACCATCTGACCCAGTAAGTGTACTTCTAGGAATTTACCCAAAGAAAACAAAATCCCTGATAAAAAAGATATATTCACGCCTATGTTTATTGCTGCATTATTTACAATAGCCAAGATATGGAAGCAACCAAGTGTCCACCAATAGATGAAGGGATAAAGAAGATGTGGTACCTATACATGATGGAATATTATTCAGCCATAAAAAAGAAAGAAATACTACCATTTGAAAAACATGGATGGAGCTAGAGAGTATTATGCTAATGAAGTAAGCCAGACAAAGACAAATACTATACTAAAAACAAAACAAAACAAAACAAAATGAATAAAAGCAGTAGACCCACAGACACTGAGAAGCGACTGGTGGTTACCTTGGAGGAGGGGTTGCGGTGGATGGTGAGGAGGGTGAAGGAGATAAATGGGCACAGAATATCAATCATAATATAAGTTGGTCATGGAGATGGAAATGTGGCATGGAGACCATGGTCAATGATTCGGTAACAACTTTATGTTGACAGATAGTACTAATTGGGGTGAGGATTTTATAATGTGTGTAAATGCTGAACCACTGTGTTTTATTTTTATTTTTTATTTTTTGAACCACTGTGTTTTATACTTGAAACCAGTTAATATTGTGTATCAACTATACTTCAATTTAAAAATAACCAGAGGTGGTACATATATACAATGGAATATTATTCAGCCATAAAAAAGAAAGAAATCCTGCCATTTGCAACAACATGGATGGACCTAGAGGGTATTATGCTAAGTGAAATAAGCCAGGCAGAGAAAGACAAACACCATATGATTTCACTTATATGTAGAATCTAATAACAAAGCAAAACAAAATGAACAAAATAGCAATAGACTCAGAGACAAAGAGAAGAGACTCATGTGGAGGAGGGGTTGGGGTGGGCAGGTGAAACAGGTGAAGGGGATAAATGGTACAAAATCTCAATGATAATATAAATTAGACACGGGAATGAAAGTATAGCAAAGAGAATATAGTCAATAGTTCTGTAACACCTTTCTGTGTTGACAGATAGTAACTACACTAATTGGAGCGAGCATGTAATAATCTAGATTAACTGTCAAATCACTATGTTGTGTACTTGAAACAAATATAATGTGTATCATCTACGCTTAAAAATAAAAAAATAAATAATTTAAACTATAAAAAAATATTTCTCTTCCATTTCCTGTGGAGAGTCAAGAATTTTTCTAACTGAAATGCAAGGTTCTGTTTTATGTAGGGGAACAGAAAAATAGAATTTCAAGTGTCACAGCATTCCCTGATCTGAGTATAAAGTAATGGAAAGGAATGGTGAGCCTGGAAGACTAGTTAGATGATGCTACAATGATCCAGGTTTGGGGTGAAAAATTTGGAAGCGGAAAGGGGATAGAAAGTTTTGAAATGGTAAAAAGGGAAGAATTCATACAGGACATGTACTAAATTTATCTTTCTCTTTACAAAAACAGTTTGAGTCACCCTACATAGCTAGAGATGCCATGTAGAATTTTTGTTAGAAGTAAAAAGGAAAGGAATGGAGAATACTTTTCTTCTACTCTCTCTAGCTTGTTATGGAGCATGAAGTCTTCCTATAGAATGGAAATGAAAAAGTAATCTGGAAAGGAATTTACAAAGGAAAGGATTCTACGTCCGTGAGGTAATCAAAACCACTTTCAAAAGTCTAATGATATATCTAATTGAGAAAAATTTCTGCACTACTATACATGTGGATAACAGCAGGTATCCTCATATAGGTACAGCACAGAGCTTCTAAAGAAAAAGCAGTTCATACTTGCATAACTTGCATAACTTTAAGTAAGTATACACAGATAGAAAATTGGGAGCCTCAAATCTTGATGTTATTGTTGACCTGTTAGTACCTTTTGCTTCCTCATTATCCAGCCAATTAAAAGCCCTATTGATTTTATTTCAGAAATAGTTTTTACATCTCTCTCCTCTGTAATCTCACTTCCACTGGTTTAGTTAAAGCTGGCCTTTATTTTCTCTTCCTTGATTACTTCAGTAGTGATCTAATTTGTCTACTAACCTCGTCTCTCTCTGCTTTTCTCTACCCTCAACACTCACACTCTAATGTTCTTTGATTCCAGTCTATGTGGGAATAATAGATCTCTGGGAAGGGGATAACAGTGTATCTTGGGATTCAAAATACTTAAAATATGTAATTCTGAAAAATAATTAGATATGAAATTTCAATTTAACAAAGCAGATTTAAAAACATTTTCATTAAAAAAAAGGTTGTGAAACAATTGCTAGGAATACACCAAGGTGGTATAGCTAAAGAAGGATAAGGTACTCAAAAAATGTAATTCTTTGTAAAGAATTATAATTATTCAAAACAAAAAAGAAAATATCTATTTAACATAGTGGTTAAGAGTGAGAAAGCTCTGAATTCAAGTATCAGATCTATTGCTTAGCTGTGTTTTGGGGCAATTACTAAACCCCCCCAATATCAGCTTTGTCATATATGTAATAGAGATGACATCAGGAGGGTTGTGATGAGAATTAAATAAGATTAATAAAAGAATTAAATGGTCATCAAATAATGAGTTCCAGTCACCTAGTGAAGGGTCAATACTATTAGCTATTATCTAAATAAATTGACTACTTACTGGGCTCTCTCTC
This sequence comes from Phataginus tricuspis, assembly GCA_029783875.1. NCBI lineage: Eukaryota > Metazoa > Chordata > Mammalia > Pholidota > Manidae > Phataginus > Phataginus tricuspis. The sequence goes on along the minus strand of JAQQAC010006877.1, from coordinate 5,697,104 downwards.
TCCTATACACCAGGGTTTAAAACATGTATAAGAGATGAAAGGAAGTGCATATAATCAAGGACAAAAACCAATCAGCAAAACAAAAAAGGTAAAAAATCATGTGAGGAAGGCTAAATTTCAGAACAAGATTATTTTCCATAAATTGCTAATTGAAAGCGACTCTAATCAGCAATATTAGTCCTGATAATACATTCCCTAGTCTCCTTTTCTATCTCTTGCCCTCTCCAAGTCCCTGGAGCCATTCTGTTTATCAAGTAAATTATAAACTTTACCATATTGGTCATCATCCTCTGAATAAAGGCTAGTGTCTTTCTTTGTTTTTTCTTTTTTCTTGGCTACTGTCTTTTTTAAACTGTGCTGCTTGGATTACTCCAGAAGTGGTCTACTAGATCGAAGTAGACTTTTTGCATCCGGATTTTACTCTGTTTCTATTAGAACCACTAGAATTATACTTTTTTTTCAATATCAATAAAATGAAAATCTAATGTGCCATTTTATAAAGTGCTTCACTGAAGTAAAAATGATAGAGTTCATTCATTCTCTAGCTGGCAAGCAAACTAATTAGAAGATGATCATATACTCGTTAAGCTAGCAAGTCTTTCAATATATTTTAAATTACATTTTGATACTATAATCTTTATTTCGATATTAGAAAAGTTAATGTGTGCACTAATCTAAAAAGTTGCTTACTTGGTAATAGACATTTCAGCTAATGTGAATTAGCAGTTTCTGCTGAAGTGGGAAAAGACAGGGGAAGGACACGATTTGAAAGAATAATGATAATGCAATAAAAAAGTACAGTCTTCAGCAAGATTTTGTTTTCAGGATCAGGAACATTGTTCTACTACTACTCATTTTAATAGTATTATTTATAGCAATGTTAAGTATCTTCTGATATTGGCAATGATAAAAATTTCCACTAATTATTTTATCATTAAAAATTAAATTAACATAACTCACCAAAATTTAGATACAATTCTTCAATTAAGAGTATATTTATTGATGACTTTTAAAGCTTAAATGCAATAAGTTATTTTACTTTTCTAATGCAATTATGTCCAATTTTTAAAGGTATATAATATTTTAAACTGTGTTGTAGATCAGTAATTAATGTTACAGTTAATCTTTGCTTCAGAAATGTTGCTTTTCAAAAAAACCTTGTTAAAATTTCATTTTAATATCTGAATTAGCCCGTATTTGTTAACTAAAAATATTTTCTGATCAACCTCTAAACTGTATTTCCTGATGGCTGTAATCATCAAATGCCCATGTGCTGAAAGGATTTATTTGACCTTCCATAATAAGCTACTGGACAGAGCTTTCAAAGCTAAATTAAAATGGACATCAAATTTCCTATGAGACAGAAGTGTCCACACTGTGCAAAGCTTTAATAGATCAGATGTGTTTGCTAAAACTCAATGAAAATAACAGGTATTTGTTGGTACATGGTGATAGAAAAGTCCGAAATAAAAGAGTTTTACATCATAGTCTCAGATTCTCTTAGTTGAAAAGGTACTTTAAGTGTCTTCAAACTTAATCACTTATTTGAATATTGAATTTTATCCACAACTTAATCAATATTTGAATATTGAATTTTATCCACAACCTCCAATCTCGTTTGAACACCCAGTTCAGCCCACTGCTTCTTCGTATGTTCTTTCAGTTCCTTCACTGGGAAACCCTTTTGCCCGTTTTTGAATTCAGAGCCTCCAAACTTGTAGAGAAAAGCAGGATGTAACCCGATTTAGAAATGCAATATTAGCACCAGTTAAGCTCTTGCTTATTCCATCTAGTGAGCTCACAGTTCAAGCAGAATTCTCTTCAGAATAGTTTCCATTGAATTGAAGTAGCCTCTATGTCTCTACATGTTAAATAATATTCATTCAGGTGAAAGTTCCTTGGATTCAGTTGTTTGTCTCCAAGTATTTTAGAAACTGCCTATCTTAGGGAACCTTTGGGAACCTCAGGGAAAAGTTGCCCTTTGGTTCCATCTCTAGTTCTCAGTTACTCTTATGTTACCAGGATTGCCAGATATTCCTTTGGATTACCAGGCAGAAGAGAAATCTAAATTTATGCCTGTGAATTAGATTGGGATGCTAGAGAGGAAGCCTGGAGTGGGGGGTGGGGGAGTCACAATTTATGCAGTTTTAGAAGACCTGGATTTCTGGTCTTAATTCTTCTGCTTCTGAGTTTTATAATCCTGAGCAAGTCACTCACTTTATTCCTCTGATTTTCAGTTTCTTTATTTATAAAGGAAAAATAAATATACCTACAATTTAGGGTTGTTGTAAGAATTAAAGGAAATAATACAAAATATATAAAAAGTGAAATGCTCAATCTTTTCTCATTATATCTTTAAATGCAGTAGCAAAGCAGCTTTTAATCCTAATGCCTAATGGAAAGAAAGTAAAAGAGCTAACACTTATTTAGAAAATGTGGAGTACTCACATTCACCAAATGTTATCCCAATACAAAATAAGCTTTTCAATTTGAGTGGTTTTTTTTTTGTCTCTCTTACTTGTCACTCTAAACACCCCAGGAATGTAGGCAAAGATTGAAGATGGCAGTTTTCTGGTAGTGAATACAATGATAATAAAACAAGTCACCATCTCCTGAGTGTTTATTATGTGCTAATCACTGTTCCCAAATACTTTACACATATATATTCTTTTATGTTGTTATGGCTAGGGAGGGACTGGTCGTGGATTCATTCTTTTTTCTTGTCTGTTCTTTCCTGACAAAAAAGTCCCTCAGTCTTATGTTTAACTGAACATTAAAGGATACATTTGGCCTTATTTCTGAAGATCCTTCATGACTATGTTTTATTGCCTCTAGGACCGTAACTTCAGTTCTCCACCTATGGTTAGGAAAGGCGCTTCTAAGGAATGTTCTTTTGTTGGCACTTGAAAGAGGAGGTTAAGAGTGACCAAATTTCAGTTTTGAATTATTCTTTCAATTGATGATGCTTTTCAGTTGGGAACTGTAAAAAATGTGCATGTCTGTTCTTGCTGGATGTACTTTCAAGTATGTGAACTTAAGTATAAATATAATATTGGCACGGATTCATTCATCCAAGTAAAAATAGAACACCTCGTATCTTAGATACCATTCTAGTTGCAGGGGAATGTAGCAGTGTACGTGATGTGTTCCGTCAAATCTGCATCAGGAAGTGGTTGTTTTAAAGGTTACCAAAACAATAACAAACAACAACAAAAACTTCCCTCCTCCCTTCTCAGTTTCTCATCTTTTACAGGTACATTCTTTTACTCCATTTACATATTTTCTTCTTTCACAAATTCCTTTTTCTCTTTCTCCACAGATTTAAGAAGAATCTTTGAGAAGTAATTTTCTTTTCCACATCCTCTCCTGTTGATCAATGTTGCTAGCAACAGTCTTAGGCTTCTGAAAATGACAGCATTAATGTTTGCTACATTGAGATAGGATTTTTAGTGCTCTCCACTACAAATTGTGGCAATGTTTACCCACTTTTACATGCTGTTTACTATTCCTGATTATATTCTGGGGAAAAAAGGTGGCTGTGGCTCGCCATCTCACAGGAGTTTGCAAATACTGTCAGGTCATTTTCACAATATCAGCATGGAGGGCACTATTCTTTTCTTGACAAAATATTAATGCATGTCACGCTTGCATTTAAAGCTGTGTATCTATTTTGGGAAGTTGACTGATATTCAAGGACAGCTTTGCACTCCTGATGCTACCCTTAAAGTTTGTGTTTTTCTATATCCTCAAGAAAAACAAAACGTTTTATAAATTCTAACTTTATAAGTTTCAGTAAGGTACCATGCCGATCAACTATGCAAATACCTTGGCTCTAACAGTTTATGTAGAATACCAGTCCATGATAGGTGGACATTAGTACTCTCTGATATTCTGATTTACCATAAAGCTAACAGTGACATGGCCAGGTGGCCAGTCAAGGGAGAGGTAACATTTGCTCTGATTTCTGCAGATTGACAACCACGTGAACAGTATCACTATTGCCATTTAGAGTGACAATATGTTAAGGGTAGACATGTGAGGAACTAGTACATTTTCAGGGTTTGAAAATTTTAATATTGGGAAAGGCAAATGAGTGTGGGGGAAACCTCAAAATTGAGCAGATTATACTTCAAATCATTTATAGTGATGGGGTCAGGACTTTAAATCTCTGGTAAATCATTTTCTGTTTGTCAAGGAGTAAATATAGTTCAGAATTTTCCAAAATCATATTCAATTTAACTAGTGGAGTATATTTTAATTTATATTCCACACTGGGCAATCTACAATCAGTAGGATTTTCTTAGAAACATGATGTGATGGTTTTAGATTTATTCACAACACAAATAATCTATGAACATTATAGTATCAGTTTTGGGGTTTACAAATGAGAAAAAATGCTGTAGTAAATAAAGACATACTACATTTCAAATCCTTTTGGTGTGGTAATTTCTGCAGCCTTGATGATTTGTGCTACAAATACTTGTTAAGTACTAGGAACTGCAATATCGTGATGGACAGAATACAGTTCCTGCCTCCAAGGCACCCTGCCCAGCAAGGGAGAATGCTGGGTAAGTCAACAATTGCCTGTGTGGACTTCCTCCATGTGTTGTGTGCCTATTAGTGTAATTCATGGAAATAAATATACTTTCTCTCATCCAACACAAGCCCTGTTGGCTTATTAATCACTATATACCATCCCTGCTGATCACAAACACATTTTCCCACATACTACACAAAAACAGACACATAGATCATTGGAACAGAATAGAGGGTCCAGAAATAAACCCAACATTATATAGTCAATTTGGACAAATCAAGCTAGAATATACAATGATTTTAAAGACATTCTCTTCAATAAATGGATAGCTACATGCAACAGAATGAAATTGGACCACTTTCTTACACCACACACAAAAATAAACTCAAAATGGATCAAAGAACTAAATGTAAGACCTGAAACCATAAAACTCCTAAAACACAGTCAATAAACTCTTGGACGTCAGCGTTTGTCTCCTCTGGTAAGGGAAACAAAAGCAAAAATAAGTGAGGTTACATCAAACTAAAAAGCTTTTGCACAGTGAAGGAAACTATCAATAAAATGAAAAGGCAATCTATTGAATGGGAGAAGATATTTGCAAATTATCTATCCAATAAGAGTTTAATATCCAAAATACATAAAGAACTCATACATCTCAACACCCTCCCCCAAAACCCCCAAATAATCCAATTAAAAATGGTCAGAAGATGTGAATAGACATTTTCCAAAGAAAACATTCAGATGGTCAATGAACACATGTGAAGATGCTCAACGTCACTAGTCATCAGGAGACGCAAATCAAAACCACAGTGAGATGTCACCTCACACCTGTCAGGATGGCTATTATCAAAACAAGAAATAACAAATATTGGTGATGATGTGAAGAAAAGGGAACCTTCGTACACTTTTGGTGGGAATGTAAATTGTGGCAGCCACTATGGAAAACAGTATGAAGATTCCTCACAAAATTAAAACTAGAACTATCATCCAGTTCAGCAATTCCACTTCTGGGTATTTATCTGAAGAAAATGAAAATATTAATTCAAACTATATGTATCCTTTTGTTCATTTCAGCACTATTTACAATAGCCAAGATATGGGAGCAACCTGTGTCTAGCAGTAGATGAATGGATAAAGAAGATGTGGCACATATACAAACTCAGCCTTTGAAAAGAATGAAATTTTGGTCTTTGCAACAACATGGATGGGCATGAGGGTATTATGCTAAATGAAATAAATCAAACAGAGAAAGACAGTTATCATTTGATTTCACTTATATGTGGAATCTGAAAAACAAAACAAATAAGCAAAGAAACAAACAAAAAATGGGAACAGACTCATAAATACAGAGAACAAAGTGGTTGTCAGAGGGGAGGGGACTGGGGGCTAACTGAAATAGGTGAAGGGGATTAAGGGGTATAAACTCTCAGCTACAGAATAAGTAAGTCACAGGTAAAAAGTTCAGCACAAGGAATATAGTCAATAATACTGTAATCACTTTGCATTGTGGCAGATGCTAACCACACTTACAGCGGTGAACTTTTTATAATGTATATAACTGTTTAATCACTATGTACATACACCTGACACTAACGTAATATTATATGTCAAATATACTTCAATTAAAATAAAAGAATTTTTACTGCAAATTTCCCTGCCCTGAAATTATTCAGTGTAATATAGTTTATCTTGCTTCAGTCAAGAGAATGTTCCATCCTTATAACATGTACATTTGCAATGTGTTTAAATGTATTTCTTCCCATTGCCATTGCCTTCCTGGCTTCTCTTCATTACCTAGTCCCGCATTATGGTCTCCTACATAGTCTTCTCTGTCAGCTTCATTTCACTCCAACTCTTCCTGACACCCAAATCTTATTCTTATTTCAAGGTGTACCTAAAATCTTATTTCCACAAGAACATTTCCCTAGCCACTCCCAGTGATACTTCTCTGGACTGTGTTTGGCACTTGGTCATGGAGTATCTCATTTTGTTGGAGAAGAGTTTTATGTGCATGTTTTGCCCTCCCTGGGCAGCAGGGAGCTCCTGGACAGGAACTGTCTGATAAGCTCTGACCATAATGTCATGTAGCTGAGTTCTGTGAGTGTGTTGTGAAGTTGCTCCTAAAATAGACCCCTCCAAGCACTAAGCATAGAATCGAACATCCAATACGTATTCAAATTCACATACTGAAAGGCTGCAATACCAAGCTGTTCTAGTATCAGTGTACACGAGCTCAGTGTAATGCTCAAAGGAGTTACTTACTAAGGCAAATTTTTTGTTGAGAATCATCTGCTCCACCAAAGATGACTCATTGTGGAAAAGGTGGGGCTGCATGTGGCTCCACATGTGAGGAAACCACCAGAACTCATCCACGGACCCCAAAAGATGGTCGTCCCCTTCGTCTTCCTCTTCAGTTCCTTCAGGGGGAAGAAAGATTATTCAGTTAATTCCAGTTACACTGATTACCTATCAATTATCTATTTATCTTCTTCCTAATTATATATTCCTATATATGTGCTTAGAAGACACTATAATACTATCTTATATATACATAAGGCTTTGAACATGAAAAGTAGCAAAGGAAAATACGTTACTTGCGGCACAACCAGAGACTGTGACAAAACTAGTGTTTAATCATGAGACACAGGCATAAAATCACTGCAACAAGGAAATGCACAACCACCCCCAAGGACATTACACTCAACGTTTAGCAGCTTCATATAATCTGTAATTTGGAGAGAATGGGGGTAAGTAGGAAACGTGGTAAAACAATTCAGACTTTTCCTTGTGGTACTCATGTTCCTCACCCTTGTCCCTTCTGTCAAGTTCTCCAGCAAAAAACTCCTGTTTTCTTGAAGGTCAGCCCTGTTGCTTTTCCTATGAATGTTCATATTTGGGCTTGTTTTATTTCCTTCATTTTCCCTGACATGCAGTTTAGTTGAGGTGGGGGAAATTCCATAATTTTCTTAGCTTGATGGGGGTAGAAGTCTCTTTGTTTCCTCATTAAACCATGAAATGGGAGCAGTGCAAGAGGCCTCACTACTTTTATGTCATATCACAAGATGATATTAATCACCACAGAATTATGCAGCCGCACTTAAATTTCAGCCACAATACTGAATCCAGTAAGATCCTACAACAGTAGGTTCTCCAAATGATGTTCCCCTTGCATGGAGAAAAGGGCCTCTCATATTTTCAACAGCAGTTCTGAAGTGACTGTTCTCCACAGGGCCAACAGGCTAAAGAGGGAGGATGGGCCCCGGCCCCGGCCCAGCGCTGAGCCCAGCACCTGTTACCACTGTCTTAACATTCAGTTTCCCAGGAGAAGGAAGGCAGAGTCCACTGGCAGGAAAAAAAATCAGATTGTATGATTTAGTGGACAATGAAGGTGATTTACCAAAGATAAAAATGTAGCATGAGGCTGCATGGTGGTTCTAATTCACACAGGAAGAGGAGCATGGGTGATGCAGCATGAGCGCACCGGCCTCATTCTTTAAGGAGGACAGTCTTCAGTTTCACTTATAGATGCTTAAGTACTCTGCTGAGATGAACTTTTATCTCCCTCTATAAACGCCACTTTTCATCTGCTTTATTTCCCTTAGTTTTCCTTTTCATCATACATTCATGTTACCATACGACCATACTATAGTGGAACACGTATAGTCTTTGGAGTCAGAAGTTTTTAATTTATTTGTAGGTTCTAACACATTTGAGGTGTGATTGTGGGCAAGTCACATAGTACCTTTAATGTCTGGTACTTACGTAGGTTAAAAGATGAATAGCAATACCTATTTTGTTTCTTTTTGGGAGAGAGTGTCTATATAGTCCTGGCACATACTGGTGCTCTAAAATACCCTTTCCTTTCCTTCTATGTTTCCTTTTCCTGTTCTCCTTGTGTGTTTTGATTTCCTTGAGCTTGTTGTTCCCTAGACTACGGCCTGGGGCTCATGGGGAGGTCTCACTTCTCACCTGAGTGTTAGATGGCAGAGGCGACATTGTGTTCAAAAGCTGACCTCAGCCATTATACTAAAAGATTGGCCTGATTAATGCACCACTGAGCATTCTTAGAGCTTCTGAGGGATTATCTCACAGTTCAGGGAAGCCTTCTAGAGAGGAATGCAAAGGAAGAGGAATATGGAGTCAGGGATTTCAAATCTCTGATGACCCCAATCATTGTAGGACCTGGGGTTCTGCTACCTTTTAGTAATAAACAAGGTGGCCCTGGTAAGGAGGCATTTGGTATGTGAAACAGGTGGTGCTTGAATACATGTGTTTTTGGACATAACATGATCTTATTTGGTTTAAACATCTGTACTTATATACAAGATACTTTCCTCTTGTTCAACATTTTAAATAACATTTATTTCTTATTGATATACAATCTTATATTAGTTTCACATATACAACACAGTGGTTCAACAGTTCCCCATATTATTAGATCCCCTCCCCCACTAGTGCAGTTACTATCCGTCAACATAGGAAGATGTTACAGGAACACTGACTGTATTCTCCACGCTGTCTTGTTCAACATTTTTTATGTTCTCAGGACATCATAATTAGTTACTTATGCAGTTTTACTTTCCCACACTGAAAAGAGACAGAAGTCTCGGGGTTTCCCACTAATCAGGTCATTCTTGACTTCCACTTCCCCTGGGCAAAGTGGGTGTGGGTAAAGTGAGATGAGATTTCCTAGTTTATGAAAAGTCACCCCTCCTACTCCTTTTAATCTCTATTCCCTATCCCCTATAACTCCTATATTTCCCTGTACCTTTTTTTCTCATCTCTTCTTTATTCACTTTCCTAGTTGGCCTTTCCCCAGAGTTTATTTTTCAGGACAGTACAAGAGATCTCAAGGTTCTTTGGAAAGATGGCTCAGGCGTTTGTTGTCAATTTCCTGACTATAATGGTGAACTATACATGTGAATATTAAAATATACATGTGAATGATGCAGGAGTTAGACGAATGATGTCTGCTTTCTGACAGATTTATGCAAATTCATAGTAGGTGTAATGATATGCCTTTTCTTTTTTTCTTTGTAATTCTTTCTTGTCTGATTTCTTTTAATCCTTCTTTAGGGATATTTTACCTCAGATTTAATTATATTGAGAACAAATGTCTTTTGCTTATTACTCTAAGCATTATGGTAACAAGCAGTCCAAACACAGCTGTTTGTGGTTGAACTGTCCTGGACCCTTGCCACCCCCTTTGCCCGACTTGGTCAGAATTGGAGGAAGAAAGAACTACAAGTCAAATTGCTCAGTTTTAAGTGTCATTTCCTAAATGTCACAAAACTATGCTGAAACCTTTGAAGTTATTGCAAATTATTATTTATTTTTTATGTATCTATTTAGACATGTCTTTTCAGTAGTTTATCTGTATTATTTCTTATATCCTGATATATTAAAAACCATTGTGATTGAGACTTTACCTTTTGTCAAGAGTTTCATCAGCATCATCTTGTTTAATTCTCACTGCAGCATTATAAGGAAGGGCCACTGCTATCTCCACTTTACATATAAGGAGTTTGATATTTGGAGAGGTGAACCAATTTGTGCCATGTCACCAGGAAGGCTGGGACAGAACCTGAATTCAGAACCTGAATTCTAACCTAGATTTAGTAACTCAAAATTCAAGGTCCATAACTATCATTTAGTGATCAAATGTGGAATTTAGAAATAAGATCAGCATTTATTAACCCAATATTATACTGCTCTTCACATTGTTAATTAATTTTATGATATAATGAGAATTTACAAATTCTATTGGTTCTCAGTGATTTGGGGAAATATACAAACCTAAAGAACCTAGAGATAAGGGGAAGGAACCTTTTGCCATTCAGTTTCCTTAATCAGGATTGCCAATTAAACAATAAGAATCCAATTTTTCTAATGCATAAGAATTGGGCTCTGACTGACCTAAAGTTAAGACTATTTTTTGATACATAACTAGCTATATAACCTGGGACCCTCTAAGTTTCTATGTTCTGATTTAGAAAACAAGGTAACATTAACTCTTAGGATTCAATGAAAAACTACTTGAACAGAGTTTAGCCATATACCTTGAATAAGGTGTTGCTCACTAAAAGGGACCTGTGATTTTCATTTCCTTCATCTCTTTATTTCTCAAGCAATGCACAAACCCTTCAAAAACTATAATAAATCAAAGATGAAACCTTCTGACATAAGATCTTACTATTATGACAGTGCTGTTTTCCTCCTTTCCTTCAAGACAGAATGAAATAGTATTTTTAATAGAAAAATGAATTACTCGTTTAGGAAGGAAGGGAATGTAATTCAATTAAATTTCACAATATATAATTTTTGAAAGATACTAATTTTATATCTGTTCCTGCTGAAAAATAATTTTACTGATTTTAGACAACCCTAGCTAAGTTAAGCTTTCATATTGTATATTGGTAACAAGGCCCCTTCAAGCCCTAGCTTCCTCCTGTATTGTACTTTCCTTCCTTAGAGAGAAGATATTCTTACTGTGCGCTATGGAAAGTTAACCAAGTAAAGAAAAGGATAAATCCTTCAGAAATAACAAGGAAGGAGAGCAACTGGTTAGAGTCATTCTTTGACACTCAGTGTTGGGCAAAAAAGTGAGTTGCCAGGAGTGTTTTCATATATTTCTGTTGTGTTTGGGAAAGAAAGTCTTTAATTCTTAATATTTAGAGTGATTTTCTTTCACAACACAACAAGGTCAAAATTTATTCTCTGACCTTATTCCATATAAATCCTAATAGTTAAAGGTTTTATTTTTACTCAATCATTTGTTCATTAATTCATTTTCCAATGAGCACTGTTCTAGTTGCTGATGTTACAGCAGTAAAGCCTTCATGGGGTATCATTTTAGTTAAGGAAAAGAGATAACAGATAAATAGTTTTAAAACAAAGTGCACTTAACTTCCATATATGATAAAACTCAGTAATCTAGGAATAAAAGAGAGCTTCCTTAAGCTAATACAAAGTGTATACCAAATGGTATAGGAAAGGATTCCCTTTGAGAACAGGTACAAATCTATTGAAAGATTTCCCTCAATGTCAGGAACAAGACATGAGTGTCACCATGACCACTTTAATAATGTACTGGAGATTCAAGGTAGTGCAGTAGGCAAGGAAAAGACAAAATTCTTCAGACTTAGCAAGGAAGAAATAAACATTTTACTATTCAAAAATTACATGATTGAACAGGTAGAAAAATCCAAAAGAATATACAAACTATAGAATTAATAATTGAATATAGCAAGGTTGCTGGATACAAAATCAGAACACCAAATCAATAGTATTTTTACATACTATCAACAAAGAAGTGGAAATGAAATAAAAAACAAGATGCCCTTTACTACTGCATCAAAACACCCCACCAAAGAATAAATCTAAAAACAATAGTTTTATCAAGTGTAATTAAAGAGGACCTAAATATGTTCAAAGCTTGGAAGGCTCAGTATTTAGGATGACAATCCTCCCCCAGTTAATTAACAGATTTAATGCAATCTCAATAAAAATTTGAGCAAGTTTCTCTGTAGATATTGGTTAAGATGATTCTAATATTTATATGAAACGACAAAGGGCCAAGAATTGCCAAGACAATCTTGAAGAACAACACACTTGGACCTCTTACAGTAACAGATATTAATGTTAATTATAAAATTACAGTAAATAAGATAGTATGACAGAGACAAATCAATCCAGTGAACAGTGGAGTCTGGAAACAGAGCACACACACATGTATGGTCATCTAATTTATGACAATGATGACACTGTGTGGTGGGAAAAGGATGGTCATTTCAACACTTGATGCTAATTATATTCCTTTATGAAAAAAAGAAGGTATCTTGACCCCCCTTCTTACATATACACAAAAATCAATTCCAAATGGATCTCAGATTTATACATTTTAAGAATACAGGAACATATTTTCATGATCAAGTATGCAAAGATGGCTTTTAAAAATCACAAAAGTTTGACCATAAAGGAAAAAAAAAGATACCTGGACTACATTAAAACTAAATATTTTTGTTCATCAAAAAACATCATTAGGAATATGAAAGGATAACCCCACAGGAGGACAAAGGGCATTAAGAATATATAAAGAATTTCTACAAATCAATAAGTAAAAGCAGACAACCCAAAAGAAAAATTTTAAAGTATTTCACAGAAGAGGATATACAAATGGCCAATCTGTATATGAAAGAAGCTCAATTTCACTGCTCATCAGAGAAATGTACCTTAAAGCCATAATATATCTCTATATGCCCACCAGACAGGCTAATATTAGAGAAGCGATATCACATATCAGTGAGAATGCAGAGTAACAGGCACACTCATATGCTGCTGGGAATGTAAATTGGTATGACCACTTTGAAAACTGGCTTTTTCTGCCAAATCTGATCATAAGTGTGCCATATAACTAGCAATTCTATTTCTGGTTGATAACCAACAGAAAAAATAGTATATCCTCTGAAAGACAAATACAAAAATGTTCTTAACATTACTATTCAAAAAAAGTCAAAGACTGGAAACAACCCAACCACCTACATTGGAAAGGACTGGAATAAAGATATTTTGGTATATTTAAGCATTAGAATACTACAAAACAATGAAATTGAAAGAATTATACCTATACCCAATAATATCTGAGAAACAAAAATACTATTGAACAAAACAAGCTGGCTATAGAAAAGTCCATACTATATGATTCCTTATACACATATCTCAAAACCAGGCAAATTAATTATGCTATTAGAAATGAAGATAGTGGTTTTCTTTGAAGAAAGCTAGTGACTAGGGAAGTACAAGGTCGGAAGCGAGATTCTGGTAGCATTCTCTCTCTTGATCTGCATGCTCGTCACAATGCTATGTACACTTTGTCAAAATTCATTGACACTTATTACTAATGCATTTTTATATATGTGAATTATAGTTCAATAGAAAAGGAAGGCCATTAGATAATAATATGGTGAGTAAACTTTCAAACCATTAACATTTTGTAAGGTTAAAAAATAATACGTTAAATGGAATTGAATAATATGAAGAAAATAAAGTAGGGGAGAGACACAGGATGTAGGAAGGTGTGAAGAGGAGGGGTCACAGTTTTAAATAGAGCAGCTGAAGAGACCTTAATGAATACAGTTCATCTCCTTTTGCTTACCTGTATGGTAAAATTTCCCTGAAAATCCCAGGTTGAATGTAAAATTTGTGATTTGTGCACGCAAAAGATTCTGAGTATCAAGTAATGCCTGAAATACATAATTAAAAAAAGTGTATCAGGTAGAGAAAGGTATTTAGAAGTTTTAAAAGACATCTTCCTTTTACATTCAAATGACAAAACTACTCCTTTATACACAAGAGAATTAAATGGAAAGTAGGTTCTTTACCACTTTATAACTAGAGAGATGCTTTCAAGATTATACGAACACATACATATATTTATTCTTTAGCTTGCAATAAATCAGCAAAACGTGTCAGTTAGAAAAAGAGAGTTAAATGAGAAGTTTATTCTGCATGTATCAAAGGAACTTATCTCCTTTTACCCCTCAGAACATAGATCACCACTTGAGTGATCAAGAGAAGGACACTCTCTTTAAGGGAACCTATGGAAAAACATATATTGAAAGAAACATTGTTAATTTTCTGGTATGTCTTTGGTATTCAAAAGGTAAGACTTTTCAATTTTTAAGTCTTAGATTCCCAAAAGATAGTGATTATTCTTCAAAAGGGTAAGTCTCTAATTTGGCCTTTTGTTAAAAATCAGACAGACAAACAAAACCTCTGTTTCTGACACAAAGCTACTTTGAATCAGGTTTAATTGTCATACCTATAAAGTATTTACCATGCTGTGATTATTTAATAGACTTCTTTTCCTTCATATTCTTATTTGAATTCCTATTCTTACACCTTCTCCCCTCCCACTCCCCCGACACAGACTCTGGCAGTTGAGTACCAGCCTCAGCTAGGCAGAAAGTAATACTAAATGGTAGGTTTGTGAAGGACCTTAGTTAACACTTATTTTATACATGAGGAAAATGAAGAGAAATGACACGCTCATTTTCACAGAAACATTAGTGGTAGATCCTAGATGAAAGCTATAGATCCAAATTCGGTGCTCTTTTTACTCAACCACACCAAAATTCATTCTATTTCTTTCCACAGTATGGCTGGACCGACAACAAAACCTTCATCCCTTAAGCGCATAGATGACACCTGCAAACTCCGTCCCATCATGTTCATAGTCTCAATCTTTTCCGGGGAATAAACGGATATACATTTTACTCAGAGACGATCGGTGATTGTACACCTTATCTGTGGAGCAGGTGATTCTCCCTGGTGTGTAAAAGCAGAGGAAGAGAACTTCGGAATCTCAAATTTCAATTCATCTGACCAACAGTAAGTTTTTGAAAATTAGGCATCTAAGTCTTCTATCACTGCTCTGTTTACATGAACAACTTTCTTTGACTGCACAACGGAACCATGTGGCATATGGGTCCTGAGGGCTTTCAAAGATGGAAGACAGGCTTGTTTGTGGATTTCCACACCTAACTGTAGAAGCAAAAGGGTTAACTAATGGCATGTCATTGAGGACACGTTTGATTCTGTCCCCACAAGGGCTTGGGCAGGGGAAGGAGAATTTGGCCAGTCCAGCAGTGATAAAGAGATGAGTGGGATACAGGCTCCTGGTGTGTGGAAGTGTGGGGAAGGGTCCCGCTGGCATGGAAGGTGTGAACCGTTCTCTTTCTGTCCTTATGAAAGGAACATCAGGTAGGAAACTGGAAGTATTGCTTGAAATATCAGCTCTGGGACTTGCGGTGTAGTCACTACAAGTAACTTCGAAGTAAGATGATCTCAGCTGGATTTCTGAATCTGCCCCTATTCAGCATTGGGCATGTTATTAAACTTTCCAAGCTTCAGACTCACTGTTTGTAAAGTAAGGGAAATAATTACCTCAAAGCAATGTTGTGAGGAAGAGATAATTCATTTATGCTCTTGGCAAAGTAACTGTCACAAAGTATGTTCCCAGCAATTACTAGGTATTGTATACTCCTTTATTTTTGCTGCTGCTACTATTGCTACTACTACTGTTATTGCTATTGTTAGTGATGTCAGACAACTCACAGCACCCCTCTCAGCTTTTCCCTTCATTTGTTAAATTGGAGACAATGATCGAACTCATAGAATTGTTATAAGGATTATAAAAGATAATATATGTTGTAGCAGTGCTTGGTAAACTTTTTAAAAAATGGCACAAAATATTAGGTGCTGATAATTTAATTATCAGCAATGTATAAAATTATATATACTATATATATTATTGTTGATAATCATATATATTTATATCTATATAATTTACTCCTTAAGTTTTTTGCTTTCTCATTTTATCTTCACTCTCCTCCAACACTTCCATCTCCTTTTATTTTTAATTGAAGTATAGTTGGTATAGAATCTTATATTAGTTGCAAGTATACAACACAGTGGTTCAACAGTTACACACATTATTAAATCCTCACCCAAACTAGTGGTGATACCTGTCAACATAGAAAGATGTTACAGAATCACTGACTGCATCTTCATGCTGTGTTACCATCCCTTTGACCAACTTATACTATGATCGAGAATTTTTGTGTCCTTTTATCTCCCTCCCCCTCCCTACCTACCGACCCCAAACCCTCCCTCACTGTAATCACTAGTCACTTCTCAGTGTCTATGAGTCTATCACTCTTTTATTCATTTTGTTTTGTTTGTTTTTAGGTTCCACATATAAGTGAAATCATATAATATTTGTCTTTCTTCACCTGGCTTATTTCACTTAACATGATACCCTCAAGGTCCATCCATGTTGTTGCAAATGGCAGGATTTCTTTTTTTTTAATGGCTGAATAATATTCCCTTGTGTATAGGATGGATAACCCTATCGTTGGATGGTAACCCTTTAACAGAATGGATATCTTCTTTATCCATTCATCTATTGACAGATATTTTGGTTTATCCATATCTTGGCTAATGTTAATAAATAATGTGACAGTAAACACAGGGGAGCATATATCTTTTTGATCAGGGATTTTGTTTTCTTTGGTAAATTCCTAGAAGTCAAATTCCTGATTATGGTATTTCTATTTGTAGTTTTTTTGAGGAACCGCCATACTGCTTTCCACAGTGGCTACACCAATTTACATTTCCACCAATAGTGTAGGAGGGTTCCCTTTTCTCCACATCCTTGCCAACACTTGTTATTTCTAGTGGCTGTTCTAACCGGTGTGACGTGATACCTCACTGAGGTTCTGATTTGCATTTCCCTGATGATTAGCAATGTGGAGCATCTTTTCATGTGCCATTGGCTATCTGTATTACTTCTTTGGAGAAATGTCTGTTCAGGTTCTCTGTCAATTTTTTAATTGGGTTATTTGTTTCTTGGTGTTGAAACATATGAGTTCTTTATATATTTTGGATGTTAACCCCTTATCAAATAAACCATTTATGAATATATTCTCCCATTCTGTAAGGTGCCTTTTTGTTCTGCTGATGGTGTCCTTTGCTGTACAGAAGCTTTTTAGTTTGATGTAGTTCCACTTGTTCATTTTTTATATTCTTTTCCTTGCCCAGGGAGATGTGTCCAGGAAAAAATTGCTCATGATTATGTTCACAGATTCCTGTCTATGTGTTCTTCTAAGAGTTTTATGGATTCATGTCTTACATTCAGGTCTTTAATCCATTTTGAGTTTACTTTTGTGTATGGGGTTAGACAGTAATCCAGTTTCATTCTCTTGCATGTAGCTGTGCAGTTTTCCCACCAGTTATTGAAGAGATTGTCTTTTCCCCATTGTATATTCATGCCTCCTTTATCACATATTAATTGACCATATATGAATGGTCATATATGCATATTTTTATACTGTGCACTCTGTTCTATTGATCTATGGGTCTGTTCTTGTGTCAATACCATACTGTTTTGGTTATCATAGCTTTGTAGTATAGCTTAAAGTCGGGGAGCATAATTCCCCCAGCTTTGCTCTTCCTTCTCAGGATTGCTTTGGCTATTCAGAGTCTTTTGTGGTTCCACATGTATTTTAAAACTATTTGTTCTAGTTCCTGAAGAATGCTGTTGGTATTTTGATAAGGATTCCATTAAATCTGTAGATGGCTTTAGGCAGGATGGCCGTTTTGACAATATTAATTCTTCCTAGCCAAGAGCATGGGATGAATTTCCATTTGGTGTCTTCTTTAATTTCTCTCATGAGTGTCTTGTAGTTTTCAGGGTAAAGGTCTTTCAGCTCCTTGGTTAGGTTTATTCTTATATATTTTACTATTTTTGATGCAGTTGTAAATTTGATGGAATTGTTTGCCTGATTTCCCCTTCTGTTAGTTCATTGTAAATATATAGGAATGCAACAAATTTCTGTGTATTAAATTTTGTATCTTGAAACTTTGCAGAAACCAGTTCTAATAGTTTTTTGGTAGAGTTTTTAGGGTTTTCCACATATAATATCATGTCATCTGCAAATAGTGACAGTTTAACTTCTTCCTTACCATCTGGATGCCTTTTATCTCTTCATCTTGTCTGACTGATGTGCTTAGGACCCCCCAGTACTATTTTGAATAAAAGTGGTAAGAGTGCGCACACTTACCTTGTCCTGATCTTAGAGGAAAAGCTTTCAGCTTTTCACTGTTAAGTATGCTAGCTATGAGTCTGTCGTATTTTGTTGAGGTATGCACCATCTATATCCATTTTATTGAGGGTTTTTAAATCATGAGTGGATGATGAATTTTGTCAAATGCTTTTTCAGCATCTATTGAGAAGATCATATGGTTTTTATCCATTTTGTTAATGTGGCATATCACATTGATTTATGAATACTGTATCATCCTTGCTTCCCTGGAATAAATCCCAGTTGGTCATGATGGATGACCTTTTTGATATATTTTTGAATTCAGTTTTCTAATATTTTGTTAAGGATTTTTGCATCTATAGTCTTCCAGGATATGGATCTGTAGTTTTCTTTTTTTTTTCTAGTGTGTTTGTCTGGTTTTGGTATTCAAGTGATGGTCTGATAGAGTGAGTCCGGAATCATTCCTCTCTCTTCTACTTTCTGGAATACTTTAAGAGGGTGGGTATTAGCTCTTCTTTACATGTTTGGTGGAATTCAGCTGTGAAGCCATCAGGCCCTGGAATTTTGTTTTTTGGGAGTTTTTTTATTACCAACTGTATTTCATCACTGGTAATTGGTCTGTTCAGATTTTCTGCTTCTTCCTGGAAGGTTGTACTTTTTAAGGAATTTGTCAGTTTCTTCTAGGTTGTCCAATTTATTGGCATATAATTTTTCACAGAATTCTCTAATAATTCTTTGTATTTCTGTGGTGTCAGCTGTGACTATTCCTTTTTGTTTCTGATTTTTTTAGTGTCCCTCCTTTTTTTTTCTTGATAAGTCTGGTTATAGGTGTGTCTGTTTTGTTTATCTTCTCAACGAAACAGCTCTTGGTTTCATTGATTTTTTTCTATCATTTTATTCTTCTCTATTTTATTTATTTCTGCTCTAATCTTTATTATGTCCCTCCTTCTATGAACTTTGGGTTTCATTTGTTCTTCTTTTTCTAGTTTCTTTCATTATGAATTTAGACTGTTTATATGGGATTGTTCTTATTTCTTGAAGTAGGCCTGTATTGCTATGTACTTCCCCTCTTAGAACCCCGTTTGCAGCATCCCACATATTTTGAACTTTTATATTTGTGTTTTCATTAGTTGTCATGTACTGCCTGATTTGTCTTTGATTTGTTCATTGATCCACTGGTGATTTAGAAGCATGTTGCTTAGCCTCCATGTGTTCGTGGGGTTTCTTGTTTTGTTTTCTTCATTTACTTTATTTCCAGTTTCATACCATTGTGATCTGAAAAGATGTTTGATACAATTTCAATCTTTTTGAATTTATGGAGGCCCCTTTTGTATCCTAATAATTGATCTGTTCTGTAGAATGTTCCATGTGCACTTGAGAAGAATATGTGTCTTGCTGCTTTGGGGTAGAATGTTCTGTATTTATCTGTTAAGTCTATATGATCTAGTGTGTTATTAAGTGCCTCTGTTGCCTCATTTATTTCTGTCTGGTTGATCTGTCCATTGATGTAAGTGGTGTATTAAAGTCCCCTAATATGATTGAGTTGCAACCTATTTTCTCCTTTAGTTCTGTTACTATTTGTTTTACATACTTGGAGGCTCCTATGTTGGGTGGATAGATATTTATAATGCTTTTATCTTCTTGTTGGACTCATCCCTTTATTATTATGTAATGTCCCTTGTCTCTTATTTGTTTTGTTTTGAAGTCTATTTTGTTTAAATACTGTTACTTCTTTTTTCTCCTTATTATTTGCATGAAATATTTTTTTCCATCCCTTCACTTTCAGTCTATGTATGTCTTTAGGCCTGAAATGAGTCTTTTGCAGGCAGCATACAGATGGGTCTTGTTCCTTTATCCACCTGCCACCCTGTGTCTTATGACTGGTGCATTCAGTCCATGTACATTTAAGATAGTCATTGACAGGTATGTGCTTATGTCATTTTATTAATTGTTTTCTGGTTGTTTTTGTAGCTCCTCTCTGATCCTTTCTTTCTCTCTTATATTCTCATGATATTTGATGGTTTTCTTTAGTGTTGTGATTAGATTTCCTCTTCTACTTTTTGTGTACCCATTGTAGCCTTTAGGGTTGTGGTTACCATAAGGTTCATAGACAGTTTCCTAAGTATATAACAGTCTACATTAAGTTGATTAGTGTTCTATTTTGAACACAGTCTATAAGTACTTCTTTTTAAATTCTTCCTCCTTCATGCTTTATATATTCTGTGTTTTTTGTGTATCCCTTAACTGATTTTGTGTATAGTTGATTTTACTACCTTTGTTTTTGTTCTTTCTTTCTTTTTTTTTTACTTCATACTTAGTTTGTAATTGGTCTATTACTTTTACTTTGAGTTTATTTCACTGATGAAAAATATTTAGGATTGAGAACATTTCCCTGTACAAAAGTCCCTTTAACATAGCCTATAAAGCTGTTTTAGTGGTGGTAAATTCTTTTAACTTTCATTTATTTGGGAAACTTTATATCTCTCCTTCAATTCTAAATTATACCTTGCCGGTGAGAGGATTCTTGGTTGAAGATCCTTCTGTTTTAACATATTAAATAGTTCATGCCACACCCTTTGGCCTGTAAAATTTCTGCTGAGAAATATGCTGATAGCCTTATGGAGTTGCCCTTATAAGTAATTTTTTGCTTCTCTCTAGCTGCTTTCAATACCTTTTTTTAAATCTTTGTCATTTTAATTATTTATTATATGCCTTGGTGTTGTCTTCCTCGGTTTCCCTTTGTTAGGGGCTCTCTGCACTTCCAGGACCTGAGTGCCTATTTCCTTCCCCAGATTAGGGATGTTTTCAGCAATGATTTTTTCAAAGAGACTTTCTTCTCCTTTGTCTCTCTCTTCCACTTCTGGTATTCCTATTATGTGAATACTGTTTCATTTAGAGTTGTCACAGGGCTCTTAGCCTCCTCTTGTTTCTAGAGATTCTTTTTTCTCTCTGTTCCTCAGCTGTGTTGTTTTTCTGTTCTCTAATTTCTATCTCATTGTATCCTTTACTTTCATTAATCTATTATTCATTCCCTCTATTGTATTTTTAAGTTACTGTGTTCTTCAGGTCTAAGTGGCTCTTTTTCAACTCTCCTACCTATTTGTTAAAGTCCTCCCTGAGATCATCAATACTTTTCCACAGATCAGTGATCATATTTATGACTGTTACTTTGAAAACTTTATCAAGAATATTAGTTATCTCCATTTAATTTAGCCCTCTTTCTGGTGTCTTATCCTGTACTTTTGTTTGGAACATATTCCTCTGCCTCCTCATTTTGTCTGGGTTTCTATAAGTCATCCTTTGTTTGATATAGATCTGCTATTCCTCCTGGTCTACAGAATAATGGCTGTATGAAGAAGGTGTCCTGCGGTGCCCAGAAGCTCAAGACTCTTTGCTCACCGGTCTCTGGTTCTCCTTTGTGGTGGAGCTGCAGTTGCTATCAGTGGGCTGTGGGTAGGGCTGCCTTTCTGCCTTTCTGTGAGTAGCAGTTGCTGTCAGCAGAGGCCCTTTCTGGACCGTGAAGCAGTGGTTCTGCTAGGATTCTTGTGGGCAGTGCTGCCCTCTGCCTGCCCAGCAGCGATGGTGCTGCTGGTCTGACAGGGTGGGCAGGGCAGGTGCACAGGAGAGAGGTGTGGGGCTGGGCTGCCTGTGAGGAGGAAGGAGTGTTAGGAGCTGGCTCTCATAGTCACCTCCCCAGTTGGCCTGAGAGAGGGCTGGGAATCTGGCAAATGCCTCCTTTTGCCTGCCAGGCAGCAAAGTCTGAGTGTTGCTGGACTGAGTGGGCTAGGTGGACTAGTGGGTGGAAGGTGGATGTGCAGAAAAGCACCTCAAGGCTGAGCCACTAGTGTGGGAGATGGAGTGTTTGGGGCTGGCTCCCATGAGCCCTCCACCTACTGCACTGAGGGGGGACTGGGAAGCATCATCCACTTGCCCTTCCTCCTGCAGAGAGAGCTCCATCCAACCCCTGCCCCTCTGGAACCATTCTCGCTACTGGTAAACCTTTCAAACTGCCACCTCTGTGCGGGTCTGAGCAGGACTGATGGAGCTTGCTTGTCCTCCACAAGCAGCAGCAGTCTGAGTCTACCAGAGGGTTTCAACTCTCCCTGGTATCCAGCCCTGTTCATCACCAAAGCCTGATGCGATGTGGGCTCATGTTCCCAGAGCAAATTTCCAGGGCCGCTGTGCTTGTCCCTTCTCTGTTCTGTTCCTCTGCCTCCTGCTGTGGCCTGGGATGCAGGAAGGGCTAGGGTGCCAATCAATTGCAGCTCTGCCACTTTACTCCTCTCTGTATGGTCCTCTCTTCTTCACCAGGTGTAGATGGTTTGTTCTGCAGTATTCAGGTCATTTTCAGGGTTAGTTGTTTTTGCTATAGTTACTTCCTTGGTGTGTATGTGGGAAGAGGTTTCCACCTTGCCTTCCAACTCTGCCATCTTTTCCCTGGACGTTCTTCTCTTTCCTTCTCAGTCGCACAGTCCAGATGGCTCTTCCTATCTTTCCTTCCCCTTAGATCTTATCTTTCTTCTTTATCCATTTCACTCACCAAATTTCATTCTTATTTTTCTCCTTTCAATGGTTAAAATACAGATTGAAATCCATTTTAAATATTTCTTGTGAGTTCAATGCTTCAATCTTAAAGTTGGAAATTTTATTTTGTCTCTGAAAATAAAATCCCCAAACTGCACTTGAACTTGAAATTCACTTTGTGATTCTTGTCTTTATATATTTATATTATTTGATAGGAGAAAAAAAACATGAACAAACCCATCCTGTTCTAAGGCCCTAAAACGAAATAAATGACCTGTGAAGTAACTGCTAAATCAGTTAGAATACATTGATTGAGCCCTGGTTTTGCAGTTTTGAGTTTGCAGTCTACAAATAATTTGATATCTAGAAACAAACACTAAAACACATAAAAGGAAGCTCCATTTGTACGCGGGCTCCGTGGCTTAGTTGGTTAAAGCGCCTGTCTAGTAAAACACATAAAAGGGAAACTGAAACAGATGGCAAATACTAATATTATGGTGAAGAGGAAAATTTATTTCTAGATGATATTTTTTATATCTGCTTTTATAAAACTGCTTTTACTATAAGCAGCAACATTTCTTATATTTTATATTGTTTTTGTGAACTAGATTTTGGGGGTATTTATGAGAACAATATTATATATTCATCCATTTTTTTACATCTTTCAAAATATGCTTCTGTGCAAAAAGCTTGAGCTCCCTAATAATCTTAGATATCTTTTTCATTAAATGCTTCATTTCTAAAATAATTTTCATCTTCATGATACTATTTTAAACTGAAATAGTCTATTATTACTATGAAAAAATATAAAAATGGTATAAAATGATATGTTGCTTTATTCTCTATATGCAATCTGACTAAAATGGTATGATACTATCTAAAAAATCTAATCATAGTAAGTCAAATCAGTGTTCCGATACTAGACTCAGAAAACCACATGTGTTCTGCGCAAGCAAACCCTCTCTGATACGCAGAGTATGTTGGCTGTGGAGGGAGTAAGTAATCACAACCACCTGCAGAGGTACCATGTAGTGGTCTCCTCCAGTCCAAGAACCCTAAGAACAGAGATGTCTACTGTCAAAATGGTCTGATTTATGGAAAATGGTACTTTCATTTTTATGTGTTCCAAACTTTATATATATTTAACAAGGTAATTTTTAATTCCATGCACCAGTGATTATTTTAAAAATAACACATTGCTTTTTTCTAATTAAAAAATTAAGTCACTAATAAATTCACCTCTCAGGATAAGTTAATATTGTGATGGAATTCCTTATCTTTATTAATAATGACATATGCCTATGTATATGCAGATATGTAGGTGTATAAGTAAATGAAATTAGAGCCATAAAGTAAAATTAGTCCTGAATCAATTAGGACTAAAAATATAGAGTTTTAACTTTGACTTTTTAATTTAACAGTATATCATGAGCTTTCTTATGTTACAGTAACATTCCAAAACCAAATGTTTTAATGGATGCAGAACCTTGTATCAAATGGATATACTATAATTTATTTAACCATTTCCTCCTACTGCTGTATGTTTAGTTTGTTTATATTTTTTGTCTAATATAAATAGTGCTCTAAATATCAATACATATTTATATAGCATTGCAGGAGAAAATAATTCTGTTTATTCTTTAGCAAACAAAAATTTTGCAGCAAATTTGAAAATGCTTTTTAAAGTATTACAAATGAACATAATATCCAATTAAAATTATAAGAGAATTGTATGAATATCATTTAACATGAAAAATCTACTTTCCAATTATTTTTTCAAACTTCATTCTGTATGCAACCCCACTAACTTAGTTTTTTAAGGCTTCATTCCAAAAAACCAAAAACACTTGCAAGCATTAAAAGATTTAGCTGAAGGCAAAAAAGATCTTATGTAAAGAAATTGAGCCCTGAGACCTGAGCAAAATGGGAGCTTTTATATATCTTTGGATTTTCTCCAACTTTCTTTAACATAATGAATACATCAATGAAAGTAAACCAAAGAGGCAAAAATTAAAAATAACTGCAAAGAAGTTTTTTATGGAGATTCATGTTAGTGCTCATTACATGTGTGACAGTCTTTGGAGGAACATCTGTTGATTTCTGGTTCTTATCTGTGCTTCCTAGATTATATTTTGACCTGTTTTATCTTTGGTAAGTTAAAAAAAGGAGTTGGTGAGCCACAGTGAAGTTGGGGAAGAAATATTAGTGTTGAGTGTGGATTCTCAGCAGAAGAAAAAATGTAGTGTTTCAGCACAGAAAGTTTAAAGCTATTATTTTCTTAATCAACAAAATACTAGCATACATTAGTGCGATATATATGTGTATATATATATATATATATACTGGATCTTTTGTCCATAAAATAGTAACACTGGGAGAAAGACAAATATCAAATGATTTCACTCATCTGTGGAGTGTAAGAACAAAGCAAAAACTGAAGGAACAAAACAGCAGCAGACTCACAGACCCCAAGAATGGACTAACAGTTACCAAAGGGAAAGGGACTGAGGATGGGTGGGAAGGGAGGGAGAAGGGGGGAAAAGGGGCATCACAATTAACAGATGTAATGTGGGGGGCAGGCACCGGAAAGGCAGTATATCATAGAGAAGACAAGTAGTGACTCTATAGCATCTTACTATGCTTACTATGGACAGTGACTGTTATGGGGTATGTAGGGGGGACTTTATAATAGGGGGGAATGTAGTAACCATAATGTTGTTCATGTAAGTGTATATTAATGTTACAAAAAAAAAAAAAAAGATTCACCTGGATCCTATTCAGAAAAAAAAACAGTAGCAACACTGAACACTGCTATCACTGACATACAGAACCAAGGGTGACATAATCCAGTAGAAAAGAAGAAGAGGTGGTTTTTCTTGTCACTTTCACTAACTGGATGTTACTCTAGTTTCCAAGACCTAAAGGTGTGAGGGGCACAGGTGGACTAGGTTGGTCAGTAAATATCCAGCTGAATTAGAAATGTTAACCCACAGGCATCCAGATTAAAGAGCAGTCGTCCAGTACACCGTCTGTGGATTCGGGCTGCGGGACACTGAAGGGCTATGAGTGCTGTAGCCGTCACCTCGGTCTCCTTACCGATACTGGAATTGGGAAGGCTCTCTATAAGGCCTGTTCCTAGACAAAGAAAATACTGAAATTGGCTGGAAACATTAATCAAGTTTAATCTTAGAGACAGGGCTTCTTGCATAATTAGAGGGAAGACAGCATTCAAGGAAAACAATAAACAATAAGGCCAGGGTCAATTTTATTATATGACCTGTCTACACAATAACACTGGGGATAGAAGTAAGAAAAAAATGAAGGAAATATGGGTAACCTAGTGAGATGCATAAGACTTGGCCACTTTTGTAATAGTATAAACTCTTTTGATCAGAAACCTATAGACATGAGGTGTACTAACAACAACATTCCTAATGGTAAATCAATCAGTCACCTCTTGTGATTGTCTATATTCCAAATTTAAAGTCTACACATAAAAAGGGGGAAACTATGTTTATCCTGCTAACTTAAAATATAAGTTAGTATATAACTTATATATACTGGAATATATATAAGTATATATAAATACTCCAAAGGCTGGAGTATTTTCTATGTCCATCAATGGATGGATGGACAAATTGCAGTATATACACCCAATGAAATATTATTGAACCATAAGAAATAATGAAGCACTGGCACCTGCTACAATGTGGATGAGTCTTGAAAACATTAATGCTAAATGAAAGAATTTATGTAAAATATCCAGAATAGGTAAATACATAGAGTTAAAACATAGAGTTATGGTCAGGGGTAGGTGGGTGAACTTGGGTATAACTGATTAATGGGTGTGGGGTTTCCTTTTGGGGTGATGAAAATGTTTCATATTTGAAAGAGGTAGTAGTTGCACAGCCCTGTGAATGTACTAAGTGCCACTGAATTGTTGACTTTAAAACAGTTAATTTTATATGTGTGAATTTCACCATAATACACACAAAATTCAGTGTGTACAACTGTGAATGCTGGAGTCCTGTCTTTTCCCGAGCTTTACTAAAAGAGCATTATGTGAATTACCCTACCCAAATGACTTCCAATAGATGCCTCCTACTGTTTACACTGGCTTTAAGAAAACTGTCCAGAAACAGCCTTAAGTCAAATATATCAGGAACTGTTGGGAAGTCTTGACAGCTAATGTCACAAATCCCTACATTATTTGGTCCTTGCCTTAGACCTTATCTTTTATCATCCTCCTTCCTACTTCCTCAACTCTGGATAGAATCGTCTTCATGCTATTCCTGTAGCATACCAAGTTTGTTCTCACTTCAAGGTCTTCAGTATTGCTGTTTCCTCTTCAAAGATACACTTCCCCAGGTACTCAACTGTTTTAATTCTTTCAGATCTCTGCTTAAACATCATCTCCTGATGAGGCCTTCCTTGACCATCCCCTTTTCAATAGATCACTCTGTATTTGGTTTCCCTAGCTTATTATTTATTTTCATTACAGACCTGATTACTGTTACTTTGGTGTATATTTATTATAACCATTCATTTAGCTCTCCCCATTAGAATCTTTCATTTAGCTTTCCAAGAGAGTAGCTCTGACCTGGCTTTATAATGCTGATCTGCACTGCCTTGAGCAGTGCTTGGCACAGAGTAGGTTTCCATTAGCTACTTGAAAGAATGAAAAAATAAATGAATGGTTAAAAAAAAAAAAGAAAAGAAAGAAAGAATGAATGGTAATGCCACGGTAATTCCCAACCAGAAGAGAGGAGAATATTTGCCTGAAAATTAGGTAAGACAACTAAAGGGTAAACAGAGGTGATGGCTTCCATGGAGAGTATATATTAAGGGTGCCCCATTACAAAAGACACATGTATAATCATGTTGCACAAAGTGGGTGGATCATCAGCCTTGAATGGGAACTCAGTGGTGAGGGGTAAGTGGGGCTCAGATGAACCAGTAGGTGTGTCATGTAATGATGTCAGGTTTGTTCCAGTGAAGAACCTCCTACTGTGGCTTTTTTTTTTTCACAGAACCTCTTTGGGATAGATTGAAATGCTTTAAATAATATTTTTTCCCTGATTAAAGCTGGGATAAAAGTGCAAGTGTATATTTTGCCCAGCAACTTTAGCCCACTGTAGCCTAACTGTAAATGCAGAAATAAGAATAATGCGTATGAGATCAGAATAACTGTCAAGAAGCAGGTATTAAAGTTATCGAATTTATTGTTTAAGGGTTTCATGTTCTCACTTGAAATCACTTTATTTTACATATATGTCTAACAAGCTTAGTGATCTAGTTTCCAAGAATATTAGACAAGATAAATTAGGAGTCTACAGAAACAAGGAAAGATACTGAAGAACTTAGAAGAGTTAGGCTGAAAAAGTATAAACCAGCACAAAAACTCAATACCTATACATGTTAGGGTGGAGGCAAATGACCCAACACATCTCTATAGCCTCTGAGGCTTCCCTGCATTAAAATCCAATCACTGGTATTCAATAAAAATGAACACGATAAAGTTGAAAACTCAAAAGCTTTGCTCCAAGTTATTAAATCAATTCATTAACTCAATATACATTCATTGAGGGCCTACTATGTGTCAGGTCCTATATTAGTTGCTGGGATAATCAAATTAGACCCATCACTTAGTGGCAGGGTATGAGGAGAAAATGAGATATCTGAGAGAAGTCTTTTCATACTGTAAAGTACTAAATAATGTAGAAAAATATCAGTATAGTCAAAAATACGTTTTCTGGAAAATGGTTTATATTTTTAAAGTCAAATTCCCTTGAATGACACAGATGAATCAAGCAATTTTGGGCAACAGCTCATTCTTTTCACTAAGTTCCAGCCCAAAGGCCCTTTTATTAGGGAAATACTCCCAAGATTGTTCCTGTTTCTGAGCTGTTGCTCTTGTGATTCTTTCTCTCCTTCCCAGATGTCACATTCTTTATTTGCATTTCTTTTTACCCTGCCCTATTACCTTAATAGAGAGGCTTTCCCAGACCACTTTCTTAAACTTGGCAACAAGATACTGCTACCTCCCAAGGCCCAGACTTCCTTTGCCCTACACTCTTTTCTCCACAGCCTCTGTCAACACCTAATATGTCATACTGCACACTTGTTTATTGTTGCCTACTCCCACCGAACATAAGGAAGGGAGGGGAGGGACCTTGCCCGCCTCATTCACTGAAAAGTGCCCCGCCTGGCATGCAGTAAGCCCTCATAAATATTTGCTGAATGAGTAAATGAATGAATGGATGCTTCTGCATTAGAATTTAGGGCAGTTTGAGCCTGAAGCTAAAGTACAGTTATGAAGCCAAAAAAAGTATCTAAAATCGAGAAAAATGTTTCTTTGGACTAGTCCAGCTTCTCTGGAACAGCAATAAAAACAAAAGGATGGTGACTCTAAAGATGGAAAGAAAGACAAGGCTAACTGACTTGAAGAGACCAGAAATACAGGTGGCTTAACATCTGACCAAGACTTAAGCCAAGACAAGCACCAGAGTAAACTACTGCCACTCTGACAACATTCTAATTGGGAGGCAATTCAGAGGCAATAGTGAGGTTTCTGGAGGGAAGAGGCAATAGTGAGGTTTCTGGAGGGAAGGCTCCTTGGCTTGAGTCCTGGATCCAAGGACACCGAGTAACTTTTCACCTGGCAAATGTCTTTCCTGAGCCCCAGTTTCCTTGTTCTGAAAAAAAGTGGGTGACAATACCAACCTCATAGGATTGTAAGTTTTGCCTGATATAATCTGAAATAAGTGCCTAAAATATAATAATCACAATAAAAATGTCCTGCTTTTTTAGAATTATCCTAATTCTAAAAAAAAAGATTTGAAATTGTCACAAGTGTGCATAACATTAAAAACGACAGACATAATATATAAATGGTTTAATAAAAGGAAAAAATGATAGAGATGTAAAACTGAATCAGTTATAATACAAATGAAAAGTGAGCAACAATACTTTGGGCACTGGTTTTAGCTCTGCATGGACCCTGAAGCGGACGTGGTGGGGAAGAGCCTAAGAGTTCTTTCATAGAGATGGTCCTCCATTTCCGCAGGGGATGAAAACAGGAGATGTTTGGCAACCAGAACCTGACTGTCAAGAGTCTGCTACTAGGGTTCAAAATAAGGATGCATCATAAAGTATGATAATCAGAGCGTAGGATCACAGAATGTTAGAGCTGGAAGATGTTTTAGAGATTGCCAAGCCTGGTATCTACAACTGTTTCGCTTGAGGATCTGTCTTTGAACAGGAAGACAAACATATTATTGCCTGTCTCTCATACTCCTGCGACTTTGTTCTGTAGATTGACATGGTCCCTACAAAGAAAAAGATTTCTTTGGAGTCTTATGCTTTATCTGAAAAATCCTAGCATATTTCTCAATAATCTATCTTGATTTGAACAGAATACTTTGAAATATTCACTAGTTAAGTTGTAAAACAAAAACAAGAAAAATTAATTTTTGTGAAATTTGAAAAATATAATTCTGTTCTTTTGTATTAATTTCATCTCATCATAGCTAACCCAATCAGAACCTCTCGTGAAACTCTTCTATCTCAGAAGATGGTTAGGATTTTGGCCTGGAATTACTCTCTACTAAAGAAGCCTCTTTTGATACTAGGACTAGGTCACAAGACACTTGAAAATGACTTATGTCTGATTAATTTACCTAAGGAGATGAATTTCCTAACTTTCCTTTTCAGTGAAGAAAGTTATGAAAAGTTGTAGGTTTCAAATAAATGTTGAGATCAAAATCAATCAGAAATAGTTTCCAGATTTCAGCATCAGATATTATAATATTTAAAGAAAAAACAACTTGTTTTTACTGTTCCCCCAGCTTTCACAATTTCAAGCTTCTTTTGTAAATAGTAATACAGTTCATTTATTCATCTATTTTAGTTATTAAAGGACAAAGAACCCACAGCCAATTAATACAGAGGTCAAAGCCTGTGACTGCTGGCCTCCCGTTCATCCCATGAGCTTCAAATTTTAACTCACTGTTTAAAATATTTGACATTCACCTCTTTGTGAAATGCAGGATCAAATGTAGAATCGTTCAGTGCTGCACCAAACCCATCAGCAGGGCTACGGTCTCTGTGTAAGCGAAGGAGGAAGTAGTTTAAATGGTTCTTACTCCTAATGGCAAGGTAAGGGGTCCTGCAAGACGACGTGATGGGCATCAGATGGTCTTTTGCCGTGGCTGCTCCGTGGTCTGGGTGAATATAGTTGTTTCATTCATTTGTGCGGGTCAGAAGGTTGTCTCTTTCCCTCGGTGCTCTAACCTTTCGTGCTTTTTGTTTCCAGATGTGCTCTTTGAGCTACCACAGGGATGACGTTCTCTCCGTGATGGGTTAAGCTTGACGTGTGCCTTCCTCTTTGACTAGATTTTCTTACCTCGTCATCACTCTGCTTCCACTAGTCCTCAAAGTTTGTATCTTGCTCTTTATTGCTGAGGATCCAAATGGGCTCCTAGTTACATGAAGTCCTTCTTATTCTTAAAAATACCATCTATTATGAAATGCTCTGTCATAGGCCTCTTGTTTGGAAAGAATTCAGGGATATGGCGTGGGGGTTTCACATATACACAGGCAAAGCACAGAACATGAAGTGCTATGCTTGGAAAGTATTAAGTGGGCTATCTAAGACCACTTTTGTTTATATTTTGACTTCAGACCATTCTCAGTATCTTCTAATAATGAATGTGAGGTGTGATTTAAATTTTGAGTTGTAATTGGTGAGTTGACTCTAAAACTGGGAAAAGATGCCATTATTTCTTCTTTCTTTTCCTTTTTTTTTCATCCTTATTGAGGTTTGAGGTTGAATTCTATTTAGTTCACCAAATAGTCATTTGTTCTCGGTGACCCAGTTCGGATGTGAATCGGTGACCTAGATGGGAGTCCTCTTACTGCTGCAGGAGTCCTGGGCAATCTCTCTTCCATTTCCTCACAGATATTTTTTTCTTTACAAATATAACCACACATAAAACTAAAATTAAAATGTAATCAGTGATAAAAGTGTCTAGGCCTCATAGGTTCTATTTTACTATCTGCACACCACTGAAAGAAATATCATATATATCCCATTACTATGGAAGAGAGGATTTATGAAGGAAATTATTTGATTTGTTCCCTCAAGATTGATTAAAAATTCTCAAAAACCTAAAACATGTTTTTTTCCCCACAAATACTTCCAATATTATAAATTCTAAGTAGGAGTTAAACTTGCCATTTTCTGAACTGGTGAAAATCAACTCCCTAGTTGAGTTGAACTGCACTGTCCTGTACATTACTCTCTTTATGTTTGTCTCACGTGGGAATCTGACAGTAACGTGACGACAGGGGCCATTAACATGAGTGAGTCTGCACACAGAGGCTGTGAGGTGATGCCTAAACTCTCAACTAGGGCACCACAGAAGTGTCAAGGAAGTTACTACCCAGTTCGCTCATTTCTTTGTTTGAAAATATGGATGAAAAAATGAATGATTTTAAGTTGGAGTTTAGAAAGGCCCTGCTTGAAAATAGAGGGAGAGTCTTTGTGTTCACTGAAGGCAAACCTTTCAGAGATTAATGAAGTTACACAATATTGACAAAAACTAAATTGCAGCTTCTTTGTTTTAGAAGCTGATTATTACAGATTGTGTAAAATGAACATTTCAAGAAAAACTACCAAGGTGCTGATTAGAC
This sequence comes from Phataginus tricuspis, assembly GCA_029783875.1. Taxonomy (NCBI): domain Eukaryota; kingdom Metazoa; phylum Chordata; class Mammalia; order Pholidota; family Manidae; genus Phataginus; species Phataginus tricuspis. The sequence goes on along the minus strand of JAQQAC010006877.1, from coordinate 5,664,746 downwards.
AGAAAGCAGAGTGTTGTTTCCTCGGGGGGCCCGGTACTGTGAGCAGCAGCCAGTCGTGCCTCCCCGGCCGCTCTTGATTTTGAGTTAGCTGAGAATGATGGGCACACAGTTTAGATCATGTTGATTTTCATATTTATTTATATTCTGTGTTACCTTGCTTGTGGTTCACAATTAAATACCCTAGGGAAAAACACAAATTCTGTTTTAACCATGATTTTAGTAATGGCAGATAACCCTAAAAATTTGCTTTCATCACATTCTAAATGTGATTATTTTGATAAGAAATAGTTTAGAATATTATTCCCAATGATCTCCTTGTTGTTATTTTTACTTCCAGTATTTTAAAATTGGATGCCAAGGGCTTACCTACATGTCTCTCATTTCTGTTATCTGATTGGTACTTTCATCGAAAGCTCAAGTTGTGACTGAGATTTTACTGCCGACTTTTTTTACTTACGTTCAACTTCATTCTGAGCAAGGGTGGAAATTGAAACTAAAGAAAGAAAAAAATGGTGTGACATTATAATTTTCCTCTAACATCCCGAGTATGGTGAGGTTCCTGTGTTGGACAACATCCCATATTCCAATTTTATCTGACAATGTCCCACAGGTTCCTCATCTTCGGGAAGCGTATCCTAAGAGCGCTCTTTTAACATTAGCCTCCCTTACATTAAAATCTAGGCTTCTCAACTTAGAATTGTCTCTCTCTGAAGAAGTGGGATAAGTCTGCATTTGGCTTTAAGTATGCACGTTTACTGTCCTCTGTGTGCTGTCCTTTATAACAGAGAAAGAAAGCCTGGTATGCAAATTGGAAAATAATCTCTAAGAAGTAATCTTTCTTACAAGGACAATGGTTTATGTCTTTCAGAAACATACTCCCTCCACCCCCAGGACCACCCCATCATATAGGCCAGGAATGAACACTGGAGAAGCTTGGGGCTGGTAGCCAAAGCTCCAGTGCTAGTAGGTGGTGACAATTTGTGTCAAGCATGCACTGAGTTCCTAGGATAGCCTAGAAATAGGTCTACTCACAGCTGAGAGAAATTCTACGACTCTGAGATATTATGGTAGGGTAACTAGAGAACTTCAGTGGAAGTTTCTTTGAGGTTCAATGAATCAGTAAATGTGTGGGTGGAGGTGCTGGTGGGAAAGAAAGGAAGAGAACATGGAATACAAAGGACCTTCCAGGATTCTCTTTATCAGCTAGAAGGAGTTATGGCTTTCCCAGCCTTCCTAATGATCTTGTACAACAGCAGCCAATGTTGAGGCCTCCCAGCCATCCCTGAGGAAAGCCAGAGCTGTAGAGGATCCAGCAGAAAGCAACAGTGAACTGGCACTCTGCATGCATGTGTGCTTCAGTGGAGCACTGTATTTTGGGCTACCAGGAGAATAATGATTGAGGATACTGGAATGCTGCAATTCTGATTTTGACATAAAAATATGTAACTTTACATTTGTATTATTGCTTATAATTCTCACAAAGCTTTCACATGTCATTTTATCTGACTCTGACAACTCAACGGAGGCAGGGTATACACTATTTTTGACATTTACATTAAAGTAAACAGAACTTCATATATGTTAAGTGACTTGTTTAAACCCTCACAGTAAGTAAGAGGCAGAATGTGGGATTTAAACCCATATTTCCATATGGTCTAAGCTGTCTTATCTAGAAACAAGAATATCTTGACTAATATACTTTCCAAATATAATATCTTATGTAGAAAAGTCTTCTAATTCTTTTTTGTAAAATATAAAACAGATTTTCCTGCCACAAACCATGTATTTTAAATGTTTCCACCCTAATATGAAATATGAAATATTAGGACGGAAAGCTGTGTTTTACTTATATTATTTTTATTTCTTAATCTACATTCTCTCCCCTCCTCCCTCACTCTCTCTCCCTCTTCCTCTCCCACCCCTCCCCACAGCCACCCTGTGTGTTTGTCTGTGTGTGTGTGCGTGTGTGTGTGTGTGTGTGTGTGTGTGTGTATGACTTTCTTTTGTATGAATTAGCCTTTCATTCTATTATCACAAGAAAAGCATTTAAGATGGATTGGATTTAGTATTATAAGGCCAAGAAGTTTAGACCAACCTGATGAAACTCTAGCATGTATACATTCCTCATTTACAGAAGAGTATAGGTTGAGAGAGGATTAAAGATGGCAGCATGAGAGGTGAGACAGACGCTTCCTCCAAAAGCCGCATATAATATGAAAATATAATTAATATGACTAATCCTGAAAGACCAACAGGAAAGAGGGCTGCGCCAAACTGCATACACCTGGAGAAAAGAATAAAACTCATGGAACAGGGTAACGTACCAAAGCCATGGCCTGGCTGGACCCAAGCCCTTCCCCCATCCCAGCTCGCCGGTGGAGGGAAGAAAAATGGAGCAGGGAGGGAGTGGAGACCTGGGACTGCTGAATACCTAACTCCGGAGATCTGATCTGGGAGCACAAACCTACATTTCATGGTGCTTTCATGGTACTCTCATGATTAGGGGGTTGAAAAGCTAAGACAGGCAGAATACCTGGAGAGACTGAGATTCCAGCCACTTGTGGAAAGCAGGGATCCGCTCTGGGACAAAAGAAGGGCGGGCGGTCTGAGAGACTTCCCAACAGCAAGAGGGCTGTTAAAGGGGCAAGGATTGCACAGAGCTTACTGCTCAGGAGACAGGACAGGTAGACAAAATTGTCTGGGTGCACTCTGCCCAACAGATTGGGAACTTTCTCGATCTTCAGGTGCTACAACTCCCTGGCTGGCTACACAACTCGAAGGACCGTCTCCATGATACGCAGCCTACGGCGCCTTTCTCCTGGCCAGCCCTACCTGGCTCACAAACCAGCAAATGGTACCCTGGTGTTAGGCCAGCCAGAGGGAAGCTCCATCTACAGCAACTACAAATGCAAAGCATAGAGGCTTATACCTGTGTGCTTGGCACACTGGTTCTGACAGTAGAGACAGGCATACCAGCTGGGAAGCAGGAAACAGCTCTTTCCTCCCCACAGGCACCAATATTGCTCCCCTGTGACCTCCGACATTACTTCAGGGGCTGAGAAGCTCCAGAGAGTAGAGCTTCTGGGCACTAGAGGGCAAATATGAAACACCAAAGAAACCTGTTTCAAAGTAAAATTATGAATACAATCCCTGAGAAAGACTGAAATGAAATCGACCTTTATTTTGAAAGGGATTTCAAAATAAAAATCATTAACATGCTCATGGAGGTACAGAAAAATATTCAAGAACTCAGGAATGAATTCCAGTAAGAGATCCAATTGTTGAAGAGCACAATGGAGGGTATTAAAAGCAGATTAGATACGGTGGAGGAGATGATAAATGAAACAGAAATTAGAGAAGAGAATACAAAGAAGCTGAGGCACAGAGAGAAAAAAGAATCTCTAAGAATAGAAGAATATTGAGAGAACTGTGTACAATATTCGCATTATAGGGGTACCAGAAGAAGAAGAGAGAGAGAAGGGATAGAAAGTGTCTTTGAGGAGGTAATTGCTGAAAACTTCCCCAATCTGGGGAAGGAGATAGTCTCTCAGGCCATGGAGGTGCACATATCTCCCAACACAAGGGACCCAAGGAAGACAACATCAAGACATATAGTAATTAAAATGAAAAAGATCAAGGATAAGGACAGACTATTAAAAGCAGCCAGAGAGAGAAATAAGATCACATACAAAGGAAAGCCCATCAGGCTATCATCAGACTTCTCAGCAGAAACCGTAGAGGCCAGAAGGGAGTGGCATGATGTATTTAATACAATGAAGCAGAAGGGCCTCGAACCAAGAATACGTCATCCGGCAAGATTATCATTTAAATTTGAAGCAGGGATTAAACAATTTTCAGATAAGCAAAAGCTGAGAGAATTTACCTCCCACAATCTGTCTCTACAGTGTATTTTAGAGGGACTGCTACAGATGGAAGTGTTCCTAAGGTTTAATAGCTGTCACCAGAGGTAACAAAACCACAATAAATAAAGTAGAACAGTTACTACAAAGCAAATGTGAAATTAAATCAACCATCCCCAAAATCAATCAAGGGATAGACAAAGAGTACAGAATATGATCCCTAATATATAAAGAATGGAGGAGGAAGAAAAAGGAGGAGGAAAAAAAGAATCTTTAGATTGTGTTTGTAATAGCATATTGAGTTAAGTTAGACTTTTAGATAGTAAGGAAGTTAACCTTGAACCTTTGGTAACCACAAACCTAAAGCACATAATTACATAAGTACATAACTATAAATAATCACCCTAAATGTAAATGGACTGAATGCACCAATCAAAAGACATAGAGTCACTGAATGGATAAAAAAACAAGACCCATCTATATGCTGCCTACAAGAGACTCACCTCACACCCAAAGACATACACAGACAAAAAGTGAAGGGATGGAAAAAGATATTTCATGCTACTAATAGGGAGAAAAAAGCAGGACCTGCAGTACTTGTATCAGACAAAATAGACTTCAAAACAAAGAAAGTCACAAGAGACAAGGAAGGACATTACATAATGATTAAGGGGTCAGTCCAACAAGAGGATATAACCATGGTAAATATCTATGTGCCCAACATAGGAGCACCTACATATGTGAAACAAATACTAACAGAATTATAAGGGGAAATGGAATGCAATGCATTCATTCTAGGAGACTTCAACACACCACTCACTCTGAAGGACAGATTAACCAGACAGAAAATAAGTAAGGAGACAGAGGAACTGAACAACACAATAGAACAGATGGACCTAACAGACATCTACAGAACTCTACACCCAAAAGCAGCAGAATACACATTCTTCTCAAGTGCACATGGAACATTTTCAAGAATAGATAATATACTAGTCCACAAAAGGAGCCTCAATAAATTCAAAATGACTGAAATTATACCAACCAGTTTCTCAGATCACAAAGGTATGAAACTAGAAATAAATATGCAAAGAAAATGAAAAATCCCACAAACACATGGAGGCTTCACAACATGCTCACTAATAACCAATGGATCAATGACCTAATAAAAACAGAGATCAAGCAATATATGGAGACAAATGAAAACAATAATTCAACACCGCAAAATCTGTGGGACGCAGTGAAGGCTATGCTAATTGCAATACAGGCCTACCTCAGGAAAGAACAATCCCATGTGAACAGTCTAAACTGACAATTAATGAAACTAGAAAAAGAAGAACAAATGAGGCCCATAGTCAGTAGAAGGAGGGACATAATAAAGATTAGAGCAGAAATAAAATCGAGAAGAATAAAACAATAGAAAGAATCAATGAAAGCAAGAGCTGGTTCTTAGAGAAAATAAACAAAATAGATAAACCCCTAGCCAGACTTATGAAGAAAAAAGATAGTCTACACACATAAACAGAATCAGACACGAGAAAGGAAAAATCACAATGAACACCACAGAAATACAAAATTATTAGACAATACTATGAAAAATAATATGCCAACAAACTAGATAACCTAGAAGAAATGGACAACTTTATAGAAAAATACAACCTTCCAAGGCTGACCCAGGAAGAAATTTAAAATCTGAACAGACCAATTACCAGTAACGAAATTGAATTGGTAATCAAAAACTACCTAAGAAAAAAATCCTGGACCAGATGGCTTCACCGCTGAATTTTATCAAACATTTAGTGAAGACCTCATACCCATCCTCCTTAAAGGTTTCCAAAGAGTAGAAGAGGAAATACGTCCAAACTCATTCTATGAGGCCAGCATCACTCTAATACCCAAATCAGGCAAAGACACTACAAATAAAGAAAATTACAGACCAATATCCCTGATGAACATAGATGTAAAATATTCAACAAAATATTAGCAAACAAAATTCAAAAATACATAAAAAGATCATCCATCATGACCAAGTGGGATTCATCTCAGGGATGCAAGGATGATACAATATTCGAAAATCCATCAACATCATCCACCACATCAACAAAAAGGACAAAAACCACATGATCATTGCCATAGATGCTGAGAAAGCATTTGACAAAATTCAACATCCATTCATGATAAAAACTCTCAACAAAATGGGTACAGAGGGCAAGTACTTCAACCTAATAAAGGCCATATATGACAAACGCACATCCAACATCATACTTAACAGCGAGAAGCTGAAAGTGTCTCCTTTAAGACTGGGAACAAGACAAGAATGCCCACTGTCCCCACTTTTATTGAACACAGTACTAGAGGTCCTAGCCACGACAATCAGACAACACAAAGAAAAGGCATTCAGATGGGTAAGGAAGAAGTCAAACTGTCCCTGTTTGCAGATGACATGATATTGTACATAAAAAACCCTAAACAATCCACTCCAAAACTACTAGATCTAATATCTGAATTCAACAAAGTTGCAGGATACAAAATTAATACACAGAAATCTGTTGCATTCCTGTACACTAACGATGAACTAGCAGAAAGAGAAATCAGGAAAACAATTCCATTCACAGTTGCATCAAAAAGAATAAACCTAACCAAGGAATTGAAAACCCTATACTCTGAAAACTACAAGACACTCATGAAAGAAATTAAAGAAGATACCAATAAATGGAAACACATCCTGTGCTCATGCATAGGAAGAATTAATATTGTCAATATGGCCATCCTGCCTAAAGCAATCTAAAGATTCAATGCAATTCCTGTCAAAATACCAATAGCATTCTTCAATGAACTAGAGCAAATCATTCTAAAATTCATATGGAACCACAAAAGACCCTGAATAGCCAAAGCACTCCTGAGAAGGAATTATGCTCCCCAACTTCAAGCTCTAGTACAAAGCCACAGTAATCAAGACAATTTGGTACTGGCACAAGAACAGACTGGAGATAGACCACTGGCCATAGACCAATGGAACAGACTAGAGAGCCCTGATATAAACCCAAGCATATATGGTCAGTTAATATATGATAAAGGAGCCATGGACATACAATGGGGAAATGACAACCTCTTCAACAACTGGTGTTGGCAAAACTGGACAGCTACGTGCAAGAGAATGAAACTGGATTATTGTTTAACCCCATATACAAAAGTAAACTTGAAATGGATCAAGGACCTGAATGTAAGTCATGAAACCATAAAACTCTTAGAAGACAACATAGGGAAAAATCTCCTGAATATAAGCATGAGGAACTTCTTCCTGAACGTATCTCCTTGAGCAAGGGAAACAAAAGAAAAATGAATGCATGGGACTACATCAAACTAAAAATTTTGTGTACGGCAAAGGACACCTTTAACAGCACAAAAAGGCATCCTACAATATGGGAGAATATATTTGTAAATGAAATATCTGACATGGGGTTAATATCCAAAATATATAAAGAACTCACACGCCTCAACACCCAAAAAGCAAATAACCCAATTAAAAAATAGGCAGAGGATATGAAGAGACAATTCTCCAAAGAAGAAATTCAGACGGCCAACAGACACATGAAAAGATGCTCCACATCACTAATCATCAGGGAGATGCAAATTAAAACCACAATAAGATATCACCTCACACCAGTAAGGATGGCCAGCATCAAAAAGACTAGGAACAACAAATGCTGGCAAGGATGCAGAGAAAGGGGAACCCTCCTACACTGCTGGTGAGAATGTAAGCTAGTTCAACCATTGTGGAAAGCAGTATGGAGGTTCCTCAAAAAACTCAAAATAGAAATACCATTTGACCCGGGAATTCCACTCCTTGGAATTTACCCAAAGAATACAACTTCTCAGACTCAAAAAGATGTATGCACCCCTATGTTTATTGCAGTACTATTTACAACAGCCAAGATATGGAAGCAACCTAAGTGTCCATCAGTAGAAGAATGGATAAAGAAGAGGTGGTACATATACACAATGGAATACTACTCAGCCATAAGAAAGAAACAAATCCTACCATTTGCAACAACATGGATGGAACTGGAGGATATTATGCTCAGTGAAATAAGCCAGGTGGAGAAAGACAAGTGCCAAATGATTTCCCTCATTTGTGGAGTATAACAACAAAGCAAAACTGAAGGAACAAAATAGTAGCAGACTCAGAGACTCTAAGAAGGAACTAGTGGTTACCAAAGAGGAGGAGTGTGGGAGGGTGGGTGGGGAGGGTGGGATAAGGGGATTGAGGGGTATTATGTTTAGTACACATGGTGTGGGGGATCACGGGGAAAACAGTGTAGCACAGGGAAGGCAAATAGTGAATCTGTGGCATCTTACTACACTGGACAGTGACTGCACTAGGGTATGGGTGGGGACTTGATAATATGGGTAAATGTAGTAACTGCATTGTTCTTTCATGTGAAGCCTTCATAAGTGTGTATATCAATAATACCTAAATAAAAAATTTTAAAAAAGAAGAGTATAGATTAACTTGTTATGCTGAGAGTTAAGGCCTTAAATGTGTTCTATTATGATTCTCCACAAGCAAGAATGACTTTCACATTAACATTAACTGTGATATTCTGTCTTTAGGCCAAGCTGGTTGGCAGATTGCTTTTATGTAATTCCTATGAAGCTGGTAGAAGGTGACTCATATACATAAATGCCTCTTTCAATCAGGAAGAAGGTGTCAGAGGGTGGGTGGGTGGTGTCTGAATGATAAGTTATAAGATGTTAGGGATACTGAAAAAAATCTGTTAAAATCAGGGTTCCCAGGGAGATGCACATATGAGGATAGGGATCACATGTATGAATCAAAGGAAAACATGAAAAGATTTTATTTACCACATTGTTTCAATCTTAGTATTTATTTCATAGCTCAATGCAAAGAGACATTCCAACATATAGTCGTAAATTAAAAACAGCCCAGTTTTAACAAGCTCTAGGAATGAGACTTAATTCCAAGATGCTAAAATTGAAGTATTAAGTATATTGCATGAAAGGGACAGAGGCATCATGGATATGAAAAACTTATAGGAAAGTCACAGAAATTTTTAGAAAAGCTATCGTGGAGGTGTATATCCCTGAGAAAATAAAGTGCCTTCTCACTATCACTTGAAATAACAAAATTTTCCTACAAATGGTAATAGTATGGAACAGAATAAAAATCTCTATTGACATCCTTAAGACGATTTCGGATAAATGCCCAGTAGTCATATGGCAGGTATCTAGGTGGTACTCCACAATAGCCATGTTCTCAATAAGTGCTTAGTTGAACAGGTAAAAGCCAATACAGTTACTGAACTCCTAGGAAAAGCTGAAGAAGTTGACAGTGAGATTCTTCATTTCCTGGCTTTGTTATATATTTGCTGTTATTGCCCCTAAAAATTTTAAAGGGGGCAGAGCAAAAAAACAAAAAAACAAGGGTGGAACATATATGAAATTGCTAATTGAGGGTGATCGACATGAGCAGGAGCAGGAGCCTGGATTCAACAATGTTATCAAGTGTTGCAACATTTTTTTCCCCTCACTTATTACTCTGCATGTTATGTTGGTTGATTGGCTTACCTTATTTTATAACCTCAATTTGTTATTTTTTGGGACTGAATGATTATTTTCAATTATAGCACCATACCTTCTATTAGTAATTTTTCTCTTCATATATGAATTCTAAATGTCTCCAGGTAGTTCTGATACTGTTGTGTGAACTCTCTTATTAGACTTTTTTTTTTTTTTTAAATTTTGGAGTTGATGTGGTGAGTTTCTGAGAGCTAGAAGCATAATTCCAGAAGACTTTTTGATATGGTCCACTACTGTCAGTAAAGTTTCCAGAAAACAGAGATCTTAATTCTGCAGCAAACTTTATTCCAGTGTTAAGAAGCAATTATTATTTCCCAAAGCCTGATTTTTATATGAGTTGCTTTAAAGAATGTATAATCAATTTTCTCTGTAGAATTGGTGAGAAAGAAAATGCTTATGGAACTAAATTAAAAAGGCTTGTTTTCACCTTTATTTTTTTTAGTGTAGCATTAAAAGTCTATCTTCTAAAGTTAAAAGTGAGTTTATATGATTTACCTGAATGAGGGTTTTTTATTATTGCATTATTATAATTTCTGTTTAATGTAATGACTCTTGAAATAGCCAACATACCACCGAAATGGTCATGCTTGCATCTCTCAAAGATGTCATATTGTCATTAAGGTTCCTGAGAGAGATTTTAAAACCTCCAAAAGTAGGAATCATATATTCAAAAAGAGTGAGAAAAATATGTTGATTGGCATGTTGACTGTATCCAGTAATAGGCTGTGGTACAAAAAGTGGCAATTGGGCCACAAATACAACTCAATTCTCGCATACTGTATGTATCACTGTCTTAAAAGATAGAGACATAGTTGAGGGGAAGTAAGACTGAATGGTTCAAAGTTAAGAAGGCACAGAGTCAGACTAGAGTCAGACAGGGTTTGGTTCCTGCTTTTCCATTTACAAGCTGTACAATCTTGGGTAATCTCTGAGTCTTATCCTACTCTTTGTAAAATGACACCTTCTCTATGAAGAATAACTGAAATACTACATGGAAGCACTGGATCAGATAATCGACTTAAAACACATAGTATGTCTTCAAAAATGTTACTTTCTTTTATCTCTACCCTCTCCTGATGAATGCTTCTATAACAACAAAAGGCAAACCAGTGTTCCCAGTATATATTTGGAAATTGTCCAATGGTTTTGGCATAATGAAGCGGTCTTAACTTGTTTTAAGAACCTCTCATCACCAATTCTAATTAAAGCTAACATATATTAAGTAATGGGAACTAAATGTTTGCTAGGCTTTGTGTTAAAGATGGACAATCTCATCTAACCTATTCAACAATTCATTGCTGTTGTATTTTCTCACTAATCTATTCAACAACTCATTGAATTAGGTACTATCATTTAATTCATTTTACAGATGAGGAAACTGAGGCATGAAGATGTTAAGTAAATTGAGCAGAAATTAAAAACGGAATTTTAATTTAGTTAAAAAAGGAATATAGGGTATTCTTTTGCAAGAGTGATTTTTGGGATACATGTTTAGTTCATAATACTAAATCCATATTAACTTTAAAAGCATGAATTGAAAACATGAATAAACTGTAATACAATTCCATAAAGAAAAGCTTTGTTGGTGTTAAAAGACAATTGTCCATTGTACTCTTACATTCCTGTATGTCTTATGAGCAGAGGCACTGACTGCCTTTGCTTTATGCCCTCTTTTCAAGGATATCTGTAGAGGAAACAACCTTGTAGGACAGAGTGTCTTCCTTTAGAGCAAGGGCAAGTTTCCTTACTTTACAGTATAGAAAAGACTATATCTACCTCCAGGCCAAAGGTCATGCAGACTTACTGCCCATTTTAAATGATTCAGGTTCCCTAAGATTAAGGTTCCTTTCCTGTAATGCAACACACTGCATGTGTAGGTATCAGTCATCTGGAACTCTTCACCTCACCATCTGGGACTTGGAGACCAGTTCAAATGTGGATACTGTGGCTACTGCTATTGCTGTAAATAACAACATCCCTTCTGTCAGCATCTGTGAAACTATAGCAGACTGACTAGTTAGCTTGCAAGTGGGGTGAAATCTCAGACCCTTCATAGTTCTTGATAAATGGCAAAAGGAAAACTGTAAACATCCATGGACAGAAAAAGATCCAGTTTATTTAAGGTACTATCTAAAGCAACTGCACAAGGATGTAGGAGGGAAAAATAATCATCCCCAAAGGCTGTGCTTTATGATAGACCAGAGAGGCTTTGCAATAAGAATTTGTATGTATGCATGCAAAAAAAAAGAGAGGGCTAAGAAAACATTGCTGGAAATCATGGAAAACTAATAAATATATGTGACTATAAACAGCCTTCTAAAGACAGGTACACTGTGTTGAACATGATTTATATCTTTGCTCCTGACTTGAAAATAAGCATCGGCAGTAGATTCACAAAAGCTGTTAAATTCTGAGACTTGGCGCTGCAGAAAATTATTCCATGTCTATAATCTCACAAAGCTAATAGGCTGCTTTGTAACTGTATGCAACAATGATATCTGGCAAGTTGAGTGGAGAAAAAGGGTTAATTTACTGTGAGGTATAATTCACAGTTAATAAATTGTAATAAGTATCAATAAGTAAAGAAATAGTAACTTCATGGGGATACAGCAAAAAGGCATTTTTTTTTTCCCCTTTAAATGTACTTAATTAACAGTTCATCCTCTGGGGGGCAGGAAATAATGAGATCAAACAGCCCCTAGAACTTTCTAAGTCTATATAAAAGCAACAAATTACTACATACTGTAACAAAACCCTCATGTTACATGTGAAAGATTTGTCATACATATATTTTAATTTAGAAATAAGTAACATAAAACTAAACAGCACATTTTTATAACAATGTATTTTTATATCTACAGATAACACACACAATCTACTACGTGCATTGTATCTATCATTTAAAAATAAACTGACTATTATATACACATAATTGTGATCTGTTCTAGGAATAATGGATGCATAAATATTAACAACTTTCATAAGATGCAGTATAATCCATAGGAGGTAAAGGGAAATCAACAAGTGAGTATCCAATTTATGCCAGGTACGTGTTTAGACTTCTTCAAACTTCATGAAGTTATTATTATTATTATTCCTATTTTAAAGATGAGAAAACTAGGGTTCAGATGGTTAAATACCTCGCTCAGGTCTCACAACTTGAATGGATCTAAAGTCTAAAACCTTTCTTTTCACTTTACTCTGTTACTCTGTAATAGAGAAAAACAGGTTCTAGGAACATAAATTTATTTATGAGCCTGGATTCATCTTTGGCTTTCCAAGGGCTCACTTCTTTTTTTTGGCAATAAAATGAATTCAGTTAATCTTCTTCCTTAGAACAAAATAATTCATGCCCTCAGTAATTAGTCCTTTATAAGGTACCATGGGAAAGCCAAATTATTAACCATAATTTCTTTAAATAATTAATCCAACAGACATTTATTGAGGGAGCCTATGTGTATCACTTTGTGACAGAGACAGTGAAGGACATAAAAAGTGTATGCCACATAATCTCACCAGGAGGAGTCTGTAATCTAATGGAGAAGCATATAAATGAAATGTAAAATGGAGGACAGTCTGTGATCCAGAACTTCAAATAAGACTTTCATGAATTAATTTAGGAATAGGATGGTTCCTAAAAATAAAGGATGATATAAAAAATTCATTCAGACTCTCAGCCATTTTTGTGACATCTAGATACATCTGAGCCATGACCTTAATAGAAAGTAACGCATCGAGGGCTGATTACAGACCAGGGTTCTGTTCTCTTCACTACTGTCTTTTCCTAAGTGATTTCATCCAGTGCCAGGGCTTTAAATAACATCAATATGCTAATGAATTCTCGATACGTATCCTTCCACCTGACTTCTCCCTGGACTCTAGACTTGCATACCCAACTGTGTGCACATCTCCACTCAGACATCTAAAAGACATCATAAACTTAACTAGTCCAAAAGAGACCACTTGGTGCTTTTTCCCTTAATAATAACTAACACTATGAGACAGGCACTGTCCTAGGTATTTTACATGTATTTAATCATTTAACCCTTAGGGCACACCTATGAGAGAGGTGCTCTAATGCTTCTAATTTTACATAAAAGGAAACAAGCACAGAGGCTCAGTACCTTAGTAAGTTAGTGAAGATGGGATGCCAGCTTAGTCTGTGTCCACAGTGCATGCTCTCCCAGCCAAAGCAGATATTCCTTCTCAGTCGCTCAACTCAGAGAACACACCACCGACAGGCCAAAATCTTGGAGTTATCCTTGATTCTGCGCTTTCTTGAAATTTCCCACATACCATCCATTACCAAGTTCATCAGCTGTTAATCTCCAAAATACATCTCAAGCCTGTTATCTTCTCACCATCTTTCTTGATACCATTATTACATGCCTGGTCTGTCATGGTCACCTATCTGGGTTTTCACCTTCCATTTTTTCTAAAGTCCATTCTCCATATGATAGCCAGGATGATTTCCTCAAAACCTAAATCAGACCTTATCAGTACCTTGTCAAAGACCTCCAATGGCGGCTCCCTTGAAACAGGAATGAAATCTAATCTCTCTATGGCCTGACAGACCCCACATAATCTGTCACTGCCTGCCTTTCTGAATTAAACTCACCCCAGGATCCCTCACATCCACTGTGCTCCACACCGGCCTTCCTTTGCTCTCCCTAGACCACAGCCACTTGTTCCATAGAGTCTCTTTGCAATGAACTCTCGTACCCCAGATCTTTGTGTTCATTGTAGGTCTCTTATTATAGGTCTCAGCTCAAATGTTACATCAGAAATGATTTCCTTATCCAGCTTCTCCAAATCAGCACGTTCCTATGCCTGGCCCCCAGTGCCTTCCATCACTGTTAATATCACTGAATCTGTTTCATTTTTTTCATAGCTTTCTTATCTCTACCTGAGATTATTTTATTTGTTCATCTGTTTATATGTTTATTGTCTCTGTTTCTCTCACTAGAGAGGTAATAAGTATGCAGGCAGTGGACTTGTCTGTCTTGGCCACCACTACATCACCAGCTAACTGGTTACTAGAAGAATGCATAGCACATAGGAGACACCTATTAATATTTTTTGAGTGGATGACCAAAAATGCTCTCATTTTCTTCTAGCTCATCTTATACCTCTAAGGTATTTAAAAGAACTTATTTTACTCATTTTAGAATTCCTTCCGAAGTTTTGCTCAAATATTCTTTCCTATTGCCTGGTATGTTCATAATAAGAAATAGCTTAAATTTATTGAAAGTATAGTGAAATTAGTTTTTTGCACATATACAGGCATTCTCAAAGGTGACATACATGCTCTGAAGTAGGTATTGTCTCATTTTAAAGACATGGAAACTGATGGTAAGAGAAACTACAAAACCTGTTTAGGTTACTCAGCTAGAAAAAGCAGAGTTAGACCCAGGTTGCTCCATTTGACTTTAGCTTCCAAGGTCTTTTCAGCAGGAATATTATGTTCAGCTATGCAACTGGCTAGGAAAAGTAAATAATCAGAAGAAATGCTGAAGAGCTGTTCAGTCTATAAAAATGTGAAAGCAAAGAGGAGAATGACTGAAGTCTATAAATGGTTGTGAGTACAACAGAATGAACACGGATTTCATCAGAGTTAGGAGCTGGGGAATTTATTTCAAACTAAAAGTAAGCTTATAGGATGTATTACATTAACAGACGGCAAAGAGTAATTACATACATATATTTTAAATGTTTTAAATAAGTTATGTAATAGATGGATAATAAGTCATTCAGGGAAACTATGGTGTCTTGGAAATTATATGCCTCACCTGAAGGTGCTGAAGTTGGAGAGCTCAAACACATCTTCTCACAACATGCCTTTCAGTAGATCGTTTGGCAAACTTACCAAGTGGATGGCTGGTGGGGATTCTAACTCACCGGAGAGGATGTTCTGCTCACCTCATTTCACCACGTAATTACTCTGTTCATATCAGCTGGTGCTGGGATTCCCTTGGTAATGTTTTAAAGACTCGTATTGTTAGAATTGGCAGAAACCTTAGAAATGATTAATTCCAACTCTCTCATCTCAGAAAAAAAACAAAACCTGAAACCCAGAAACAATGATTTATAATTTGTAAAGTGCTTCCAGTATGGTTCATGACATTCTCACAATGGCTTTCTGACAAAGTCGTGCAGTTTTTTCCATTCCCATCTTTCCAGGGAGGAATGAGGCTGAGGGTTGGTTACAGCAGTGAGCCGGTCACTGCAGGAACAGTGTGTGAGGCGTTATGACTTGGTATCTTCTGAAAGCGGTTGCATCAACTTTCTCCCTCTATGATATTAATGAGGTTTTAATTTATGACAATTTTCATGAGTTTTTCTGGGACTATGGACACAGGAAAGTTATAGACCAACTTAAAACATACAGTTCTATTTATGTAATGTGAAATAAAAGGGAAATGATAACTGACTAGAGAGACTATAAGTGTAAGGAAACTAAATCCTCCCTTTAATTACATGAATGAATGAAAGTAATTTCTGACATGTTAAACTGGGGGAAAAAGGCAGAGACTAATACCTCCAAGTGGCACATGTCTTTTCTTTGTGAAGAGATAGTGTCATACAGATCAATAACAAAAATTAACACCCCAATGGCAAAATGGTGAAAAAGGGAAGTTCTCAAGAGAAATACAAGTGAGCAATAAATCTATGTGACCATGTTATTTAACACTTAGACACAATTCCATAAAAATACAAATTAAAAAATTAATGAAATAAAAATTTTTCCTTATGAGATTTTTCAAATGTTAAAGAATGACCAAATCCATCATGTAGTGGAACTTAGGGGAGTTTTTTGTTTTGCTTTCTCCTTTGTACTTTGTAGTTTTCTACATTATTTGATTGTTTTATTACAAAGTTGCATGTATTATTTACAAATTTGAAAAGGAGAAAAATTAATTTTTATTTTGGACACAACAAACAAACCAAGCTCACACTAACTGTAGCTTCTGAAAGACAAATGTTTAAAGCCATCTAAGATAAATTAATTTTCTTCATTTAAAAATACTCCCCTTGTTAACAACTTTTAAAGATCATCACCTATAATTCAAATTAAACCTTTACGATTTCCTCAATATTGTATGATAAGCACAGTCAATTAGACTTAACACACTAAGAATGTAGCCAACCTCTCCCCTCCTCTCCCGCCTCCCAGCCCCACGCTCTGTCTCTATCTTCCTCTCTCTTATCTGGTCCTTTCTCCCCTCTCTTCCCCCTCATCACACATACCAGTTCTCTATCCTAGCTCTTAAACCTCCTGCTCATGGCACTCTTTGCCTCTGGAGTGTTTCTTCTAACTGACCTGATGTTCAGGTTACTGAAAGATCATAGAAGAAATGCATCTTTCATTACTTTATTTTAGCAGAATTATCCATTGTCTTCCTACTAGGCCATACTAAGCCATACAATTATTGGAGTCACTTCCTCAAATCCTCTGCTTCTTGTGCCTTCATGTAAAATCTATCTATCTCCACAAGAAGTTTCACATGTATACACATTTACTAAAATAGTGTCTCACAGTCTTGGTGTATGGCTCAAAAATAAGGGAAAATAAGAACTCTTCCAGCAAAGGTTGAAATCAGTCACAAAACTATTAATTCTATCATGCACTCTTTCCCTTATATTTGCTTATATATCTAGGATTAAATATTTTTACACAAAATCATTTTAACATGCTTTTTACAGAGAAAGATAATAGGATCCATGTCTTTGTATTCTGTAATAATATTGAATGCAGTTTGTGTAAACCGGTGTTTGCCCAAATGTGCATGTCTACCATCTGCATTAGCATCACCTAGGTGAGCATGTCAAACATCCAGATGCCTGGACCCTCCCTAGATCTACCAAGTGATTGTGGGACTGGGAAGTCTATTTTTTTTAATAATTTATTTTGGTATCATTAATCTACAATTACATGTGCAATATTATGGTTATTAAACTACCCCCTTCATCAGGTCCCCCCCACCAACCCCATTACAGTCACTGTCCATCACTGTAGTGAGATGCTATAGAATCACTACTTGTCTTGGGAAGTCTATTTTTAAACAAGCATATAAAATTATTATTTTGCCTTTTCTGTGATTTGGAAACTCATGACAATAGTCTCATCTTGGTAAGTGATTAAATACATCTAAACAACTGAGTAAAAGATTAAGATGAAACTAGTGACAAATTCTTAGGTTGTTCCTTTTAAAAAATACTATAGCATCCTGCTTTTCATTTACAAATTACAAGTTAATTCTGGTAACTTAAAAAATATCTGGATTTTAGGCTCATTAACAATAAAAATATAGTTATAAGCTGTTGAATATGTCATATCTGAGTGATTTGAAGGATGGGCTTAAGTTCAGTATGGATTTTGCTGCTTAGAGGCATTCAGTTATAATAGACAACCAGTCTGAAAACTGTTGATGGCTTAAAGACAAAGATGTGCAGTGAATTTACCTTCCTAGGCTTTTCTTTCTCTTGAGAATGTGGTATTGAGGTTGTGTAAATTTCTAAGCACAGAGCATTACACACCAAGGCTCTGCTAGAACTCTGAACTGTCCTGAAGGGCTGACGAAGAGCCTCCCACCATTGGCGTCCATTAGAAACTGATCCCTTTTAGGGAAACAGAACTTTTCTGAGTGCAATGAGCAACTGGGTCTTCTTTAAAAATGGCTTCTGAGTAGTAATTAGATCTTTAGAAGTTGCAAGAGACAATGATTTTGGAGATTTAGTTCTAGTAAGAAACTCTTAACAAGAATGAAAAATACAGTTTTCCTTTTCTATTATTCATTTGTTCTTCAGCCAGACCAATGACAACAATGGCTCTGTATCAGATAAGAAATAAAGATTGGAAAAGTGTTTTCTCTTCTCTCTTTCCTCTCCTTAGATGCTTACTACGTTTCTAGAGCAGATTAGCAAATGATGCAAAAATCTTTTGAACACTAACATAAATTATTTTTGTTAAAGTAAATACACTAGAGTTAAAATGAATTTTAATTAAAATGCCACCTTTCTTTTTGAAAATATTGTCAGGTATTTTTTGTTAAAAAGTATACAGAATCTCCTAAAGGTATTTTTCAGTATATCAGAAATCCAAGTCTGGCAGGATACAAGTATCAACTATCAACTACCTCGATGACAGCAATGCTAACCTTTGAACAGTTTATTGTCAAAACCACTCAATTCATTTACTCAAGAGTATCGAGTAAGTCATCTTTCTATGTGAACTCAAATACTTTGTCTCTTAGGATTCCTAAAAAAGGACCAGCTCTGTTATATGTTGTTATAGTGTATATAGATTATTTAATCCAGAAGAATAGTGAAGAACTTTCTTTTGTTCTTTTCTTTCTTTCTTGCATTTTTTTTAGATAGGTCATTCATTGTTTAATGCCCCAACATCCCGGCTTAATTTCTACAGATAGTTTTTTTTTCTACTTTTGGAAAGCTGATTCTACTCAATATATATAGCTCAGGAAAAAAAAAAAGAGAGACAGTGAGTTTCATAAAAATAAATATGAAAATTATAAAGGGAGAAAAAAGAAGCACTGCTGTACAAATCTAAATACTAGGGAATCAAAGCAGGGGAGCAAAAGAGAGAAGGGATAAGCAGATGGACTAGAACTCCACTGTCATTTCTGGATGGGGGTAATTAGGATCGGATTCCAAAGAGGGAAAGGCTGATAAAATAAAATATGTGTACTGAAACTGAGGTGGATGCAGGGACACAAGATAAGTCAATAAGAATAAAATGGGAAGAGAAAAAAAGTATAATGAAACTGGTGACCAGTGCTTAAATAACTGTGTGTTAGTCCTAGTAAGTTGGTCTTTTATGCTGTTTTTTAATTAGTCTCCTAATCAATGTACTTCTAGAAAAATGACATTAGAAGCTACTAAAGTAGTGAACTGATAGTCACATGTGTTACTACTGAGCAATCACTGGAGAGCTAAATTTCTTAAAATACCCAAGTGAAGAAAGGGTTACTTCCTCCTGTGTTAGCCTTTAGAATGTAAGGTATATGAAGGGTTTAAGAACACAATAATTTAATTTTCCCCAATTAATTACTATTTACTCAACGAAATTATTTGATCACATATATGTCATCAAAGTTTCATTTCCTGGTGAGAACAGTAGTAAAGTCCTTTGGGAGATCGAGTAGCTATGAGTATTGCTGGCATGATTATATGTAAACTATAGCTTGTAGCAGGCAAAATAATCCTCCTCCCTCCTTTCCTGTCCCCAAGAAGTACATGTCCTAATCTCTGGAACCTGTGAATTTGTTACTTTATATGGGAAGGATTTTGCAGATGTGATTAAATTAAGGACCTTGAGATGGGGATTATCCATGTGGGCCAATCTAATCACATGCATCCTTAAAACCTTCCCAGCTTCAGTCAGACGGAGATGTGGCTACTAAAGAAAGGCATGGAGAGATGCAGCATTGCTAGCTTTGAAGATGAAGGAGGGGAGTATGAGAACGTGGGCAGACTTGAGAAGATGGAAAAGGTGAGGCACTGGAGTCTTCCCCAGAGCCTCCGGAAAGGAGCAGAGCCCTGCCAACACCTGGAACTTAGACCAGTGAGACCCATGGACCTCTGGTCTCCAGAACTGTAAAGTAATAAGTTTGGGTTGTTTTAAGTCAATAAGTTGGTGGTAATTTGTAACAGCGGCAATAGAAACCAATACATAGCTATTTCAGTAATTAGTGTAATAACTATTATTTTTAATTGTCATAATTATTAAAGTGAAAATGAAAAAGCACTTAGTATTTTAAACTAAAATTCCAACACATACCAAATAAGTAAATTTTAATTATAAAACAATTAGGGACCAGTGGAATTCTGACACATTCTACTACTGTAAACATTCATGTGACTTCCAGGGAGCCCTAATATTCCTAGTATGAACAGCAATAGTTATATGTGAGAGCACTGTCAACAAAACATCGTATGCTCCACAAAACCGTTTCAAAAACAAGGGTGAATAAAGACATTCACATTTCATAATATCTGAGAGAGTTTACCATGAACAGACCTTAATTCACTAGAGGAACTTTTGAGGGATGTGCTTTGTGAGATTCATTCATTCAACAAATATATACTGAACCAGGCACACTTTTTGGTGCTGAGGGCACCTCAGTGAATAGAACAGATGAGAAAATCTTGCCCTCATGGAGTTTACATTTTAGAAGCCAAAGTCACAAATGAACAAAAATAAGTAAATATATATTTACTTAATATAAGTAAATAATATGTCCAGTAGTGTGCTGCGAAACCTTTAACAACAGTCTCTTTAAAAAAAAGCATAGATTTGTAGCATTGCTCATTTTTATGGTGTAAATACTAGCCCCCCTGCCAAATCTCAAATTTCAAACTACTGGTTGTGTCACTGAGGCTGGGAAGAGATGTACACAGTTGACATGGTGAGCCTCTGTCAGCCCATTTCAGCACACCGTTGATGATCATAAATGCTAGGGAGAAAAATTAATAGGGAAAGAAGGGGTGATATAGCGATTGTAATTTTAAAGAGAATGGTCAGAGAAGACTTCCCTGAGAAGGTAACATTTGGGTAAAGACCTGCAGGAAGTGAGGAAGAGAGCCATGCACCAATTTGGGGACAAAACATTTTAAGCAGAAAGACCAGCAAGTGCTAAACCCTGAAGCAAGAACTAGGAACAAAGGAGGCCAGAGCGGTTACTGTAGAGTGAGTGAAGGGGAGAGAAGTAGGGCCTGCCATCAGAGAATCAAAGGAAGGTATAAAAAAAGGAAAGGATTCTGGCTTTTAGTGTGGGAGAGATTAAAAGTCACTGGGGAGTTGTAAGCAGAGGAAGGACATGATCTGAATATATGTTTAATGGCATTGCTTTGGCTTTTTTGTTGAAAAGGAGTAGCCAGCAAATGTTCATGATAGTAAAAACAATAATGTCTAATATCTGGGATTAAACACAACAATTAAAGTTAACTTCCAAAACAAGAAATGGCTCGTCTGCCAAAACAGAGTAGACGTGACTGGAGGTAAAGGACTTCTTACCTTTTGACTTAGGTGTGAAGATATTAATTTTAGCATGTGTTCACCACATATGTTTTAATCTCTAGAGAAACTAATAGAAGGATTCAAATAAAATATATACATTTCAAACCAGGAGTAGGTAGAAAAAAGGAAGCTGACAATAAAGGCAATAAAGGACAAAGAAAAAATGAAACAGAGCAAGTGGGACAAATATAAGGCACAAAATCAGCTGCAATGAATCCATACACACTGATAATCAAATTAAGTGCATGTAGACTGATCTTGTTGATTAAAAGACAAATACTGACAAGGCACACAAAAAGTACAATTCATTGACATGTTGTTTTCAAAACTAATTAATAATGTAAAGACAGAGAAGAGAGAACAAATACAAAAATGAGATACAGTATAAATTTCAAATAGTGACAAAAAAAGCTGGTGTAGGTTTACATTAGTATTAAGTTAGCCATAGAATGATGAAATGTAAATTAATATATAAATATGAATAAAACTGTGTGTATATATATATATATATACACTAAATAACATAGCTTCAAAATATATAAGGTCATACTTGATAGAAAACAACAGAAGTATTTATAATTTGCTATCATAATTGGAGATTTTACTCCTTTGGTAAAATCAAGTAGTGTACCCCATTCCTTCCCCTCCCTCCAGAAAGGATTTGAACAATCGAATTAACAAAGATGAACTAATAGATAAACCTTGACTGGAGAATATATGTTCTTGTCAAGTACAGAGGAATATTGTATCCAGTCTTAAGTGATTCTAGCAAACTTAGAGTATTGGTATCAAACAGACACACGCTTCTAGAGCATAACTGCAATTAAAATTGGTATCAGCAAATAAAAAATAAGATATCAGAGATAATGGAAAGGAATTAGAGAAATATGAGTTTAGAAAGGACTGGTGCTATGTAAAGGCCTTGACATACATTCAGAACACTGTAAGTAGTAAAATATCTGGAGAAATTGTTGTTTCCTTTCTATTTTTAGTTATGACAGAATAATTTATTGCAGCCCCCCTCCCCGCCACCCCCCTCCACCCCCTGCCGACATTCCATGTGTCAAGTTCTTTTACAAGGATTTTATGAAGCCTTTGGCTTTACCTTAGGTGGGGTAGTGAATCTTCTTAGGAGAGGGTGAAGTCAGGCACCACAGAGCTCACCTTTGCACTCTGATCACCGTCTCCAGGGGTCAGCCCCTAGCAAGACTGAGAAGTCAGCCAAATCTATGAGCCTGATACCACTTCATGGCTTCCTACTTCTATTTTCAGCAGTTTCTTTCCCCTAGATACTCCGGGATCTTCAGTTAGTGAGAAAAATAATAATAAAGTCACACATGACTGTATAATTTAGATTTAAGAACTGCCTTCTGTTATGAGGCTACTTTAAAAATGTAGAATTTTAAAGGGGTCATCTAGAAACAGCTGAGTTAAGGAATAGTGAAGTGTAAGGGCACAGTGGGAAAGGTTTGGGTAGAGAGGAGAGGGAAGGGGTTGCTGGGTACCTCCAACCATACCACAGGCCCCTCATTTGTATGTTCACACATGGCTGGGATGGTTCTTCATTTTCTCATGGATGTTAGAAAGTTTGTCAATGTTAGAGAATGTGTGCCTATTACAGAAAGGGGAGGAGGTGGAAACATAGGAGGAAAAGAGTGATACACAGCTCTTTATTTGTGGAGAGCATAGCTGCAGAGAGAGTACAACTAAAAGACCACGTTTACCAGCAACTCCCCCTGCTCTACTTCCCATCTATCTTAGGAGTGAAATGTTATATTAAATGGTCAATTCTAAAGGTGTAATAATCTTAAAAGAGTTAATTTATTCTTCTAAAAGGGAATTTGATTTGTTAATATTCACTTGGTCATGATGTGTTTCCTGTATAACTTTGAAATGCATTAATGATAGAAACATCTATTTTTATACCACTTTCCCTCTCCAAAACCCTTTCTGTATGCTTACTTTCAAGCTGAGGGAGTTTATGCTTACACTTCACCACTTAGGAAATTTGAGGACAGATCCTACAACACTAGGAACTTGAATATTCTAACATCACAAAACTAGTGCATGGTGAGCTTGACACAAGTCTTGTCAATATAGTTCAATAAAACACACACACACATACACATACAAATACACACATACATTTTCTGACTTCTATTTAACTGAAATTAGTACAATTTTGAAGAATATTGTTATCTAAATTATATTCTTTGGTTCTTTAAGGATATGGCTTGTAGCTTGTAAATTCTGCAACTAACGAGGACACCTTAGTTCTGTTTTTATCTTCTTCCTCATGAAGAGTCATGTATTTTGTGCCACACCACATTTTCTTTTGTAGCTTTGAGGCTCTTTAAAATGTACTCACATTATTCAACTCCTAGGTGGGTAAAAAACTAATATTGTGTTGCTAATTCTACTTTTACAAACAAGAAAACACATTTTTTGTTTCATATATGGGAAAAAATAGCACTTTTGCAGTGATTAGAATACTAGCTAAAATTTATGTTATGCACCATCCTTCTAATTTTGCAAGAAACATTCTGTTACCTTCAGTTGTCTCATTCTTTTCAATTTTCCTAATGTTTTAAATAGGGAAAATATAAAATTTGTTCGTAAGTAGTAATAAAAGAATCTGATTAAAATATTTCTATTAATTATGTACAATTAATCACCACATCCGTGACCTTTTCGTAGACCATGTGCTCTTTTAGTTAGGGAGACCTATCAGTTTGCCTGGTGCTCTCTGAGTTTTAGCGCCGAATGCCTTCAGTCCAGGCAAACCAGGATGGTTGGTAACTCCAGTTCACCCGCCAGCTAATTTCTCTTCTCTCTTTCATATCAAAGTTTCTCCAGTGAATACTCTGGGCTCTCCTTCTCCATGTCTTAACCCTTCAATATACTCCTGAAACAACACAACTGTGCCTCTCCCTGGATGACTCCATTCCCCTGCATTTTGCATGAGTCCCCAGTGACCTTTCTTTTTCCAAAGGAGACCTGCCAGAACTCATCAGTGGACCCTGCCATTGGATTTTACACTGCTCATCATACTCTCTCTGAAGTTTGTTATTGCCAAGGCTTGCACAGTCATCCCTCTTATCCTCGGGGGATATGGTTCAAGACCCCATTTGATGCCTGGAACTGTGGATAGTATCGAGCTCTATATATATACTGTTTTTCCCTATATATACCTATGATAAAGTTTAATTTATAAATCAGGCACAGTAAGAGATTTACAACAATAATTAATAATAAAGTCGAATAATCATGACAATATACTGTAATGAAACATGTGAATATGCTCTCTCAAAATATCTTAGTGCACTGTACTCACCTTTCTTGTGATGATGTGAGATGATAAAATGCCTATGTGACGAGATGAAGTGAGGTGAGTGCTGCAGGCATTGTGATCTAGGATTAGGCTACGATTGACCTTCTGGTGATGCACCAGAAGGAGGAACACCCACTTCTGGAGTGGGGTTGACAGTGGGCAACTGAAACTGCGGAAAGTGAAACCGTGTATAGCATCTAAGCTTCTTGGTCTCTAATTGTTCTTTTTTGACTGTTATTCATGAGGTAATATCTCTCATGTTTTCTGAAAGATAATTTTCCTCAAGATTTTTCACTCAGTCTTCTTCCCTTATCAACAACCCTTTCATGCTTTGAACCATTCCCTATACAGAATAACTTCAAAAACTATACTTGCTACCCACACTTCTCATGTGAGCTAACTACCTGCTAAACATCTGCACTTGTATGTCCCAGATACATGTCAACAAAACTGAAATTTTTAATATGACCTCTAATGATTTTCACTATGAGCATCTTGCTCTCTTCTCTTTGCTTCTGAATTAATCATTATTTCCTACACTAAAAGTATTAATGTCATCCTTGATTATATTTTTCATCTCCATTGATCCAATTATCAAGTTGTTCAGTTTACCTCCCAAATAGTTCCTTCTTTCTTCATTCTTATTCTCCTTTTCTAGTTTCAAAAGTCCTTAATTTGTCTGAGTGTCACCAGCACCGCCTCCCACATCATCACATTGCTCTAGCCTTGCCTTCCAAATCTGCCCTGCTTCATAGGACTTAATCGTTTCTGGTACACAGTACACAGTATAGTGTTTCCTACAGCATTACTTACATAAAGCCATGGAGACATCTTTACTATTTTACTTTATGACATTACAAGCTATTTACCTATGTATCATTCCCCCACCTCCAAGACAGTACACTCTTTAAGAGAGTCATGCTTTACTTATCTTTGTATCCCTAGTACCTACTTCTGTGCCTGGCATGTTATATGGCCGTATCAAGTGAGCAAGCAGATGATCAGCAGAACCTTCAACTATGCGTTTTCTGGGGGGGGGGGGGTCTATAACTTTACCCTTCCCACCCTCTCTTCTAAAGGAATAAGACCATGGTTTATGATCCTATCTACATATAGCCAAAAGTATTTCACATGTAGTGCATCCTAAATGACCAGTTACAGAGTGAGTGAATGAATGCATGAATGGGCACATTTAGAGTCTGAGGACAATGGACTATAATGAATGAGTGTTTTGAGACACAATCACAGATACTATTTATAAGTAGTTAAAAATCCCCAAATAATTCAAAAGATACTTTCTTTTAAGCCTTTAGGTTGATTAGAAAATATATTCCCATGTAAATGTGAGCAAATCATAAAATATTTTGTACATGCTAAATTCTTACTGAATATGTTCATCACAGTTTGAATTTTTTATATCCCTTAAAAATGGCTTAACCTTAGGAGCACTAAAGGCATTTTGTATTTTGTATAATTTTAGAGGCTATACTAGGGTTTGCATAAAAAACTCAAGAGATTTATCTAGCATATTTTTTAATGGCATAACTACATATTTTGGCAGTTTTAAAGGATTATGCTTCAGAAATAAAACCTAAAATATTTTATCATAATATTTTGAAATGGAAAAACTATAAAGAGAATTATATATTGTTTGTAATTTTCAAGCACATAATAAATGTTTAAGCTGCTAGCTTGATTTTAATTTAGCTACACTTTCAAAGTATATTTCAAAAGACAATGAAAATTTAAGCACAACTTCTGTATTAATTAATTTCTATTGAGTTAAAAGGAAGAGCCTAAAATAGTGCCCAAAATAATAGAATTTTTTTTTCCTCTTCAGTCATCACACTCTCTTATGGTAACATTTAATGGTCCTTCTGGTATTCTGAGCTCCTCTGATGAGAATTACTATTATCTGCCAGGTGTTTAGTGTCTGGAGAAAAGAATGCAGTTTTCAATATATTTTTCCATCTGATTTAGTTCTTCATATTTTACCAAAAGGCAAAAGCTGTACAGAATAAAAATTATGTTTCAAAATCTCTCCCTTCACTTTTATTAGAAATCAGTATGTAGTATAACAGAGATAGAATCCTATGGCATTTTGAATGGGAAACTAAGATAAATGTAGATTAATTTTAAATTTCATTAATATTAAACAACCAACTGCTTATGTAACACAATCCATTCACAATAATAATCAACTATCTTCAAATAATTGTTTTATTCAAGAGCAGAAATTTTACACAATTAAAAAATCTAGTACAATTTAAATGCAGCATGATGGCCTTTGCATATGTACCAGAAGTTGCTCAGTGAATTCAGAAAGTTAATTAAAATTCTTATGTTTATATGTGATAAAGTATGTATGCTTGTGTACTCATGCTCTCCATATTTAAGTGGTGCTAATTTTCAGTTTTAAAAAAATATAAGAAAATGAGTTGCATATTTGACTTCCAAAAATATCTGAACTTATTTGTTAGATCTTTAGTTCTAAAAGATATGAGGGAGTATTTATTTTCATTAAAACAAATTTGCTTTGGTTTCATATTTAAACGGACTAAAGTTTTAAATTAGTCATAGTTTTCTAAGATAGATAGTTAAGGAAACAAGATGGTTTCTATTCTTTACTTTTAAATAGACAAAGAAAAGCATTTCAGGATCCTGCCACACTCAATCCTTTAGTACAACCTTCATTTTTCTTGAGTTAGAAAGAAATACACTATCTACTTAGTTATTCTAGGGCTGAGATATAGTCTTACATCTCAAATATAGCTGAGGGTAGCCAATTCATCCCAGTTTGCCTAAGAGTTTCCAATAAAATAAAAGTTCCTCGTCCCAAGAAATCCCTTAGCCCCAAACTGGGACAGATGGTAAACAGTTACTGATGAACTAAAGTTTGAAACTTTGAGATAAAAGAGCCTTACCTTTACATCATTGATGTTCATTCTTGTTCCCTCCTTTCCCACAAAAATATCATCAATGTCCACAAGGACGTATCTGTCCAAGGACAATGTGAGTCTCTTCCCTGACAGGAAGGAAACCGCGTCTATGAAGATGAGCTTGTGCAACCAAAAGTTCAGGTTGTTGCCAAAAAGAACTCTCTGAATTCCATCATGAAGCCCCAGGTCATGTATGACAGTGGCATAAAAAGCACCTTTAGATATGGGAGGAGATAGGTTTTCAGGGGTCTTTACTTTGGCAAATATTACTGGTTGGTAGGCTGAGTGATTAATCTGGAAAACTGTCCAATCAGTTCCAGGCAAAGAACCTTTTCCAAGCTTAGAAGGTCTGGTCACATGAAGCAATGGAGAATGAGGATTAATACAACAATCTCTTACTGCAAGGTTTCCATAGATGGAAAAAGGGAAACCTTTCAACTGAAAGCTCTGCAGGTTCTTCTCGCTAGTTTTGTGGAATCCAATGACACCCACACCATATTCTACACAGTATTTATCTAAAAGGCTTCGATTCCAAGAGTCCATATTTACATACTTTAAAATATTCTCATAAATAATGAGAATATATTTGCCTTTCGTTTTTTCTGTAAGTGCTGGGAGATCTCCTTTACCAGGAGCAATTTCAATGTGATACTGGAATCTACTGGATTCTAGAGTCATAATGATGTCTTGACCAAGCGATGAGTACTGGCTCTCCACGAACACCAAGACTGTGGGGCCTGTCCTTGAGGCGTCGGAAAGCTTCGTTGTCCTCACTTCCACCAGCCTATATGGTAGGTTTTGGAAGTCCCCACAGTCCACTTCTGAAGCCATCTCAGACAGTTCATTTTCCTGTTTGTGGCCACTGTACAGGTAGTAAGCAGAAATAATAATGCTCACCATACAAAATGTGGCAAGCAGAATAACTGTTCTTTGAAAGTGTCTGTGAAGCTTCATGAGAAAACTCATATTGTATGTACTTTCCTCAGACTGTTCCAGTAGAAGCACCATAAAAAAATAAAGGAAGATGGCGTTTCAGCTACTTCTCAGTCAGTAGTTTATGTCACCATTGCAACACAGTTGCACTGCTTGATTAGGACTCACAGATAATATAGTCTGAAAAGTAGAATAGAATAGAGTATCAAACATTCAGTCTGCAGCGTTAAAATGAGCATGTTTTTATCTTGTTGACTGGCACTAGTGGCAGTCTCTTAGTCAGAGAACTGGTTTATGGTAGATAAGAAAACCTCTTTCCTTCTCCCAGATCTTGATGAGGACTTGGGAAAGGTAGAAAGAGGAAAAGGGCCCCAATGAACAGCTTCTTTCTGTAAAGGGCTCTATTCCTAGTACAGAAAAGACATTGGGGCTAACGAGGGCTTTCTTACCTCACTAAGCTTTGCATCAAACTGTAGATAACAGAGACCTAAGACCCCAGAGAAGTCACCTGAGCTAATTACTGCCACCTCACGTAATGTGTTCAAGCTGTTCATGTTTACATATACTGGAAATTCATAAAAGTTTGGACAGATTTCATTAAGTGCTACAGTTAAGATACTAGTTTCTGCTTTTTGGAAAAGAACTCAATAATTATATGTAAAAAGTATATAAAAGTATTTTCTTAAAACAACTGAGAACCAACACTTCATGAAACACCTTGTTATGCTGTAATTTCAAACCCTTTGAAGTCTTAATAACCTTTGAAAATTTAGTAACTTGAAAAATAATAAGAAAGAAACAAGGTGCTTCTTAGCAGAAGTTTATTAAAGTCTTATGGTCCTGGCACTTTTCAAGGAAATATCATGGAATATAAAATAAAAATTAAGAAGGCCTTGTTATTGTCCATAAGGCAGCCTAAGAACTAGCTGGTAGGACAACATGCACTGAAGGAACATCATATTTGATGTTTTCCATAAGATTCGGGTTCATTGCCCTCTGCCTCTCATTATGTCACTTTGACCCCAGTACCTTCTAAGAAAAATGATAAGGTTGGTGTAAGTGATCACTGAGAACTTTCCGGCTCTAAAATTCTGATACTCACCTAGTAAGCAATGAATGATATTTTGAATAACATATGTTTATCCTTATGAATAATATATATTCTGGAGTATGACTGCAGGATATTTACAGACTATCCCATTTATCTTGTAAATTATATATTGTAGTTATTCATTCAATATTTAGGGTATCTACACATTATTTATTTGAATATTTATGGGGTAACTATCTATTTAAAATATAAAAGTATAGCAGAGTGGATTTCTTTAAAGGGTCCACAATCATAAAATAAGACAGTAACAAACAATAACATATGGGTTCTTGGTTAGAGACAAACGACTGTAATGGGATGATAGAAGAGACCATGGCAAGCGGCAGAGTCTGTAACACTCCCGGGGAAGGTAGGATGGGCAGACCCTTTAAGAATGAAGGTGATATGAATAGGCATCGAAGACATAAGTTGTTAGAGGCAGGTATCAGCACAATATTTGGCAAGAGACACTCTGATGCAGAGCAGAAGGAAAGAATGAAAAAATAAATTTTACCAAGTATGGGGACTCAAGATTATGGAGATATTTGATAGCATAGAAGTTTATGGTTGAGAAAGCCTGTGGGGAGCATTACACTTTCCTGGTTTGGAGAATAACATGATAAGGGGAAGATTTTTCAGTAATGTGAATTAATCAGTAATGTGGACGATACAGAGCACTATTAGAGAGTCAAGTCTGGCAAGTGAGTTGCCATATCATGCCTCACAATCCAGTCATGAACTGTTTGTTAGTGATCACAGGTCAGGGATTATGAGGGAAGGGTAAGTCTGAGGGACATTTCAGAGAAAGGAGGACACAGGACTTGGTCCTCTGAAGGAACATATGAAGTCTGTGGTAGCCAGCCCTCTGCCAAGTAAAATGCCATCAACTGTTTGACATGCTATAAGATAAACCTAATACGAAAGATAACATTCTAGTCTTTTGAACATTTGAGCATAGATTTAGGTGTAATTTAAGCAAATCCAAATTACCAGGACAACTGAGAATTTTCATTATAATTGTAGTTATTTCACTTTGAAAAGTAATTGCAGTTTTAAAGTTACATGTTTATGAACAATACAATATTCTGGAACATAATATCAGGACATAACATTTCATTTTTCTCTGTGCCCATGTTTCAGTTTTAGTTGTGAAGAGTTTTTGACTGGATGCAAAATGTATTACCACATCTTACATTTCAGATAGCACTGTCCCATAGTTTGTTCTTACTGTCAGAAGTGAACAGCATGGAACTCATACAATTCTTACTTGGGATGAAGCAGAGTGGTGAGGAGTATTTACTCTCACTATTTAGGATGGGTATTAGAAACCTTTCGAAGCTGCTTTCTCCATTAGCAGATATAACATACTTAAAGACATTTCTTTTCCATTAAACTCTTCAAGTTTCCTCCAAAAGCCAAAGGGAAGTCCAGTGTAATGTCCCTGAGGGTAGAATTTGACCTAACATATTTAAGATTCGCTAAGTTTTCTGCAAAC
Source organism: Phataginus tricuspis (assembly GCA_029783875.1). NCBI lineage: Eukaryota > Metazoa > Chordata > Mammalia > Pholidota > Manidae > Phataginus > Phataginus tricuspis. Next base: position 5,633,463 of record JAQQAC010006877.1, on the reverse strand, counting down.
CTTTTGTGACTGCACATGTGACTTTGCTGTGCCCAGGTTAGTTTCTGGTGTAGACTTTTTTTGTTTTGCATCTTCCTTAATTTTTGTATTGAAGTATTGTTGATAAACAATCTTATATTGGTTTCAAGTATACAACACAGTGGTTCAACAGTTACCCATATTATGAATCCTCACCCCCACTAGTGCAGTTACTATCTGTCAAAATAGGAAGATGTTACAGAAGCATTGGCTATATTCTCCATGCTGTACTACCACCCCTGTGACCAACTTATATTTTGGCTGAGAATTTTTGTGCCCCTTAGCATCTTTCCTATTTTGAACACATCTTTTAATAACAAAATTGGTCTGGTGTAGACTCTTAAAGTTTACTGTTCCTAATACAACCTTTTCCAAAACCAAGTACGTCCCACTCTCTGTGTGTCTCTGTTAACTCTGAAAATCTCAGTGTCTTGCCAAAGGGTTTCAGCCCCCAGCAAGTTTGCTACGGATTCAGTGTGACCAAAGAAATGACAGTAGAACGTTTCTTTGTGATGAAAGGGTTTATTATCTGGCTTGTTCTCCCGGTGGTAGGTTGAACACTAGCGTCTCTGCCTCCGCCCGGGGCACTGGGCTCTCTATATAATGCAATAAGAGCTTACTTCCTAAACATGTGGAAGTGGTAGCCTAGCAACAGGCCAGTTACATCATCAGGTGGTTTAAGTTCAGTGAGGATCCTGGCCATAGGAACCCCAATTTCCCCACACTCCACCCCTCCAGGATTCTTGCCTTACAATCTACACACTCTCAATCTTCAGCAGGGGTCCCTGTGCAAGAAAGGTGGAGCACTGTAACCAGATTCCACAATAGCAACAGACAATAACAACAACTTAGAGATAATAACAAAAATTAAGATACAACAATATTTTGATACAGGTAACAAAAATTATGATTATCCTCAAACCAGAGGAGGTTCCTAATAACAAAAATTATAATGATCCTCAAGCTAGAGGAGATTCCTAATCCACAAAGATCTTAGGGGCAATAAGACACGTTTTAATGACACCAACATAGGCAAATCTTGTCCATCAGGTAGGATGCATGCAAGAGAGTGGTCCTGTGATAGGATTGTAGCAGGAAGGGGGTTCCTTCCAGGTCTAGTACACCATACTTTTACTCCTCTCCCCGTGGGGGTTACACTGAAGGGTCTATATATAGTGCTACTGGAGGTGCATGCACTGGCCATAATGATAAAACAAAACTCCCCGGTAAGATGCTCCTACCTTCTGGCCATTCAGGATATACGACTGTGACCTTTGGTGGCCACTCTGCTGTTATTCCAGGATACACAAATGGCCAGCTTCCAGGCCTTGTCCCCAAGGTGCCAGGAGAGCCAGCCATCGTTGGTCCATGTGTTGAAAGGTCCAAGGCCATGTCCATTTAATGCAGTCTCCAGGGTTCAGTGCAGTTGATGCTGGCAGCAAGATAATATTCTGGTGGCCGAACCTTGGCTTCACTGATTCTTCCTTGGTTTGTACTTGCAGTTGTATAGGGGAGGCAGACATACGTGTTAACCCATCTGTGGGGCTCAGGGCTCCTTTTTAGGGTCTCTCGTTCAAATGCCATAGCACAGTCCATAAGTAGACTGAACATCCCCGCAGACTATTGGTATCTGACTTTAGTCTGGATTTTAACAAGGCATTGTGCCTCTCTATCATGCCTGCTGCGGTAGGATTGTATGGCACGTGAAACTTCCATTGGATTCCCAGATGTCATACCCTCTAAAATGGGTGCCCTGATCACTCTCAATTACCTGTGGTCGGCCATAGGTGGCAAAGAGATGCTCCAGGCCTCTTTTGGTAGTCTGCTGGTCTGCACAATGGGTAGGAAAAGCAACCAGAATTCCAGTAGCTGTGTTCACACGAGTCATAGCATACGGATATCCTTCTGACACAGGTAGAGGCCCAATATAGTCTATCTGCCATCTGGCAAGGGGTATAGGCCCTTTAGCTTTTGTCCTGTGTTGCTGTGGAACTCAGTGTAAGTCCCTTTGGAGCATATGTCACACTCCTGCTGGGCTCTACTAACTTCTTCAAAGGTCAAAGGCAAGTCCCACTGACAGGCTACAGCCCACATTGTCTTTTGCCTGCATGCAACAAATACTGATGTAACCATTGGGCTACATCAGAGGCAGGCTTTCCTTCTAACCAACATATCTCGGCCAATTTATCTGCTTCACCATTTCCTGGGGATGCCAGTGGCAAATGACCTGTCACATGGTATACTGTAATTATTCTAGTCAGACCACAGGCCCATAAGTCTTGCCACAATTCTTGCCCCCAAAGGGGTCGGTGACCAACCAGCCAGTTGGCATGGGACCAGATTGGTAGCCACAGGGTCAAGCCCCGGTAGAAAGCCCAGCTGTCAGTGCAGACAACTATAGGAGAGGGCTCCTGGCTGATCATAAGCTACACGACCTGCAACTCTGCCCATTGGCTGTTCTTCCCCTCACCATCTTCCACCCATACTGTCTCAGTCTTAGGATAGAAAGCTATGGCCCTCCATTTTGAGGGCTGCCCATGGCTGGAGCCATCTGTGTACCATGCATCTTCAGGTACAGGGGCTCTTCCCTCCCGATAGGGACTCTCTGCTACTAATGACTGAAAAGCAAGTTCTTCCTTCTTTTTACTAGTATATGTCACTGGCCCCAATAAGCATTGGAGTTCTTCACTCAAGGGGCTACTAGAGAGGGCACTACACTGCTGTAGGTAAGCACCCCACTTGGCCAGTGTGGGCATTTTTCCCACACCACTCCTTGGCTTTTGGGTACAGTCTCGTACCCACCCCAAGATGGGATAGGTGGTTATTATCTTTATTGGGGCCATTCCAGTGATGGGTTCTGTAGCCAGCAAGGTGTGATACACGGCAGCCAGTTGTTTTTCTATCAAAATGTATCGTACCTCTGCCCCTTTCCAGAGTTGTGATCAGAATCCAATGGGTTGGCGAGTTCGTTCAAGCTGCTGCCAGAGACCCCAGCCATAACCGTCTTCAGTCACATGAATGTCCAGCTCACAGGGCCTTGATGGGTCTATCACACTCAAGGCCTGCATGGCCCTGACTGCCTGTTTTGCTGTAGTAAAGGCAGATGCACATGTCTCATCCCAGTCCCACCTGATGCCCTTTCGTACTAACCGGTATAAGGGCTTCAGAATTTGTGCCAAGTGCGGGATAAACACTCTCCAGTAGCCTAGAAGACCCAGAAACTCCTGTAGCAATGCTACAGTTGTAGGGGTAGGAAAGGCCTGGACTTTATCTATAACTGCTTCTGGTATCACTTTGGTCTTACCCGACCAGATGACCCCCAAGAATTTGACAGACAAACCAGGTCCCTGAACCTTGGTGCTGTTCACGGCCCATCCTTTCTCGTGTAGATGCTGCCACAGTCTGTGCTGCACCTTCTAGATGTGAAAGAGAACTGGACGTGGGCATGACATCATCAATATAATGGTACAGCTGCACCGTTGATGGTTTCTCCCATGCTGCCAAATCCTGGGCTACTTGTCCATGACAGATGGTGGGGCTGTGGAGGTATCCCTGTGGGAGGATGGTGAAAGTCCATTGCCATCCTTCCCACATGAAGGCAAACTGTTCCTGAATTTGCTGCTCAATGTTAATGGAAAAGAAGGCATTAGCAAGATCAACCACATAATGGTATGTTCCTAGTTCATGGCTGAGGGTATCCATCAGGCCTGCAATAGAGGGGACAGCAGCATGCATAGGGTGTATGAATTTATTCAATTCTTTGTAATCCACAGTCATACACCAGGAGCCACCTGGATTTTTTACTGGCCACACTGGAATTGAAAGGACTATGGGTGAGCTTTATAATACCCACCTTTTCCAGTTCCTAGAGAGTTTCTCCAATCTCTTTACGCCCTCCAGGCAGTTTGTATTGTTTGGTATTAGTGATCCGCTGAGGCACAGGCAAAGCTATGGGTGGGTGCCTAGCATGTCCCCTCAGAACTGCCTTCACCACACCTACTCTCAGTCTGAATTCACTTGTAGTCGTCTGCAATCATAGACCCTGCAGGATATCAATCCCCAAAATATACTCAGGGATAGGAGATATATACATAGCATACTCTTTTGGGGGTATTCCCATAGGGATAGGGCTTGTTTCACTCTGATAGTCTTACCCCTGTATCCATCTATGATAGTGGTGGTCCTGGGGAACCACTCAGGGTTACCATGAATCAATGAACATTCAGCCCCAGTGTCCACCAGAGCCAGGACACGTTGTATGTTCACTGGGGACCAATGGATAGCTATTACAACATGTGGCCTCTGGTCCCCCCCCCGGTCCCTCTGGGCAGGTACCTTGACCTTCTCCTTAGTCGAACCATGTTCCCAATAATCTTCCTGTGTGGGCTTGAGTGAGGTTGGCTCGTTCTCCAGCAGGAAGTCTTGTAAACACACAGGCCGGACTCGTGGCTCTGTCTCTGACCTCTGCCTCTTTGTTCTTAATGGCTGGAACTGCTGCTCTGGTTTCAGTTGTTGCCATAGCTCTAGTAAGATCCTATTTGACTTCCTGTCTAATTTCCTTCCATCTGCTCCTGCCTTTATTAAATCAACCCAAATCTGTGCCCTCGTAACCATTATGGGGCCCTTTAAATTCTTTTTGTGAGTAGCAGACCTTATTTCTTTCCATGTTCTTATTGCTTCAGCCTCTCCTATGTCTGCTACTGTACGTATCAGCTCGCTTATGGACTTCCCTAAGTGAGGGGCAAGAATGGCCACTAGAGAACAAAGAGGGATGTGGGAGCCGTTTAACGCACAATATTTCTCATCCCAGTAGTGAAAGTCTCTTCATCTGGGCCATTATTCTCTGGACTATAGATGCCATTTCTTATGCCTAGCACTTGTAACACCTGTTGGAGCTCAGCATATGTCTGCCATCTAACAGGAGAGGATGGTAGATCACCCTGATTGAGCCACAAGCACGAAGTGCAGCCATAAGCCAATCGAGGAGGGAGTGACTCCCTGGGGTCTGATGTGCATTTTGTAATCGCTGCCTCAAGGCAGGCTGCGCTGTCAGGGAAGCCAGCTTTCCCATCTCTGATCCCAACAGAACTATTCCATCCACCCCTAGGTCCCACAGATGCAGGAGCCAAGCTGATATTGATTCCGAGGGCTTCTGCCTAAGCGGGGAGCCCAAACCACCAGCTTTGCTGGAGTGTATGGATGGACCATAGAGTGCTCCACAACCTGGGGAGGAGGCTTTTCCTCTCCTTGGGGAACTCTCGGCTGCTGGGTCTATATTTTTTTTACAACCACTGGGTGTGCTTTCAATATAGGTGGGGTCAGTGCCTCTGGCACTACCCCTTCATCTTTCCCCAGATAGTCCATTTCTGGGGCTGATGGCCCCTTTTCTCCCCTCCCCCAAGTGCCTCCTGTGCTACAACCTTTACCTTTTCTACTATGCCTCGCAACAGTGCTAGCTCAGTCTTCAGCAGCTCTCTTACCCTCACCTCAGTGCTTTGCAGCTGACATTCTCGTGCAACCTCCGCCTGTACTTCCCTCAGGAGTTCTTTTTCTTTGATGGCTTTTTCTTCCTTCAGAGTACCTGGCAGCACTGCCGTCTTGTTCGGTAAGGAATCTTTTACCTCTTCAACAGCACCTAGCTGCTGGCATTCTCATGCTGCCTCCTCTTGCATCAATGCTATTTCCTTCTTCAGGGAATCCACAGAAGTTTGCAGCTTGCATTCTTGTGCTGCCATTTCTTGGATCTTTTTCAGGAGCATGTCCTTCTCTTCTATAGACTTTTTTAATACTTTGAGAAGCAGCCAACCTACAGTCCCCGCTGCCTCACGGGCACTCTGTCTCTCAAGAGACCTACTTACTATACCAAGGGCCACCCCTGCTGCCTCAGGTTCACCTCCATTTGCTTCCAGTCCTGGGGTGGGGCCCAGTCCTCTCGGAGGCAAGCCACCTCAGACCACATACCCACTGGGGGACAATCCACTGTCTCCCCATTCACAGGGGCAACCCACTGAAGCACCCCTCCCATAAGGGCAGCCTGTCTTTTTCCTTGGTCAACAATGAACCCTTCCAACTTCGCCAATTGTCTTGCCAATGGGTTTCAGCCCCTGGCAAGTTTGCTATGGATTCAATGTGACCAAAGAAATGACAGTAGAATGTTTCTTTGGGGTGAAAGGGTTTATTACCTGGCTTGTTCTCCCAGCGGTAGGTCTCTGCCTCTGCCCAGAGCAAGGGCTGAGCTCTCTATATAGTGCAATAATAACTTACTGCCTAAAGATATGGAAGCGGTAGCCTAGCAACAGGCCAGTTATATCATCAAGTGGTTTAAGTTCAGTGAGGATCCTGGCCATAGGAACCCCCACTTCCCCATACTCAGGATGAACTGAACTGCTTCTGTCACTCCTTCTGCATGGAGGGCACTGCCACAGCTTCTCCTGAGCCCTCGTGATGGTGGACCATCACTGGGAACTACACAGGTACATGTGGAAACTAAGCTCCTCCATTCAATCCCTTGCAAAACCTATTCAGTATGGAGCTGATCTTCCAAACTTGGTAACGACCAGCAGTTTCACACAAACATTGTGGGAAATATCTCTCCTTTGTACTTGACACTAGTGAAACTAAAATTTTGTCTAAAGTCAGCCTCCCTTGTCTAACTGGACACTCTAAGAGAAAAGAGAAAACCTCTTTTGTCTCTCACTGGACCCTCAGTCCAGGCACAGAATAAGCACAGAAGGACTATTTGTGGAATTACTTGAATACAGTGGCAATTCAATTAATAGTTAATTTGACACTTCCATTTTATTCTACAGCCATACTTATTTTTAAAGTCACACATCATTATTATGTTTATAATTATTTATACATTTGCTAGATTTAATGTCTGTTTTACTTAGCCCTAAGAAAATATAATCAAACCATTCAATTATGGGATTAAAAAGCTACTATGGTAGGTATTAAATCTGCACCCACCCAAAGATGTCTATCAGTTAAGGACTGTGCAAAGTAAACCCTACTTTGGACTTAGTATTGTACTAGGTGCTGGGGATAGCACAGAAGTGATATTAGGAATGATTCTTGTAGAAGCATGGTCTTTATTGGGAGAAATTAGATTTTCAAAACAACAGCTAATACTATATTGCTCCTAATACATAGTCATTTATGCTATACAAGTTACTAAAGTTGTTACAAGTGTCAGAAGAAAGAGTGGGAGAGATTAATGAAATTTAGAAAAGCCAGTGGCAGTTTATAAGATACAGAGTGCTTGAGGGGGACATGACATGGTGGGCAGGATTTGGATATGAGGATGGGGTGAACATGACAGGCAAAACAACTGGGTAAAGTTGAAGAATGAAATGGTTAAAATGCGTTTTTCTGAAAGTGTCACAAAACTAAATGATACTATGTGTTGGGTTGAAAATGGAACAATATTTCATTGAAAGAGCAGCTGCAGATTATTATGAATGGCCTTGGAAGTGACTGTGAAGCTTAAGAGTATCCACTTGGAAATAGCACTGTATGCATTTGAACAGAGGAGAAATAATTAAAATAGTGTTTATAGCTGATTAGTGTAGCAGTGACACCAGGAATGGACAAACAGCAGTACTATGGACACAGTATATGCTGCTTTGAACAGAGCGAAAAAGGAGTGGAGTCCGGATGGTTCCAGCTAAGGGCTGCTGCATCATTCAGGTGGGGACAGCATACGGCCAAAGTCAGGTTGGTGATCAAAGAGAACAAAAACAAAGGGAGACTTGGGAGGAAACCCCACAAAGACATGATTACTGTTAAGTTATGGTTGGTGACGTGGGCAGGATGGGGAACTAGGAGAATAAAAGTGCCAGTAATAGAAATACAGAAACTTAGAATGGAAAATGACTTGAGCTAGTTATGTACACTTAAAGTTCAGACAGGTGACTAAATGATGCATGGGGAGATGGCAAAATCCCAGTGTTCTATAAAATAGCTGGATTTTGAAAATAAAACAGTCAAGGAAATATCTGAAATTGATGAGTCACAGGCAAATCTCTATATTGCTATACAAACTTTTCTTCAGGACAGCCTTTCTTGACCAACTCTTCCTGTCTTTAGACCAGATTATGTACTCTAAATTAAAAATTATTTTCTTTTGGAGCCTTTATCATAACTTTTGCTAATATTATTAGCAATATTATTTGTTTAATGTTTTTTCCAAGGGTATAGAATTTGTGTTTTTCCCAGTAATTTTTCAAACAAAAAATAGGATACAAACATTTTTAAAGGCCAACAAGATCAACAAGCAAACACTTCAGTGTAGTGATTGATGATTGTGTTCTTGAAGTGCTTTTACAAAAAATACATGGCAAATACTGACTTTTGCCTGGTCTGAAGGGCTCTCTGCAGGACTGAAGGACAGGCACCCTGGCCGGCATGTCAGAGTTCCCATGGACACACTGTCCTTATTGGAAGTGTAGCGCTGACAGCTGCAGTTGCATTTGGCTCCTACTGAACCTCTCTTGAGGAATATGCTGAATGACCAAGAAACTATATGTTAAATTTAGAAAATAAACCATTTAAGTGGGCTTTTTTGAGTAGTCACAGTAGATAGAGGAAAACTGCAAGGTTATACTGGTTATAAACACCACCACTTCATCAGGATTTTCTGTGAGGCAAACTGAAGGAAATAATCGTAGGGGAGGCAGAATAACGAAAACAGCAACACAGCCGACACTGATAAACTCTTGCCAGCACAGAGGTGGGCCTTTAACGGTTAAGTAACTTGCCCGACACGCCACAGATCATCATGGTTGAGTGAAATTTGATCTCACAACCTGCACTGAAGATACCATATAGCTGGGAAGGCAACTGCATCACGTGCCTTCCATGCTGGATACATAGGAAATGATTATTGAGTAGCTATTACCTGATCAATGCTACAGTTTCCTCATGAAAATGGAGATACCTGTGGTACCTAACAGAGTTTTAATGAAGATTGTCAGATAAACTGTGAGAAGCTCTCAGAAAAGTGTCTGGCATATAGAATGAATATACTGTTACCTGTTATGATGAAAATGATGATTATATTAATAACATGAAATGAGAGAAATATCCTGAAGATGGCCAATAAACATGCACTAAGGATTCATAAAGAGACAGCTACATTCTATGTAAGCAGACTTGTGGGAAGCACAGACGTCCGCCTTTGGTGCAGGAACCTCACGTCAGTTGGGCCTCAGGGTGGAGGAGAAGGTTCAGTCAGAGGCAAGCCTGGAACCGGGTCCATCCTTGGCCTCTTCTCGTCCTTCTCCCTTTCCCTAGATGGGCTCACATACTCCTTGGCTTTCATTACCAAATGTTTATTTGTAACTCAAACCTCCTTCCTTTGACCTCTAGCATTGCAAATGGAACTATCAACTTGATATAATAACAAAACCACTCACGGTAACTTTGCCCGTTCTTATTATTATATGCTTGCCACTGTTTGGCTCCACTGGAGTCACGTCACAAGCAAACTCACCTTGTCCAAACTTGAATTTGTGCTCTACCTTCTAAAACCATCTTCATCTTTCGACAACCAGCTAGTAGCTAGTGGTTCATCCTTAACATCTTCTTTCCTTCACTCCCACTTACCTAAATAAACCCAAGTCCTCTCACTTCCATTTCCCCAAATTCACCTGACTTTTTAAGCACTTCCCTCTTTTTCCAGGCAATGTCCTTCTCACTTCAATGTTTGCAACAAGTGACTTCCAGAAACGCTCTGGGTTCTCTGTACACATGGCTCAATCTAACATCAACGTGCAAATCTGATTGTTTCTTCCCAGCTGAAATCCCATCAATGACTGTCTATTTCACTTACTGATGAAAGCCCAAATTTCTACACATGTTCACAAGATACCGTGACGTACGTTTCCCACTCGTATATCCCAGGCCTGACTCAGTGGTGTGCCTCCCGCTCTAATCCAGGTAAATGTGCCCTCTCTCAGTTCCTAAGAGACAACCTCTTTTCTGACTCAGTGTCTCCTCACACGCTGTTCTCTCTGTCTGGAAGTGTCCTCCCCACTTGCTCATCTGACTTCATCCTCCGAACCCTGTGGCTCTCAGCATACAGGTCCCTGCCTCACAGGAGCCTCCTGCTTCCTCAGATCTGCCCCATCTCCCTGTTATATTCTCACATTGGCATCTACTTTACCTCTGTAGCACGTTCCTTAGTTATTGTCAGTCGTGCGATTTTTTCTCCACAGATGTGAAGCATCTGTAAGTACCTGTCCTGTTCACCGCTATATTCTTCGTATCAACACAAAACTTGAAGAACATCACACTGAACACTTGTTAAATGAATGAAAAAAGAGCCTCTACTAAATTTTACAAATAGCAACTGCATTCACAAATTAGAGCGGTCATGAAGTCAAACCATCTTCCATGAATGGATACCTCCATCAGTCACACTGGCCTCAGGCAATGAGGGCAATAATATAAACACTGTGAATGGCAACGATTGCCTTCACTCTGGCCGTAAATCAGGCACATCCAGAATGTACCTTTCATTGAATCTTATTTGGTTACCTATTTTTCCCTAGTCTGACATTTTTCAGGATTCAGCATGGCTGAAGTTGTTTTGCAATGCATCTGTTTTTAAAAAGGAGAACATCTGTTTTACACCAAGGAAACATTAGCCATTATTTAATTATCTACCATTAACAAAAGGCAGAGGGAGCAATTAGTTTTTGGAATCACAGGCTATTCCTTATACATACAGAAGAACTGAATATATACAAACATACATTTTGTGAAGTATTGCAATATATGCAAGGGCAAGTACTTATCACTGTAAACGTACCTTTTCTTTTTCACTAACACCCACCATCATCCTAAAGTAAAAATCAATTTCTAAATGAAATAGATCGTGTTGAAGCTGGCAGTACAAGAAATGTGAGAAAAGATTGCCATCTGGAAAATGAGTATTAATAACTAAAGAACTTCGGATTCTAACATAAATGAAAGATACTTAAAAGATCTTGACAATATTCCTCTTTCACAAAATTAACTATATTTTATAGTGTTGAAAAACGAATTGGGAGCCCTCAAATACATTACATGAATTTGCTAAAAGTAATTTAGTAATATTAAAAATTGACAAAGAACATGCTTTTCTCTGGGAAAGAATGTGTGAAATTGTGTCATCTTAATTGAACCCTGCTGTGGTAGGCGAGTAAGATGCTGATTTGCATGCAGTACAACCAAGAATACACTCTGTCTCCAGAACTGGGATATTTTTTTAAGATGGATGGGAGAAAAGCTGCACTTGGGGCATTAGCTTTGTTTGATCCATTAAATGGAAAATTAGTTTCTATTGCAATTTTCCCTACTTTGTATTTAGAAATTGTGAAGGAAAGAATACACTTTGTTCACCTCCCTGAGTGTTATGCCATCCAGCGAGGCAAGAGAAGAAAACTATCCCGCTGCTGCTTGCTGTTTGTTCTGCCTGTATGACTTGAAGGGGGAAATGTCTGCTTATATCCTCTTCAGTTGAGCTAGAATGTATGCATGGCTGTATGCCTAATAGCAGGGTGTTATGACTACTGCAAATGCAGCTTTTAGGATATAATCCAACCCTTGTCATTTTTTTTCTCAACCCTTGTCATTTTTATCCTTCTTCAGAATCCTGGGAGTTAAAGAGTATTAACTCAATCTCTCATTGTTTGCCTGGACCATAAGATGTAAAGTTATAGATCAGTTTTGGCTATGCTTTAGGGCAGGTTACATGAACCAGAGAAACAGAGGCAGTTCACATGCTGAGAGGATAATGCAAAACAGCAGAGAGGAACAACGAAGAAATATTACAGGGGCTCCTAAGGAGGTCTGAGGTCCTGGTTCTATTGCTCTCTATCCTATGGATGCATCTATGAAGAAGTCAAACGAATTCTTCTTGTTATCTTGGGCATCTTTTAGAATGAGTGACACTTATCCCAATTGGTAACAAGAGAGGAGAAAGAAATCCCCCAAGCTAGACTATATATTCTTCATTAGCAAAGGCACCACATGCAGTGGTCCTGGCACTGCTTTAAGTCTGGCACCATAGGAGGAACTCAGTAAATAGCTCTTGAATGAAGGGATGATCATATTTAGGGATAGAAGCGGTGGAAATAAATGGGGCAGTACATGAATTGCCTGTTATATCAAGAGGCATACTAAGCACAGATATTTGAAAACCTGTAGAGAGACAATGCAATATAGTGGTTAAGGGCATGTGCACTGGAGCCATACTTGAATGGAATACCATCTTTACCACTTGCTAGGGATGTGATCTTAGCAGGGGGAACCTCTCAGGACCTCAAGTTCCTTATTTGTGAAATGGGAATAGTTGTATTATCTACCTCAAACAATCTTTGTAAAGGCTTAATAAGCTCAAAATTAATACGTAAAGTGCTAGAACAATGACTGCTACATGGTAACCATTCTGAGTATTAACTGTTATTTTTATAATTTAAATGTCTACTACTAAAAACTAGACAACAGCACTTATGAACAAATTAAGTTTTGTAGCATTCTCTAGTTTTCTTCATGTCTCTTTGTCCCATCCTCCAGAACAGTCTCCACAGCGTTGGACAACAAACAGGATGGGAAAGGTTCTCTGAGATCCTCACTTTCCAGGTGAAGGCCCAAGGCCCAAAGACTACATCTCTTTTGGCAGAACCAGGCCTAGAATCCAGATCTAGTTGCATGTTATTCTCAAACATTGTATTCAAAGAAAAAGATTAAAAATGAAGTGTATGTAAAATGGCTGCGCATCACTGAGCTGCTAAAAGTTTTTTATTATAGGACTTCAATATTTGATTTTTAAGTTCTTGTGTGGCAAAAGGTAATCAAAAGTTATAGCCCTCAGTAATTTGTATGATTTTTTGTGAACTAATTTATTATATACATTAGTTGTAGTAGGGCCTTCTTTTTAAAGTTATGGAACTTACATGAAATTGATGAGAAATGTTTATAGTAACATGAAGGTCATTGTGACATCTCAGAGCCTAAGGATATAATTTTTATTAAAAGCAAACAGACAAACCGATTGGTTTTCTAAAACCAATTCTTGGGTATTCAAAGAGGAACTTCAATCATAAAACAATTTTTAGCATTATTCAGACTAATTATCATTACAATGCAAGCTGTTACTTTTGTGTGGCAACTTCCTCTAATCTGGACAGGCGTACAGTGTTCATGTACTTAGTGGGCCACAGCAGATGAAAAGTAAACTTCCACTGTTTTTTCCTTACTGTCTATACTGTTAAGCAATTAGAAATCCAAGGCATTCATTTAGTTGAGAATAGTGTTTTTTATCACTAATCCTATTTGTTTTTAGAGGGCATACAAATCACAAATTATTTAAATATAGTTTTCTTTTAATGTATTTTATACCTCAACAAATACCCAAGTTTAAAAGTTGGCAAAAATTACCAAAGAAGAGCTGAAACTCAACTGAGTTTCAAGGACGTCATACAAGATTCTCTGAATTAAAAGAAAATTTTGTAATGGTATTAAAATTCTGAAATGACAAGTCAGCCACTGAATATTTAGATTCTAGCTCATAATAACTTTTCCAGCAGAATATATGGTCCAGAGAAAAGAACCTCAAATGACTGGTTATCGCTTCTACAATATATTTTTTCAATAAACCTTTCAGTTACACCACAAATTACTCTAATATTTGCTGTATTCTTTAGAAGTAATACTTTTCTCAGTAAAATGTATTAAAAGAGAAGGTACACTATAATCAAATGGAACTATAACAAATCTCTCTAGAAAGAGATGAAAATTTTGTTTTATCTGAAACACTTTATTAACCTGAGAATCCTTCATTCCAAAGACTATGCAGAAATTAACTTGTGTGCCTAGTTTAATTTTAATATTATACAAAGAAAGAAATCCTCTGTTTTACCATCAAAATCATAAATAAGAGCAATAAAAATACCAGAGATGGTACATACTATGTTAACTGGAGAAAGGAAAACACAAAAAGAGCTGCTAGGGCAAGCCTCTTGGTATGGTCAATACTATTTTTCAATAGCCTCTCTCAAATTTATTTTTGAAATCTCCTTCTCAAATACAGTAATAATAAGGAGCTATGGTTGAAAAAAAAGTAAAAAATGCCCTTCAGCTGAGTATCAGATGTTTGGGTGTTTATCCTCCATATCATTCTGCTCTCTTGTGGTGAATACATTGTTTGATAGTTGTTAATATATTTTCTAAAGTTAAAGAAAAAGTGAGTTTGAGATCAGTTTTGCAAGTGTCTCAATATTCAATTTGTGTTTAATCTGAGAGAAAGATGTAGCTATTTACATTACGTAGGAGTGATGTTTTCAAAACTCTTCCACCATACATATATAGCAATACTCTAATACATTTATGGAATCTCAACACATATTAAGAATATATATAAAATTTCAACTTTAAATGAGACTTCACTAGTTTCCAGATATTAGAAGAACAAGTTGTAAGATACCCTTAAAAAATGTATTTGGTTCTTCCAAGCCAAAAAAGTGGATATATTAAATGTATAATACATATACTTTCTTTTAATTTAAAGCTTCTATATTTAATACTTAGGCTGATTATTTCTTTCCAGTTGCATTTAATTTTATTAATTTCATACTTTTAAATAATGTTTACAAAATGAATTGTATCAAATAGTATTTGTTGAGGATTGTTGCTGTATAGACAGGTAGTTATAATTTAAATCTCTGACATTACTTACAAATTTCTGGGCCACCAAACAACAGACATGTGTTCTGTTTAACAAATCTGCTGCAGAATAATTACAAGTTTTTGGAAGAGATCTTAATTATAAGAGGTCATCTCCGTAATACCTTAATTTTATAATAGAGAAGCTGTAAAATTACCCCAGAATGACAAGACATTCCTTTGTTTCACTCAATTTAATAAAAACGCTCTATTTCTTCTACAAGAATAGATTAGGCACTTGTTCAATCCTAAAATTCTTGATTAATTGACAACAAAGTTGCTATCTACTAAAAGCCCCTATATATTTATGAGTTAGCTATTACCATACGGTAAATAAATAGATACACTTACCCGGAATTAAAGCTGAAAAAGCTAAAGACGCTTGAGAAAGTTTCAATAGAAAAGAAACTGAAACAGCAGTGTCCACTACCTTCAGCTCAGGCTTTTTGGCTTTACAAGTGGCAGCAATACCAGTTTTGGCCCAGTACCGTTGTGTTATGTAACATCTTACTACTACTAGCCATCAAACTGCTACCAAGCTGGCGAGGCACTAGAGGGCAAGAGTGTCACATGCAAGACCCGTCGCCAAGGGACAGGCTTTGGTACCACTTCGGGAAGACAGATGCTAATTAAGCTGATAAATAACGCGATGCCTGAACGCAACTGCGAACTTGAAATGTTCCTCAAAGAATATTTTAAATGTCAGTTTTCTGACTAGAGGAAAAGTTAACAGGTCAATAAATATTCATAAGTAAATAATCACACCATGCAAAACTTTCGGGATCATATTTACAAACCTACAGTCATCCAGGAGACTATATTTTTCATTATCTAAACAAACTTACTTAAAACGGCAGAGGAACGGCTAATTAAATAAAACGATTGACGGGTTTCAGGACGCCCTCCAGCCACGAGGAACTTGCCCCGATCCTCCGGAGTCCGCACCGCAAGTCTCCCGGCCCGGCTTCTGGCCCCTCCACCGGGGTGACTACCTCGGGCGCAGGCGTCCGCCGATGCTCCTTCCCCGGGCGCTCGGCCTCAGCGGCTCCCCGAGGGGGCGACGAGGCGCCCGGAGCCGGGGGCGCCCTTTCCCCTCGCGCCCGGGGTCCCGCGCTCGCAGCCGGGGCGATTCGGGTGGGTCCGGAGCGCGGGCGGCACGGGGCGCGGGGCGGGGAGCGGCTGCCGGGCGAGCGCAGCGGGCGCGCCGGGGACTCGTGCGCTCGCTCCGACGCGCATCGCGGCCTCGGGACCCGCCCGGCCGCGCCGCCGCCGCCCTCACGCCGCCTCCCTGCGCCCAGCCCGCGCGCGCCCGCCATCCCGGGGAGGGGCGGCGGCAGCCGGGAGCTGCAGCCCCGCCATACGCCCGCCTCTCGCTGGGTTGGCTCCGCGATCAGCCTCTCCGGGCCTTGGCCTGGGGACCCCGGGCGTCCCGAACTGTTGTTGGCGGCTGCCAAGGCTGAAGCTGGTCGCGCCGCCTGGAAGTGGACGCAGGTCCCTGAGGCGGCGCCCGGAGGGCGGCGCTCACCCTCTCCGTCCCCTCTGGTCGCGCTCCTGCTGGCGGCTCTGGATCTGGAGGAGTCGCGGCGGGTGGCTGCGAGGTCGGCTACCAGGAGTGGCGTCTGTTTGCCGGCTTTCTGAAAGCTCCTGGTTCAGATACTGAGAACAGTGGAAGGCTAGCAATTGAAGCAGCGTTTTGGATACAAGGTGTAAGGTTATATTCTTCCAAACAATAGTTTGATTAGGAGCCTCAATCAAATGATTTTTTGAAATCATATTTTGATCCACTAACAGCTTTTGTAAGTTTTAATAAGTGGGGGTCGGCCTACTAAAGATAACCTGTGAATATTTGTGGTTTTGCTTCCCAGCTGCTCAACTCCTCTTTATGGAAACAATACCCCTGTTTATTTGGGAAGATCCAGCCACTGCCCCTCCCTTAGCCTACTTGCTTCGGGTTGCCGAGCACTGCTCTGACCCACTGGGTGACCCACCACTCGGGTCTGGCCATCGGAGGCATTATGTCCTCTTAGTAGCTGGGATTGGTTTACAAAAATGTATGTGACCCAAGTCTGGCCAGAGACAAAAAGTCACCATTGTAGGACTTACTTTGCTCCCGGCAAGGACATGGGCTTTCTGTTTTGGACTTTGCTGAGTGAGATGTGAGCTTGGAGCTCCTCATGTCACCATGTGACGTGTGGGAATGAAGCTAATACTCAAAGAGGCATACCTGGGAGTTGGAGAAAAGCTAAATCCTGATGGGAATATTTGAGCTCTGAATCCAACTATGGCTAAAACAAGGTCTCGATCCTGGATATTTTGAAACATAAATCAATAAATTCAGTTTAACCTTAAGGAAGCTTGAATTGAAATTTCTGTCTATTGGAATTCAAAGAGACCCAAAATGATAGAGAAATTAAACGTTTTGGTTGTTTCCTAACTTTATGAAGGCATCTGGATACTGTAGAGCAAGACCTTTGATTAGATCCCCAATGTCCTGAGTTAGTCTGGACCTTTAGACTAAAGCCTGAAAACTGTAGGTCGTTTTTGCTGCGTATGAGAGGTTACAGAAGTGACTGAACCAAGGTCCTGAAAGCCAACAAAATGTGATGATGGTAGATGTCTTTGGTCAAATGACATGTGTTAGATTGGTTTTATTTATTTTTAAGTTGTGGTTAACTACCCCATTGTAAGTTTTGTGCCTTTTGGGAATTTTTAGAACCTGCTCGTTAAAAAATACTCCTTCCAGAGAGCCTGCTCTGTCATCCATATGCTTTGTCATCTATAGCATACATTCATCACTTCAGTTATCAAAAATAAATTATTGAACAACTACTAAATACCTCCGGGAATACAACAATATTTTTGAAAGAAAAGAAAAGCAAGAATCTTCCCCGCCTTTTAGTTACTTATAGTGTATTGATATAGGAGGTCAGGCTTTTCTACAGGATTTCAGAAAATAGACAAGATTCATGAGCCCAGACATTCCTGAATATTTCAAGGTATGTAAGTAGGTTCAGAAATGGCATTCGTTTTTTCTTCTTTCTTTTTCTGTCTTCCCTGCCCAAAACAAACAGGAAAAAAGAAATAGAAAACTTCCACAAAATGAGTATTTAGTGTTTTCATGTCTATATCTTGGGGTTTTCCTCAGTTAGGTTTGCCTGATGGCACAATCACACTTTTTGATGCTTTGGGGAGAATTGTTACCTTCACCAATGACTGCTATTTCCAACCATCCGTCAAGAAGTACAGACACCATAGGGTTAGGCCATCATTTCCTCTGAGATAGTCAAATCTCGTAACTCTACTCCAGAAGTTCCAGTCCATGCTCATATGACATTCTAAGCCAGTGTAATAGCAGGTCTTTATGTTGCCTATATTTACTTCCTCTTTGCTTGCCCAGCAGAAAAAGGTAAGGAAGGAACAGATAAGAGGGTCAACCATTGCCTCCTCCAGTCCTTTCTTCCTATTTTCTTCTTTAACACAGGAACCTTAAGGCCATGGAACAATTTTCCTCCAGAGAAGTATCCCAGTTCAGTATAACACTAGTAGTAGACAACAACGAACTTGTGGCAGTGGGTGAGGCAGAAGTGGAGAAGGCATTCTGTGCCAGGGCCTCACACTGGTGAAGCACCTCAAATCTAGTAATCTCTAAATGAGCTTATATAATATATATTTTTTTAATGTTTTTTTAATATTAAATTTTTTGCATTATTAATGTACAATTACATGAGCAATATTATGGTTACTAGACTCCCCCTATTATCAAATCCTCACCACATACCCCATTACAGTCACTGTCCATCAGCAGAGTAAGATATTATAGAATCACACTACTTGTCTTCTCTGTGTTATACTGCCATCCACGTATCTGGCCCCCCCCCCACCCTGCTACATTATGTGTCCTAATTGTAATACCCCTTTTTCCCCCTTATCCCTCCTTTCTCACCCATCTTCCCCAGTTCCTTTCCCTTTGGTAACTGTTAGTCCATTCTTGGGTTCTGTGAGTCTGCTGCTGTTTTGTTCCTTCAGTTTTTTCTTTGTTCTTATACTCCACAGATGAGTGAAATCATTTGATACTTGTCTTTCTTCCCCTGGCTTATTTCACTGAGCATAATGCCCTCTAGCTCCATCCATGTTGTTGCAAATGGTAGGATTTGTTTTCTTCTTATGGCTGAATAATATTCCATTGTGTATATGTACCACCTCCTCTTTATCCATTCATCTACTGATGGACACTTAACGTGGCTTCCATTTCTTGACTATTGTAAATAGTGCTGTGATGAACATAGGGGTGCATATGTCTTTTTCAAACTGTGCTGCTACATTTTTAGGGTAAATTCCCAGGAGTGGAATTCCTGGGTCAAATGGTATTTCTATTTTGAGTTTTTTGAGGAACCTCCATACTGCTTTCCATAACTGTTGAACTAATTTACATTCCCTCCAGCAGTGTAGGAGGGTTCCCCTTTCTCCACATCCATGCCAACATTTGTTGTTTGTCTTTGGATGTTGGCCATCCTACCTGGTGTGAGGTGATATTTCATTGTGGTTTTAATCTGCATTTCTCTGATGATTAGCAGTGTGGAGCATCTTTTCATGTGCCTGTTGGCCATCTGAATTTCTTCTTTGGAGAAGTGTCTGTTCAGCTCCGCTGCCCATTTTTTAATTGGCTTATTTTCTGTTTGTTGAGGTGCATGAGCTCTTTATATAATTTTGATATCAAACCCTTATCAGATATGTCATTTATGAATATATTCTCCCATACTGTGGGATGTCTTTTGTTCTATTGATGGTGTTCTTTGATGTACAGAAGCTTTTTGGTTTGATGTAGTCCTACTTGCTCATTTTTGCTTTTGTCTCCCTTGCCCAGGGAAATATGTTCATGAAGAAGTTGTTCATGTTTATGTCCAAGAGATTTTTGCCTATGTTTTTTTCTAGGAGTTTTATGGTTTCATGAATTACATTCAGGTCTTTGATCCATTTTGAGTTTACTTTTGTGTATGAGGTAGACAGTAATCCAGTTTCATTCTCTTACATGTAGCTGTCCAGTTTTGCTAACAGCAGCTGTTGAAGAGGCTGTCATTTCCCCATTGTATATCCATGGCTCCTTTATCATATATAAATTGAGCATATGTGCTTGGGTTTGTATCTGGGCTCTCTATTCTATTCCATTGGTCTATGGGTCTATCCTTGTGCCAATACCAAATTGTCTTGATTACTGTGGCTTTGTTCTAGAGCTTCAAGTCAAGGAGTGAAATTCCCCCCACTTTATTCTTCCTTCTCAGGATTGCTTTGGCTATTCGGGATCTTTTGTGGTTCCATATGAATTTTAGAACTGTTTGCTCTAGTTCAATGAAGAATGGTGTTGGTATTTTGATAGGGATTGCATTGAATCTGTGGATTGCTTCAGGCAGGATGGCCATTTGGACAATATTAATTCTTCCTATCCATGAGCATGGAACGTGTTTCCATTTTTTGGTATCTTCTTTAATTTCTCTCATGAGTGTCTTGTTGTTTTCAGAGTATATGTCTTTCACTTCCTTGGTTAGGTTTATCCCTAGGTATTTTATTCTTTTTTGATGGAATTGTGAATGGAATTCTTTTCCTGATTTCTCTTTCTACTAGTTCACCATTAGGTAATAGAAATGCAACACATTTCTGTGTATTAATTTTGTATCCCACAACTTTATTGAATTCAGATATTAGATCTAGTAGCTTTGGAGTGGATTCTTTAGGGTTTTTTATGTACAGTATCTTGTCATCTGCAAACAGGGACAGTTTGACTACTTCCTTACCAATCTGGATGCCATTTATTTCTTTGTGTAGTCTGAGTGCCATGGCTAAGACCTCTAGAACTATGCTGAATAAAAGTGGGGAGTGTGGGCATCCTTGTCTTGTTCCCAATCTTAAAGGAAAAGCTTTCAGCTTCTTGCTGTTAAGTATAATGTTGGCTGTGGGTTTGTCATATATGGCCTTTATTATGTTGAGGTACTTGCCCTCTATACCCATTTTGTTGAGAATTTTTATCATGAATGGATGTTGAATTTTGTCGAATGCTTTTTCAGCATCTATGGAGATGATCATGTGGTTTTTATTGTTCTTTTTGTTGATGTGGTGGATGGTGTTGATGGACTTTCAAATGTTGTACCATCCTTACATGCCTGTGATGAAACCCACTTGATCATGATGGATGATCTTTTTGATGTATTTTTGAATTCGGTTGACCAATATTTTGTTGAGTATTTTTGCATCTATGTTCATCAGGGATATTGGTCTGTAATTTTCATTTTTTTGTGGTGTCTTTGCCTGGTTTTGGTATTAGAGTGATGTTGGCCTCGTAGAATGAGTTTGTAAGTATTCCCTCCTCTTCTACCTTTTGGAAAACTTTAAGGAGGATGGGTATTAGGTCTTCACTAAATGTTTGATAAAATTCAGCAGTGAAACCATGTGGTCCAGGTGTTTTGTTCTTAGGTAGGTTTTTGATTACCAGTTCAATTTAATTGCTGGTAATTGATCTGCTCAGATTTTCTGTTTCTTTCCGGGTCAGCCTTGGAAGGTTGTATTTTTCTAGAAAGTTGTCCATTTCTTCTAGGTTATCCAGTTTGTTATCATATAATTTTTTATAGTATTCTCTCATAATTCTTTGTATTTCTGTGGTGTCCATAGTGATTTTTTCTTTCTCATTTCTGATTTTTTGTGTATGTGTAGACTCTCTTTTTTTCTTGATATGTCTGGCTACAGGGTTATCTATTTTGTTTATTTTCTCCAAGAATCAGCTTCTGCTTTCATTGAATCTTTCTATTGTTTTATTCTTCTCAATTTTATTTATTTCTGCTTTAATCTTTATTATTTCTTTCCTTCTACTGACTATGGGCCTCATTTGTTCTTCCTTTTCTAGTTTCATTAATTGTGAATTTAGACTGTTCATTTGGATTGTTCTTTCCTGAGGTCGGCCTGTATTGCAATATATTTCCCTCTTAGAACGGCCTTCACTGCATCCCACAGATTTTGTGATTTTGAATTATTGTTGTCATTTCTCTCCATATATTGCTTGATCTCTGTTTTTATTTGTTCATTGATCCATTGATTATTTAGGAGCATGTTCTTAAGCCTCCATGTGTTTGTGGGCTTTTTCATTTTCTTTGAGTAATTTATTTCTAGTTTCATACCTTTGTGATCCGAGAAGCTGGTTGGTACAATTTCAATCTTTTTGAATTTACTGAGGCCCTTTTTGTGGCCTAGTATATGATCTATTTTTGAAAATGTTCCATGTGAACTTGAGAAGAATGTGTATCCTGTTGCTTTTGAATGGAATGTTCTGTAGATGTCTGTTAGGTCCAGCTGTTATGTTGTTCAGTGCCTCTATCTCTTTTATTTATTTTCTCTTGGTTGATCTGTCCTTTGGAGCGAGTGGTGTGTTGAAGTCTCCCAAAATGAATGCATTGCATTCTATTTCCCCCTTTAATTCTATTACTATGTATTTCACATATGTAGGTGATCCTGTGTTGGGTGCATAGATATTCATAATAGTTATGTCCTCTTGTTAGACTAACTGCTTTATTATTATGTAATGTCGTTCTTTGTCTTTTATGACTTTCTTTTGTTTTAATGTCCATTTTTTCTGATACAAGTACTGCCACTCCTGCTTTGTTCTCCCTATTAGATGCATGAAATGTCTTTTTCATCCCTTTACTTTCAGTCTGTGTATTTCTTTGGGTGTGAAGTGAGTCTCTTGTAGGCAGCATGTAGACAGGTCTTGTTTTCTTATCCATTCAGTGACTCTACGTCTTTTGATTGGTGCATTCAGACCATTTACATTTAGGGTGATTATTGATAGGTATGTACTTATTGCCATTGCAGGCTTTAGATTTATGGCTACCAAAAGTTCAAGGGTAATTCCCTTACTATCTAATAGTCTAATTTAACTCACTTCATATGCTATTTCAAACACAACCTAAGATTCTTTTTTTTATCTCCTTTTTCTTCCTCCTCCATTCTTTGTATGTTATGAATCATATTCTGTACTCTTTGTTTATCCCTTGGGTGACATCTATTTAGTCTTTGCAATTCTCCCATCTATAGGAGTCCCTCCAAAATATACTATAGAGGTGGTTTGTGGGAGGTAAATTCTCTCATGTTTTGCTTATCTGATAATTGTTTAATTCGTCCTTCAAATTTAAATGATAACCTTGCCGGGTAGAGTATTCTTGGTTTGAGGCCCTTCTGTTTTTTTGCATTAAATATATCATGCCACTCCCTTCTGGCCTGTAAGGTTTCTGTTGAGAAATCTGATGATAGCCTGATGGGTTTTCCTTTGTATGTGATCTTTTTTCTCACTCTAGCTTCTTTAAAAGTCTGTCTTTATCCTTGATCTTTGCCATTTTAATTATTATATGTCTTGCTGTTGTCTTCCTTGGGTCTCTTGTGTTGCGAGATCTGTGCACCTCCATGGCTTGAGAAACTATCTCCTTCCCCAGATTGGGGAAGTTTTCAGCAATTACCTCCTCAATGACACTTTCCCTTTTTCTCTTTTCTTCTTCTTCTGGTACCCCTATTATGCAAATATTGTTCCGTTTGGATTGGTCACACAATTCTCTCAATATTCTTTCATTCTTAGAGATTCTTTTTTCTCTCTGTTCCTCAGCTTCTTTGTGTTCCTCTTCTCAAATTTCTATTCCATTTACTGTCTCTTCTACTAAACCTAATCTGCTTTTAAATCCCTCCATTGTATGTTTCTTTTCAGATATGGAATTTCTTAATGTTTCAATGTCAGTCTTAAATTCGTTCCTGAGTTTTTGAGTATTTTTCTGTACCTCCATAAGCATGTTTATGATTTTTATTTTGAATTCTCTTTCAGGAAGATTGGTGAGTTCAGTTTCATTTGGCCCTTTTTCTAGGGTTTATGAGATTTTGGTCTGAACCATGTTCTTTTGACATTTCATATTTCTGTGTGGTGCTCTCTAGTACCCAGAAGCTCCAGTCTCTGGAGCTGCTCAGCCCCTAGAGTGAGGTTTGGGTTCACAGGGGAGCAGAGGTGGTGCCTGGGAGGTGGAAAGATCTGTTTCCTTATTCCCGTCTGCCCTGCTGTCTCCCAATCAGAGCCTGTGGGCCGAGTATGCAGGTGGAAGCCTCTGTGCTTGGTGTCTCTAACTGTTGTAGGTGGGGTCTCCCTCTGGCCTACCTGACGTCAGAGCAGTGACTGCCCATTTGCGAGCCGGTGCTGTCAGGCTAGGAGGAAGGCTTGGCAGGCTGTGTGTCACAGTGGGGGGCCTCTGAGCTGAGTAGGCAGTCAGGGGGATGGAGCACCTGAAGCTCCCTGAAGTTCCCAATCTGCTGGGCAGAGCGTGGCCAGACAACCTTGTCTCCCTATCCCTTCTCCCGCGCAGCAAGCTCCATGCAAACCCTGCCCCTTCAGCAGCCCTTTCGCTGCTAGGAAGCCTCTCAGACCACCTGCTTTTCCCTTGTCCCAGAGCAGCCGGGTGTGGATCCCATCCTCCTCAAATGGCCAGAATCTGTCTCTCAAGCACTCCACCTGTCCCAGCTTCCCATCCTCCAGAGCACCACACAATGTATGTTTCTGCTTGCAGAGCAGATCTCCATGGCTAGGTGTTCAGCAGTTCTAGGCTTCCACCCCATCTCCAGCTCTGTTTCTCTTCTTCCCGCCAATGAGCTGGGGTGGGGGAAGGGCTCAGGTCCTGCCGGATCAGGGCTTTCATCCATTACCCTGTTTTGTGAGGTCTGCTCTGTTCGTGAGGTCTGTATGCAGTCTGGTGCAGCCTTCTTTCCTGTTGCTGTTTTAGGGTTAGTTGTATTAACTATATTTTCACACTATCTGTGGTTTTGGGAGGAGTTCTCTGTCTCGCCTCTCATGCTGCCATCTTGAATCTCTCTATATAATATTTTTTAATGTGCTAAATGTGTTAGATTTAGTATAGACTTTTGGGGTATACTGCAGTATTTTTAACTTTTGGCATATCATTTTTACTGTTTACATAAATACTGGGGACCTCACAAATGCAAGTTCAGTCTTCTGTTAACCTCTGAGAAGCTCTGAGAAAATATGAAATATTTTTATTAGATACCCTGCTTCAGTTCTAAAAGGAAGAGTCTATCTGCAAATTGAAAGTTATGGAAACCTTTAAAAAGAAGGAGAAAAGAACAAAGCTATGCACTTTTGTATACTGAAATAATTGATCCTTGATTTAGTCATTTTGAGATAAGGCATTGAATAGGAATTATGTAGGGATTAACAATTTATGCTTCACATAGTATATTTTGAAAGGTTTTTATCCTTTATGTAATGTTTCCATGTGAAGGGTGATGATTATAAAAGAATTTTGGGAAATACATTTCAATTTAAGAGTCCTGTTCTATTTTTCAATATCTAAATTAAAGCAATGCATGATTGTAAGAAGCTTTTAAAAATGCAAATGTTTATAAAGAACATATCAATATTTCTGGCTTTAAATAGCTAGTAAGTATAAGTATTACTGTTATTGAAAAATATTCAGCTTGGATTTGTAGTTATAGTAATTAATGAAACTATCAACCTACCGAAAAATAATGGAGTAAAGATTTGAAAGAAAGCATATTTTAGCTAGGAACTGCTAACTTAGCTCAAGGAAATATACCCGAACTTAGTGTCTCAGATGTTAAAGTGAAAGTAGGTCAAAACCAAACATCTCAGCAAAATTATTGGTTATGTGGAAGAGAAATGGAAAAAGTTTTGGGTTCCTGGAAAGCCATAGAAAGATTAATTTTACCTGTCTCTAAGTTTGCTTGCCAACTGCCTGTGAAAAATATACAAGGTTTAGTCAATAGTATGAACATCTTGTCTTGTTTTATAAAACACCAATTTAAAGCTTAATAGACTAGATTAGAGAAGTAGTTCTCAAACTTTAGTGTATCCCTGTATCACTTTAGAGGGCTTACTAAATCCGAGGTTGCTGGGTTCCACTCTCAGAGTTTCTTATTCAGTAGGGGTGGGTTGGGGCCTGAGAATTTGCATTTTTACTAAGTTGTCAAGTGAGGCAGATGCTGCTTATTGAAGACCATACTTTAAGACCCCCCCTGGATAGAGTGATATTGAGAACCTAGATTGTGTCTTTATGTGGGTCTATAAGAATGAACACTTACTGTTACATAAGTTTTTTTGTTTTCTAAACTAATTTTTTATGTTAATCATAATAAATATACATGGAAGTCAGTATTTTAATTAGCTTTCCTTACAGTCAATTAGGTAAACTTCTAAAGGAAAGGTAATGGTTCATTAAAAAAATACAGTGTCTTTGGCACTAAAATGTATCAAGATGTGGAACAGAAGAATGGATGCTGTCCTCTTACCTCCTTGAGGGCTGCCTCCCTCTCTGACTGGTTGGTGTCTTTCACTGACCCAGGTACAGGGCCTTGCTCAACAGCAGTCGCTTAAAACACACTAAAGAAGAGAAAGAAATTCTCTTCTTAGCATAACAGAAAATATTTAACACTATCCCTGATAAAGGGAATCACCTTAGTTTGTTCTGTCATCATTTTTTTTATTCCTTAGCCAAAAAAGTACCTCTACGCATTATTTTCTATCATTTCTGTTTAATTTTCAAATGCTTTTTCCTCAAAAATAGCTTTTTCCCTATATGTAATTAGTTTAAGTTATTATGTGCTGATCACAATGTATGTACTTAATTACAAGCCTTGGTTGATTACCATTTAGTAGTATAAATATATTCATATCTATGGGTTTAGCATAAACTATTGAAATAACTTGTTCCATCTTAATGGGGGAAATACAAGCAATCATGAGGTTGTAGAACATCACTATGTGAGTCTTCAAAGCTATCTCTTAATATTCAAGCAGGATCAAGCATCATTAAGGTGTTTCTTTGATCTAGCTTGCAATATTAAAACACCATTTTATAGCTTGGTCTTATGCCATGTAGTACAAGAGAGATTCATTGTGAGAGTAAAATGGATGATTTCTCTCTCAATTTGTGTGAAAACAGACTTCATAAAGACCCCAGAATATTTCCCCTAATACCTTAGTATGTTTTTCCATTTTATCTGATCCTGTGACTCAAGAGGTTGAAGAAAATAATAAATATTCAAGAAGTAGGAGTTGTAGAATTAATTTTTTTTCCTCCTCTGAAAGTATGTCTTTGAAATAGTGGTATCGGAAGTTGTTAAAGAGAAATAGCAGAGAAAATTGAAATGCCCTGTCCATTATGGGTTGACAAATCCAATATTCTTAGGCTTGAGGCTTTTTGGCTGAGCTCTCCACCAAACATTTGAATTAGAGAACCGTGAGTAGAAAAAAATGAAAATTTAACTGGGAATGGGAAGATTTATGCCTGTAGTTTTTCTCCCTCAGTTGTGAACAAGTACCCTCAGTAGTACTGCAAGAAATAGAAAATGGGAACCCTGCTCTTCAGCATTAAATTTAAGTGTTACTCATCATCTTTGACATTCTGAGAGAAATAGTAGTAGGTACCCTCATTCATTTTTCTTAAAACTCATCTTGAAATCAAACATATACACTTAAATGAAATTAAATTTCAGAAACTTAATGGTTAAACACAGTGTTTTTCTCCAAAGTATCATTTGAATCTTTGGAATCCATGATCATTTTATTTTCCCTCCATAGGTTACAGTTTAGCCCTCTAGGAAAAGTAAATAAATATTTATTGGACAAATGAATCCAAATCTTAAAATGTTCTTTTTCTTAAGCGTTTTAACTAAGTATATTTAAGAATTAATCTTTGAAAAATTCCCTTAGTAGTTCATGCCTATGGTTTTATATATGAATTATATTTAACACTTAATTCTCTTGTCGATCAGGGCAGGGAATAAGGTTGGCAGAGACCCTATAGAGTTGTACCACTTATAATAGCTTTGTATTTACAGCAAAAAAAAGAAAAACCCTTTTTACTGGGTTAAAGGGCAGAACCATATCAACTTAATTCATTTTGTAAATAAAAGGTATATATTAGCATTCCTGGAATTTACTCTTGGTCATTTTATATATGTATTCATCTGTGTCTGTTTTATATAGTTCCTTTACCTAAGAACTTAACCATTTTCACAAGTAGTAATAGTAGAACTTCTACACAACAATAGCAACAAGAGATGACAATGAGACAGAAAACATAAGCACTTGGTTCATATCGGAGCTTCGTCTATGCTGTATTATGTAATCTGTATAAGAGATCAAGAATGTGTTATAATTGTATGGGAGCAGGACACCAGACTTAGGAAGTGTAAGTAATGTTCCAAAGTCTCAATGCACTCATAGTAACCTTTGAGGTAGGTTGGGTGAAGGATGGGGAAGAGAGAAAAGTAAAAAAAAGATGATACACAGAAATTTAATTCCCAAACTCAGGCTTGTTTCATTATATTGTGATGTTTTCCCAATGCATCAGTGACTTTTAGACCATCAACAAATATGTGTGGGTATCCATGTACATCAATATGATATACTGTAGAAATATAGTCGTGAGCTAGAAAAATATATTAATAGACCCTGACCTCCTGATTTTCACATTGTTTTTTCACAGTTAATTTAATTACATTACTTAAAATGACCATGGGCATTGTAAGTGCCACACGTATTGTCAGTGAATACATACTGGGTAATGAGAGTGAATATTAGACAGCCTGACCTAGTCTGGGGAGGGATAGGAGTGTGCAAGGGGTCAGAGAAACTTACCTAAAGGACTGATTTTCAATGAATCATGACATCTAGCTTAATTTCTTTCTTTCATTTTGTATAAAAATACCCACAGGCCTAGAAAGTCCAGGGTAATGGAGACTGAAGGGTGGAGAGCATATGTGAAAGAGTATTTCAATAGTCCAGCAGTAACCTGCTTTAGAAAGGTGTCAGTGTCTGCAAGAATCTGACGCCACTGAATTGTTTTTGGAGGTTGGATTAACTACGTAACTAATAATTTTCTTCAAAAAAATTCTCTTGGTATTTACTTATTCAAGTGTTAACGTTCTTTCAGTGGGGTCGTCCCTTTAGAAACATACTATCCCTCCCTCTGGCCTGCCTTCCCTTCCTCTCTGTTCCTTCCTTTCATCAGTCCTTTTGGTTGGTGCTATGTCAAACACAGCAAACCGAGAAAGGCCAAACAAAAATCCATCAATCATCTGGATATTTCCACATTTCAAGAGCTTGACCAACATTTAGCATCTGTTCAAATGCTTAATATATTCACATTTTTGTTCTTTAATAAAATCAATTTCTTGACATTACATTTTAGTAGAATCTCAGACTGTGCCATTTGCCAGGGCTGGTCACACAGCTTCCCCTGGTAAATGAGAATAATGGACACTCATTGAGAAAAATGAGAATGAACCATGAGAGAATGCTATGAAATTTGCAAAGCATTGTTTTTTTTAAAGGGGGGTTATCAGGTTGATCATGTTTATAAGAATTGAAAATTTAGCTGCAAGACTGTATGAAATTGATTTATCTGGGACTAAAATCTTAGTGTTCAAGTGAATAGAACATGATTCTCTATTCAAACACATTTCTTCTTTTAAGGGGAATATCATTTCTATTCTGTGAATCAAACAACAACTAGTAGTAAATTTAGTAGGAATAATCAAATAACATCGTTTGACCACCTCTTAATCCACACCAGACGTTGTCGTGTTCCTCATCTCATTGAGTTGCTACAGAAGTTCTCACTGGAAGGTCTCTAATTGTAAGACCTTCTTCTAGTTGTTTCCCAATATTCAGTTTCTCCTTATTTTACAATAACAGCATTTATATTATGACACATGGATATCCAGAAAAAAGGCTACATTTTCCAACTAGATGTGGCTTACCTTTCCTCAGTGGGCTACAAGAGGAGAGAGTGTGTGGTTGTTTCTGGGAACCTTGCTGCGGTGGACAGACACTAGAGAAGCGCTCATTACCTCTGTCTCCTGGTGTTCTGGTCCTTGTATAATCTCCCTCCCTTTGAGTGTGGGCAGGATCAGTGACAACTTCCTAATCAATAAAATATGGCAAAGGTGATAGGATGTCACTCCTATGGTTAGGTTATATTACATTAGTCTCTGATCTTTATAGCAGATTAACTATAAGGCTCTCCCTTCTGACTGAATGAAGTAAGTGGCCACGTTGGGGAAGTTCTTCTGTCAAGGAACTACAGGAGCCATGTGAGAGGCATCTAGAACTGTGGGTAGCCTCTAGGAATGATAGCCTATATATAGGAGCTGATGGCAGTCTCTAGCCAGGAGCCAGAAAGAAGCTGGGGTCTTCACTCCTACAAAAACCGAAAATTAATTCCACTAACTACCTGAGTTTGCTTGGAAGTAGATTCATCCCCAGCTGAGCCCCCAGATGAGAATGCATCCCAGCCAGTATCCTCATAGCAACATTGTGGAACCCTAAGCAGAGGAACTAGCTAAACTGTATCTGTATTCCTGACTTATGTAAATTGAGATAATAAATATCTGTTAAGTTGCTAAGTTTGTGGTAATTTGTTTTGTGGAATACTAATTAACATACTCCTTCAGAGATAGCTGGCATATGCCCTTTACCCTCTATTTATTTTTCATGTCTTCATCCATCCTATTGCCTAGAACTCAGCTACAACTTTACTGGACCAAGAAGTTGAGGGCCACACTTTTGGGATGGTGGAGAATTGAGCTAGAAGCAGCCTAGGTTCCTGGGGGGGCAGGGGGGACTGGGAATTTATATAAGTACAACCATTTATTTTGTTTGAGCCATTATTTTACCTTTCCTACTTTTCTATCATTTCATATTGAACTATTCCAAATAATACAGGAAGTAATATTAGCTGGAATTGGTTTCACTGTATTGTTTACTACAATGAGAATTCATGTTTACCATAGGAAATTTGGTAAGTGCAGAGTATATAGAAGAAAAAATATCACTCATTACTTTACACTCTGACACCAACCATTAACATTTGGTATATTTCTCTTCAGTATTTTGATCTAAATTTTTGAAAAAGAAGACATGTCTAGAAAATATATGTGACATTTAAATGTCATGACTTCTCTGCCATGTCATGACTTCTCTGCCATTAAGTTAGTGTATTGAAATTACTTTAAAATATCTGTTTTCAATGTGAAAAATCCAATCAAACAAGCCATTGTCATGAAAGAGAAAATATCCTAGCATTTTTTTCATTAAATTTAAGCATTTTTAAAGTCAATTTAGGCCATCCATTTTTGTGTTCAGAAATGTGACCTCAGTAACTAAAAGATAAGCCAGATTCCCAACCCCTGGCTATTGATGTAGAAATTTATTTTGGATACCCAAAATATCTAGATTTGCATTTAGTGATGGAACTCAGATCATTGCTTAACTTTTAACATATATAAGCTATGATTTTGCTAAATTTTTCACATGCTAGTTAACAATGTGAACTCAAACTTAACATATTATCATTATGGCTTTTTAGAAGTTGAAAGTTTGCTTATCTGTTTATTCTTATCAAGTCCAAAGTTGTTAATAGTTATGATTCTCTACATAATGGTGCCAATCTGTTTATAGAAATTTATCTCCTAAATTGTTAATAAACTTTGTAGAGCTCCCTCTTCCACATCTTTATTCAACTCTCCAGATTCTAATGACCTCACCTGCTTTGCACTTATCTAAATGGACCCTGCCTTAAAAGTTCAGTTGAATTCTCAGTTTCTTCATGGAAGCCATCTTAGGTCAGGTCTGGCCTTTGTGATTTTACCATCCCCCAACCAAGATCACTACCTCTACGGACTACTCAGGTGGCATTAAAAACCTACTACTTTTTTATAATAGGACTTTCTTATTCCCACCTCCCTTCTGGTGGTCTGCATAGATTATTAGCATTATTACTAGGTAGCTAATGATAAATACATCTCAAGACTCTATTAATAGCTTTATGTTCCATATTAAAATAAATAGGATTATTTTCAATGAAAAGTCTATGAGTTTACTTCATGCATTGGTAAAGATTTAAGAAGAATACATAAAACAAGGACATATAAGCCTGAATTTTGGAATTGTGTAACAACCTTATTTTCTGAATTAAAGTCATGTTAAGGAGGTAAGGTCGCTTCATCTCATGTGCATTGTCCTTTATGGAACCAAACTTGCACATATAATCTTATTGTATTTCCTCTGGAAATAAGCAAAACTGAATAAAATGATGGGAGAACAACATATTTAAAAAAATAATTATAGTTTATAAAGATTCTCCAATTTAAGGTGAAAATGTCAATTAACACTCAGGCTTTCATGTTCAAAGGTACTTCACAGAAAATAGATAACCAAATTGAGGTGTTTCTCTTTTGAAATTCTCCCAGGATGTTTAGCTGTGCCTTTATATTATAGGGCCACAGGAGCACTGCTGGCAGGATACCATGATGCACATTTCAGTGTACTTAGTGGAGTAAGTTGTAATTTTTTAAAAATAAGATAAATCCTCATAATTGTATTAGACACTTTTAGAAAACTGAAGTGGATTTCCTAATTAGAAAATTAAAATATAGGTGGCATTAAAAAATGTGACTTCATGATTTGCAAAATACTTTTATGATCCAATTTTTTTTTTAACTCTTAAATGATTCCATGTATGATCTATAGATGAAGCAGAGGTTCAAGGTACAGGCTTGCTGAGGTTCAAGTTAGTGGTGGAATGAAGCCTTCACTCTGATCCTTTAATTTCTTTGAACAAATGTCTCTCATTCTTGTGAAAAGGAACTTTTATTTTTGGTGGTGTGACATTTTTAATGCATACCAGGTAACTAAGTTAAAGAATAGAAATATATTTGTTCTTTAAATTACACACTGATAATTATCCTACATTGACCAACTGTTTTCTGTCCCACCTTCTGAAAAAAAAAATTTCTTCTTAATGTTTGGTACAATTTTAGATACAGTTGCTTTTCTCCTTGATTGAGGTAGAATCAGAAGACTATACTTATAGGAGGGAATATGGAAAGCTGGTGACAGATGGGGAAATTTACTTTGTCTTCTTCATTGGTGAGTTACTTCATATATTTGATGTACAACTGCAGATTCCATTTTCTTGCAGTTTTATTTTCTAAGTTTCTATGTAAGGTAAAATAAATAGTCCAGTGATTTACCATTTTAAGAATAATTTCCAAGGATTCAAGATGGCGGTGTGAGAGGTGACACGGAGAATTCCTCCCAAAACCACAAACTGTACAAAAATATAGTTAATTATACAACTAACCTTAAAGCAACTAGAAAGAAGGTTGAACCAGACTGCATACAGACCTCAAGAACAGAGCAGACCTCATGAAACAGGGTAACATAGGAAAGCCTTAATCAAGCAGGACCAGGCCCTTCCCCCACCTCAACTCAACAGCGGGAGGAAGAGAAATGGAGCGGGGAGGGGGTGGAAGCTTGGGACTGCTGAGCGCCTAGCCCTGGAGATATGGTTTCTGAGCGAAAGCCTATATTGTGTGGTGCTCTGGATGTTGGGGAGCTCGGATGGGCAGAGTGCTTGGGAGACTGACATTCCGGCCACTTGTGGAGGGGGGAACACCATCAGACCGCTCTGTGTCAGAGGAGGGATGGGCAGTCTGATCAGAGGAGGGATGGGCAGTCTGAGAGGCTTCCTAGCACCAACAGAGCTGCTGATGGGGTGGGGTTGACATGTAGCTTGATGCACGAGAGAAGGGAGAGCTGGACAAGGTTGTCTGGGCACGCTCTGCCCAGCTGGTAGTGAACTTTGAGGAGCTTCAGGTGCTCCATCACCCCGGCTGCGTACTCAGCTCTGAGGCCCCCCCCACTGTGATACTCAGCCTGCTGCACCTTCCTCTTAGCCTGCCAGCACTGCTTCACAAACTGGCGGACACTGTGCTCACGTCAGGCCAGCCAGAGGAAGGCCTGCCCTACAACAGTTAGAGATGCAAAGCACAGAGGCTTACACGTGTGCGCTTGGCACACTGGCTTTGACAATGGAGACAGGCACTGCAGACGGAAATCAAGAAACAGATCTTTGCTTTCCTCAGGCACCAGCTCTGCTCCCCTATGACCCTCAACCTCATTCTAGGGGCTGCGCAGCTTCAGAGACTGGAGTTTCTGTGCACTAGAGGGTACCACACAGAAATATGAAACGTCAAAAGAACATGGTTCAGACCAAAATCTCACAAAATCCAGAAAAAGGGCCAAATGAAACTAAACTCACAAATCTTCCTGAAAGAGAGTTCAAAATAAAAATTATAAACATGCTTATGGAGGTACAGAAAAATATTCAAAAACTCAGGAATGAATTTAAGTTGGAGATTCAATCATTAAGAAATTCCATATCTGAAATGAAACATACAATGGAGGGATTTAAAAGCAGATGAGATGTAGTAGAAGAGACAGTAAATGTAATAGAAATTAGAGAAGAGAAATTCAAAGAAGTTGAGGCACAGAGAGAACAATGGATCTCTAAGAATGAAAGAATATTGAGAGAACTGTGTAACCAATCCAAATGGAACAATATTTGCATTATAGGGGTACCAGAAGAAGAAGAGACAGAAAAAGGGATAGAAAGTGTCATTGAGGAAGTAATTGCTGAAAATGTTCCCAATCTGGGGAAGGAGATAGTCTCTCAAGCCATGGAGGTGAACAGATCTCCCAACACAAGGGACCCAAGGAAGACAACATCAAGACATATAATAATTAAAATGGCAAAGATCAAGGATAAAGACAGACTTTTAAAAGCAGCTAGAGAGAGAAAAATGATCACATACAAAGGAAAACCCATCAGGCTATCATCGGACTTCTCAACAGAAACCTTCAGGCCAGAAGGGAGTGGCATGATATATTTAATGCAATGAAGCAGAAGGGCCTTGAACCAAGAATACTCTACCCAGTAAGGTTATCATTTAAATTTGAAGGAGGGATTAAACAGTTTTCAGATAAACAAAAGTTGAAAAA
The DNA here is from genome assembly GCA_029783875.1 of Phataginus tricuspis. Classification (NCBI taxonomy): domain Eukaryota; kingdom Metazoa; phylum Chordata; class Mammalia; order Pholidota; family Manidae; genus Phataginus; species Phataginus tricuspis. Next base: position 5,598,839 of record JAQQAC010006877.1, on the reverse strand, counting down.
ATTTACCTCCCACAAACCACCTCTACAGTGCATTTTGGATGGACCCCTATAGATGGAAGTATTCCTAAGGCTAAATGGATGTCACCCAAGGAATAGACAAAGAGTACAGAATATGATTCATAACATACAAAGAATGGAGGAGGAAGAAAAAGGAGTTAAATAAAGAAAAAGAACCTTTAGGATGTATCTGTAATAGTATATGAAGTGAGTTAAATTACACTTTTAGATGATAAGGGAATTACCCTTGAGCCTTTGATAACAACGAATCTAAAGCCTGCAATGGCAATAAGTACATACCTATCGATAATAATCCTAAATGTAAATGGTCTGAATGCCCCAATCAAAAGACGTAGAGTTACTGAATGGACAGAAAAAACAAGACCCATCTATATGCTGCCTACAGGAGACTCACTTCAAACCCAAAGACATACATAGACTGAAAATAAAGGGATGGAAAAGATATTTAATGAAACTAATAGGGAGAAAAAAGCAGGAGTTGCAGTACTTGTATCAGACAAAATAGACTTTAAAACAAAGAAAGTCACAAGAGACAAAGAAGGATATTACACAATGACAATAGGGTCAGTCCAACAAGAGGATATAACTATTATAAATATCTCTGAACCCAACACAGGATCACCTACATATGTGAAACAAATACTAACAGAATTAAAGGGGGAAATAGAATGCAATGCATTAATTTTATGAGACAACATACCACTCACTCCGAAGGACAGAGCAACCAGGCAGAAAGTATATAAAGAGAGCAGGGGCACTGAACAACATATTAGAACAAGAGGACCTAACTGACATCTACAGAACACTCTATCCAAGGGCAACAGGATACACATTCTTCTCAAGTGCACATGGAACATTTAGGAGAATAGATCATATACTAGGCCAGAAAAAGAACATGAGTAAATTCAAAAATATTGAAATTGTACCAACCAGCTTCTCAGATCACAAAGGTATGAAACCAGAAATAAATTACACAAGGAAAACAAAAAAGCCCACAAACACATGGAGGCTTAAGAACATGCTCCTAAATAATAAATGAATAAATGACCAAAGAAAAACAGAGATCGATCAATATATGGAGACAAATGACAACAATAATTCAACACCACAAAGTCTATTGGACGCAGAGAAAGCCGTGCTTAAAGGGAAATATTTTGCAATACAGGCCTACCTCCGGAAAGAAGAACAATCACATATGAGCAGTCTAAACTCACAATTAATGAAACTAGAAAAGGAAGAACGAATGAGGCCCAAAGTCAGTAGAAGGAGGGACATAATAAAGGTTAAAGCAGAGATAAATAAAATTGAGATGAATAAAACAATGCAAAGAATTAATGAAAGCAGAAGCTGGTTCTTTGAGAAAATAAACAAAATATATAAACCCACAGCCAGACTTATCAAGAAAAAAAGAGAGTCTACACACACAAAAAGAATCAGAAATGAGAAAGGAAAAATCACTACGGACACCACAGATATACAAAGAATTATGAGAGAATACTATGAAAAATTATATACTAACAAACTGGATAACCTAGAAAAAATGGACAACTTTCTAGAAAAATACAACCTTCCAAGGCTTACCCATAAAGACACAGAAAATCAGACCAGACCAATTACCAGCAAAGAAATTTAGTTGGTAATCAAAAAACTACCTAAGAACAAAACACCTGGACAAAATGGTTTCACTGCTGAATTTTATCAAACATTTAGTGAAAACCTAATACCCATTCTCCTTAAAGTTTTCCAAAAAGTAGAAGAGGAGGGAATCCTCCCAAATTCATTCTACGAGGCCAACATCACTCTAATAACAAAATCAGGCAAAGACACCACAAAAAATGAAAATTTCAGACCAATATCCCTGTTGACAATACATGCAAAAATACTCAACAAAATATTAGCAAACTGAATTCAAAAATACATCAAAAAGGTCATCCATTGCCATCAGGTGGGAGTCATCCGAGGGGCACAAGGATGGAACAACATTCAAAAATCCATCAACGTCATCCACTATGTTAACAAAAAGAAAGACAAAAACCACATGATCATCTCCATAGATGCTGAAAAAGCATTTGACAAAATTCAACATCCATTCATGATAAAAATTCTCAATAAAATGGGTATAGAGGGCAAGTACCTCAACATAATAAAGGCCATATATGACAAACCCACAGCCAACATTATACTTAACAGCAAGAAGCTTAAAGCTTTTCCTTTAAGATCAGGTACAAAACAAGGATGCCCAATCTCCGTTCTTTTATTCAACATAGTTCTGGAAGTCTAGCCGCGGCAATCAGACAACACAAAGAAATAAAAGGCATCCAGATTGGCAAGGAAGAAGTCAAACTGTCCCTGTTTGCAGACAACATGATATTGTACATAAAAAAACCTAAATAATGCACTCCAAAACTACTAGATCTAATATCTGAATTCAGCAAAGTTGCGGGATACAAAATTAATACAAAGAAATCTGTTTCCTTGCTATACTCTAATGGTGAACTAGCAGAAAGAGAAATCAGGAAAACAATTCCATTCACAATTGCATCAAAAAGAATAAAATACCTAGGTATAAACCTAACCAACGAAGTGAAAGACCTATACCCTGAAAACTACAAGACACTCTTAAGAGAAATTAGGACACTAATAAATGGAAATTCATCCCATGCTCTTGGCTAGGAAGAATTAATATTGTCAAAATGGCCATCCTGCCTAAAGCAATCTACTTCAATGCAATCCCTATCAAAATACCAATAGCATTCTTCAATGAACTAGAGCAAACAGTTCTAAAATTCATATGGAACGACAAAAGACCCCGAATAGCCAAAGCTATCCTGAGAAGGAAGAATAAAGCAGGGGGAATTATGCTCCCTGACTTGAAGCTCTACTACAAAGCCACAGTAATCAAGACAATTTGGTACTGGCTCAAGAACAGACCCATAGACCAGTGGAACAGACTAGAAAGTCCAGATATAAACCCAAGCATATATGGTCAATTAATATACAATAAAGGAGCCATGGATATACAATGGGGAAATGACAGCCTCTTAAACAGCTGGTGTTGGCAAAACTGGACAGCTACATGTAAGAGAATGAAATTGCATTATTGTCTAACCCCACCCACAAAAGTGAACTCAAAATAAATCAAGCACCTGAATGTAAGTCATGAAACCATAAAACTCTTAGAATAAAAAGCTTCTGTACAGCAACAGACACCATCCGTAGAACAAAAAGAGATCCTACAGTATGGGAGAATATATTCATAAATGACATATCCAATAAGGGATTGACATCCAAAATATATAAAGAGCTCATTCACCTCAATAAACAAAAAGCATATAAGCCAATTAAAAAATGGGCAGAAGAACTGAACAGGCCCTTCTCCAAAGAAGAAATTCAGATGGCCAACAGGCACATGAAAAGATGCTCCACATTGCTAATCATCAGAGAAATGCAAATTAAAACCACAATGAGATATCACCTCACACCAGTTAGAATGGCCATCATCCAAAAGGCAAACAACAGCAAATGTTGGCGAGGATGTGGACAAAAGGGAACCCTCCTACACTGCTGGTGGGAATGCAAATTACTTCAACAGTTGTGGGAAGCAGTATGGAGGTTCCTCAAAAAACTCAAAATAGAAATACCATTTGTCCCAGGAATTCCACTCCCAGAAATTTATCCTAAGAATGCAGCAGCCCAGTTTGAAAAAGACATATGCACCCCTATATTTATCGCAGCACTATTTACAATAGCCAAGAAATGGAAGCAACCTAAGTGTCCATCAGTAGATGAATGGATAAAGAAGAGGTGGTACATATACACAATGGAATATTATTCAGCCATAAGAAGAAAACAAATCCTACCATTTGCAACAACATGGATGGAGCTAGAGGGTATTATGCTCAGTGAAATAAGCCAGGCGGAGAAGGCAAGTATCAAATGATTTCACTCATCTAGAGTATAAGAACAAAGAGAAAACTGAAGGAACAAAACAGCAGCAGATTCACAGAACCCAAGAACGGACTAATAGTTACAAAAGGGAAAGGGACTGGGGAGGATGGATGGGAAGGGAGTGATAAGGGGGGAATAGGCGCATTATGATGAACACACATAATGTAGCGGCAGGGGGACATGGGAAAGGCATTATTTACAGAGAAGAAAAGTAATGATTCTATAGCATCTTACTTTGGTGATGGACAGTGACTCTAATGGGATATGTGGTCGGGGCTTGATAATAGGGAGACTGGTAACCATAATGTTGTTCAAGTGATTGTACATTAACAATACCAAAATAAAAACTAAAAAAAAAGAGAATAATTTCCAATTTCAGAGAGATGCAGCACTTTTTTTTTTAACACAGCACATTTAATAATGGTAAATCAAATGCTGCCACTCATGATATGTTCCCAGGGTAGATCTTGTTCTCATCTGTGGTAATGTTGTTGGACAGCTGTATGTGGGGAGGTTTCTCTCTGCACACCATGTGGAACCTCAGCCTGGACAGGGGAGGGTTCTAGACTCTGAAGAGAAAGAATTCTCAAGCAGGTCAGAAGAGGGTAGGTAAGGAAGGAGTTCATAAACGCAAGAGTAGCAGGGAATAGTAGCTGCCTTGTAGGCAGCAGAGAGCAGGGAAGAACAGAGTGAGGAAAGGGAAGCTCACTGGACTCCAGCTCCGTATAGGGTATATCCCTTGTTGACTCCTGAAGCCAGGGTCACCTGGCATCTAGTGTCTGTTTGGATCTGCATGGCACGGGAACTAAATCCCTACCACCCCAGGATTTGGGGGAGCCGTAGAGCCCTGGATGGAGTGAGATCCTGTTCTGAGAATGTCACGAAGTAAAGAAAGGAGATTTTCAGGCAGGCTGCTAAGGAGCATGATCATACATCCATAGTCCTATCTGGGTCACCAAGGCAACGGGAACTTGCAAGCCCAAATCAGAGCTCTCAGCAGCCCCTCCCTGCTTGTCTGGAGTAGAACAGAGACAGAGTGTTTACTTGTGCTTAAATCTGGAAAAATAGAGTGAAATGGAAAAGGCACTTATCAATGGATGGATGCAGTGCAAAACCCAGTAAGCTGAGCAGTGAGAAGCCTTCAGTTAAAAGCACACCCTGGAAGAAAGGCAGTGCAGGCAACCTCAAAGAGGAGGTGCACTCAAGGGTTTTGGGTTTTATAGGGTGTTTTGGATAGGGATCAGCATAAAGCATGACGTATACAGGCGTATTTAGGTGACTGTGGTGGTCCTGATCTCGGCATTCTTTACCCACACAGGGTCATTTACACTTCAGAGGTCTATCTCCTGTCCTGGTTACAGTTACTTAATTGATTACGGGAAGGGAAGAAGAGGAAGAAGAGGAATAAACTGGACCTTTTTCGCAGGCTAAGTTGATTTTACAATGATATGACCCTTGTCCCATTTCCCTGCCCTGCCTCAGTGGTTTCCTCATAAACATCACCACTGACTAGGGGTTTTGTACCAGCCCCAGGGTCATGTTTTGAGTCTCCAGCTATATCTTGTACAAGAAACTCCGGATCTTAGTCATCTTAGTCATCCTTCTAGTCAGAACCACAATAGTATGGAAATAAAGTGACCACTTATGTAACTAAATAGGCATAACCAAGTACTCCCAGGAAGAAAGGATGACATTTCAACGACTCATTTCTGTAGATCATGCTTAACTCTCAATGGACAGTTTGGGATTATAATTCTAAATAATAGCACCTTGTTTAAAAATAGAATTAAAAAATTCCATAAAAATCAAGGACCTTGTGGTATAGCAGAAATAATATTAAATTTGGTTGGAGTCAAGGGCCCTAAGTTCTGCCCACTTAGTTGTTTCTCAAACAGGCTCTGAATCAGAATCCTCAGGAATATTTACTAAAATACAAATGCCCCAAATTCTGCCGAGGCCTAATAAATTAGATCTTTGTTGAGGACATACTGGTGAGCTGCATTTTTACCAATCAATTTAGATTCATATGTGCCCTAAAGTTCAAGATCTCTTATTCTTATTTCTGTTCCTGGATTTTCCTTATCTATAAAGTGAAACCATAAAATATCAGAATTTTTAATTTCTTTTATTCCCTTGCTCTGTCAATTCCTTAAGAATCATAGTTTTAGGCACACTAGTTATTTTGTTTAAATTATTATCACCTCTGTAAATGAAAAAATTGCAATCTGTAAGCATAGTTAACAATTAACAACACTGTAGCTGTCTTTTATTTACTTATTTGTGCTATTTTCAGTCTAAAACTTCAGAAGAATTTAGTGCTTTGTGATTTCCCTTGCTCTTGGTTTTAGAACATACAGAAAAATTTCTTCCCATAAGACACATTAGTGTCACAGTATGCCTTTAGAAGAAGTTATATAATGGAGATGAAGAAGATACACAACCTTAATGATCACACTGCCAACAAATCCTATAATAATTCCACAGGTCAGGTTTTATATCAGCAAGACTTCGGTACTGAAAGAAAGCACTGAAAATAGAACTGGAATGATTGAAGAGCTTTGAAGAGGGATGAAGAGAATAATAAAATGAAATTATCAAGTGAGGTACTAAAATCAGAGATAATGATGAATCTTTACTGTTCTACAAGTACCACAAGCTTCATAAGGGCAGCAGATTCTTATAACATTCCTCTGAAGAGCATTTTAGCTTGATTTTTTAAAAAAGTATTACTCCTTATTAGCATTTTTTTTTTATCCTCCCATGGTATCCTGACTAAATTTCAGGGGGAAAACACCTAATTCCCTTTGTAAAAAAAGGAAATTATAGTATGAAAGAATTTTTCTTTTTAATGGAGAGGAAGAAAGGAAGAGATAGACCTGATATTGTTCACCTGGTTATCTGAGATAATATTTGAAGCCTGTATTAGTCACACTGTGAGTTCTCTTGTCCCCATGCCCCAAATATGTTCATATCTCGAATGCCAGAAGTTTTACACTGGACAGAACAGATAAAATTTTTTCATCAAAATATTAATGGAAAAATAATATAAAAACAGAACATTCAGCCTGAGGCCTTTATGCAGAAGTAGGGAGAAAGAATATAATTACTTTTGTCTTGTGAATAATATGATGTATGTAGATAAGACATTTGTAAAAAGCACAGACTAAACATTATCTTCCTTTTCCCTCCATCCTTACGGTATACTCCCAACCTGGAGCCCTGATCAATGGTTAGATTTGAGATATTTTTGCTTTAATTGTTGGCTTCCAATTCAGGAAGAAATGATTTTTCTCATCTCCTAAAATATATAGTTGAAATAATAAAGAACTTAAATCTGAATACTAGATATACCTAAGAACATTTCAGGGTGTGTTTATGACTATTTAAACATTGGTGCATAAAAACAATTAAATAAAAACAAAAAATAAATCACTGTTCTAGAGTTGTCAGTGTCAGATGTCAGAAACAAGCTGTTTTTGAAAGTGGATAAACAAATAATTAAAAAATATTTGTAACTGCATAACAGCAAAAATCAGCAGAGTTAAAGTAATTTTTCCATGTACCCTTTTTAAAGGGTTCATCAATCAAGATGTGCCTTCTACATTGTATTTCCTTCTACTATTTCTCATAACAGCTTTAAAATAGATATCCAAGGAAAGAGATGAAAGACCCAAGTGTAGTAAAAGAACAGCAAGAAAGGACTGGTAGATAAACACTTAACTACAGGTTCATAAATTATTAAATAATGCATAATCTGCTGATTTTATAAGTTATTTACAGGATAAAATTGTAAGATTTTCTCCCACCAAAAATGACTAATTGAATTTGCTTTATTGTTATATTACCTAGTAAAAGATATTACTTATGGTAAATTTAGAACAGCTAGAATTTGAAACACTTTTGTTTCGTAATGTTTACTAAGCCATATTGTTTGCTATATTGATGTATTTTTTTGAGCAGGGAATTTCAAGTTATGTCATATTTAGTTTTTCTAATTCCAATAGCCATTTGGAACTTGTTCCTGATCATAGATTAGTAGAGGTGAATTCTGTGCCTTTATCAAAGGAACATAATCTTTCTGTGTCTAAATGTTAGTAATATTTCTTCTCTTTGACAACAATGTCCAAAGTATCCTATCAAATCACATATGTTACAAGTGGAACAAATACAGAGTGATTATGAACGCTTGAGTGTGTCCTGTACCTTTTTAATGAAGATGAATTACTGAACTATATGTGGACACATTCTTTTCCCCTAAATTCATTCTTTGTAGTTTTCAAGGCCTTGGTCTAGATCTACTGAAAATGTGTTTTAATGTATTACCACTGTTTGTTTTTCCACTTTCTGATGTCTGCTATGTGACTGATTGCAGTGTTCCTGTAGGAAATCTGGGTTGGATCTATTTTGGACAGAGCCCAGCATATACAAGCCTTAGATTTCTCTTTATGTCACTTGTTCACATGTGATTTCTATTGGAAGATTTCTAATGGTGTATGTCATATTCAAGTTTTTTATATATATGACTTAGCTTTCTAATCATTTTCCTTTTGTGTGTGTATCATTTTATGAGGTCACTAATGAACTTTCCATTAAGGCACTTTAGTTAAATCATTTTAGCACAAAGAATAGCTTTTAGAGATCAATAATTATGGTGAATAAAGTAATGCATTAATACAGAAAAGGATTATTAGTCATTAACTTCATAAATGCCCACTGTCTTGTGGTTTAATGGACAAGTTTGTGCCAATCAATCACTCTATAGAGTATTACCATTCACAGTCTGACTGCTGTTTTATCAGAAAGTGCCAAAGCAAAAGATTAAGAGTTTTTAAGGCGACAAAGAAAGGCTATGTGATCTCACCCTTAACCCTCAGGGAAATACTTTGCATAAAATCTGTTCCCTGATGCTTTTAAGTTTAGGATTGTGAAGGTCCTTTGAATTTTCTTGTTTGAGTCTGCCAATATGCCGAAAGGTCAAATGGGAAAGAAAATTAAGTAATTTGGATACTGAAAGGCTCATTGTTCTAAAACTTAAGTAGTATACATTCCATTGCTAAAAAAGTTCATACTTGTTCATATTTGTATAGAAAGAAAACCTTCAGATAAAACTATGTACAGATATGTAGCAATACAATTGTCAGTCTATATAAGATCCAAAGATTCAAATTTAAAGTACTTAAAAAAACTTTTAATCTGCTTCTATAATTGAAAGGTCAAAAGGTGGTTTGATTTAAACAAGAGAAAATCTCTAAAATTTTTGCAGATCAATGAAACCAGTTCATTGGATTTTCTTTTTGTAACGGTTCTTGTTCCTTGTGCAGCAGAAAGGAGGAGGTCCAATTGCTGAACTTGTATTCCAAATCTTATATAATTTCAATAATGAAGTCACCAAAGATTGAAGAAATTAATGAATTTGCTGAATTTTATATAAATAAATGATAGAACAACTCAAGTATTTTGCTTTGCAAGGCAAATCTAAAAGGCACAAAAATGAGAGGAAATTATAGATTAAATAATCCCCAAATCTGAAATAACAATACAAGCTTTGTCTCCAGTTGCTTAGAAAAATCTATTTACTACTTTCATATATTCTGGAAAATTATTAGTTTTTAGCTGTTCAGCAAAGGTAAGAAATTGTCTTCTTTATGCAATTATGAATATGTTCTAAAATGAATAAGTATATTCAATTAAAATTTTCAATTTCAAATAAGCTTTTACTGCAGAATTACTTTTAAGGACTAAAATATTTTACTATTTATTTTGAATGATATCAATATTTACTAATAATTACTGATTATAATTTCCTGAAACCTATGCATTATTTGGGGATAATTAATATAGCCAGAGCTTTGTCTTTCATTCAGGAACATGCCTGCATTTATTATGGTCTTTTAAAAAAATCTCTTAGAAAGGTTTTTAAGTTTTCTACATATAGGTACTTCAGATTAATCTAATATTTTCATATTTCACATATTTTTTAGTGTTGTGGATGGGGGTCTTTTAAAATGATTTGTTGTGGATTATGGTAATCTAAAGATTTAGATTATTTCTGCTTTTTCTTCATGTGCTATTGCAGTTAGATGGTTCTTAATCTTTTTATTTGGTTCATTGCAGCTGTATAGAATATCTCCTTGATTTCAATTAGCCCTATTTGTTTAATTTTGACTAGCAGTAATTTATGAGAGGAGTGATTTCCACTGAAAGGATTAGTCACACTAAAGATCATTTGTAGATTTCCCCAAATTATTTTTCTATGTGTTTTTATTCAGCCACTTTTCTCCATTTTTTTCATTCAATCTAAGAGTGTTGTAATTGGTTCTCTTAGATTTCTTAGACATGCAATCACAATTTTTAAAAAATTATAATTTTGATCTTTCTTTTCCAATTGAAACAATTATTCATTGTTTCCTTTTTCTTGGTTTATTTTTGATACTACATAGAAATTTCAGGGTAAGATTGAGTGTTGATACAACCTTGACATTTATATTATGAATGGGAATGGCTTTGATACTTGGCATTGGGTAATTTTTTTATAGGTTGTACTTATCACATTAAAGGATGGCTAATTTTATTTCAAGCTTAGCTTACATTTCCTTAACTCATAAGCCTTTTCAGCATCTAGGATAGTACTGTATTTTCAAATTTGACCTACTAATGTAATTATTACATAAATAATTAGTATTTATTGGAATACTCACCCTTCCCTTCCTTGTTCTCTCTCTCTCCTTCCCCCTTCCCTCCTTTTTCAGTAAATATACATTATAAGCCTCTCATGGATTATTCTTTTAATGTAAACTTCTAAAGCTTTAACTATAAATAATGTTAGTTGAAAATGGAGCCTTGATTGGCTATTTCCTTTGGTATGATCTTCAAAAAAGTATGTGAGATACTTACTGTGTTAACTTTTTCAGAAACTATTCTGTAGTACAAATCATAGGAACGAGCTGTGTTGTATGTGATAATACTCCTAAAATACAGTTAAGCTCTTATTTGGCAAGACACATGGAAATCCAGTCTGACAAAAATAAAGAACAGTTTTTATAAATTACAGACTTCATGCAGAAACTTACCTCATTTTTTGTATTATAAAGATACAATTAATACCAGTCTACTTTAAAGCACTATTTTAAAGAGAAAGAATGAGGAATAATTTTAGATAACTAATATTAACACTTGGATAGCTTTTCTTTTCTACTCTAGAACTCAATTTTGTGACAATTAACTTAAGCATGTTGTATTATTATTTTTATGATTCATTATCTATTATTTTGGTTAAAGCAAGCTACACATAAAAATAATGTTGGGACATCTACATATAGTCTTTAGTGTGACTAATCCTGTTGGTAGGAAACACTCCTCTCATAAATTACTGCTAGTCAAAATTAGGCAAATAGGTCTGGTTAAAGTCAAGGGAATATTCTGCATAGCTGCACTGAAACAAACAAAGAACCAAATAGCACGTGAAGAAAAAGCAAAGTATGGGCTTTCCTGGTGGCAAATGAAAGCATCTTGTCTTTTGTAATTAGAATTAATAATATTTTGTGTTTAGTTGAAACTATAAAGTTGAAGTAGCATTATAACTTCCTTAATTGTTCACATTTGTGAACCCAACCAATAAAAAAAACTGTTTATTCAAGGTAGTAATAAGAAGGAACTTTAAATATATTTTATTTCTCTGATTCAATTATATGGAATTATTTCAGAAGTAAATGAAAATAACCATGAGCAAAGAGTTATTTGACCATTCAGTATATTTAGACTAAGAATGCCCTGTTATAGGTATTACCTTTAGAAAAACAATTCCACATGGATGGATGATTTCATGATGATTTTTATGTTGATAACAATGCATGTTCAGATAAACTGAAGAAAGTTCTTTCTCATCCCTTTTTGAATGATATTCCTGTAGTGTAGGATTCATTATGAGGGTATCGCATTTCTACTTTTTATTTAGGAAAAGAAAAATTGATTAACTGTGAAACCATATGTTAAAATTTTTGCCATTACTAATATTCAAAAGAATGCACATTTAAACAATAATGAGGCAATTGTAACATCTTTTAAACTAGTATAAACAAAAAATGATAATAATTCAATGCTGGTAAGTTCCTAATAAAGCAGATACATTAAATATGAATTTATATACTTTTTGGAAAACAATTTGGAGATATGTACCATAAACCATAGAAAAGTTTATACTCTTGGACTCTGTAATTCAACTTGAGAATTTATCCTGAGGGAACTCTTCAAAAGAAGAAAAAAAGCTATGAACATAAAGAAGATCGTTACAATGATTATAATGAAAAATAAAGAATAAATTTAATACTAAAAACATGGAAATAATTAAGTAAATCAAGGTGTAGGCATTTGATGTCATCATGCAAATATTATGAAAATGTTCCAACATGGAAAAAATGTTTGTGAAGTCAGGCTAAATGGCAGAAAGTAAAAAGCTAAATTTTGTGTGCTTGAACCAAAAACCAAAGTCTCTATACTAGAAAGAAAGCTAAAAAGTGGAAAGAACTGGTTTTAGACATTCAAATTATAGATTTTTTTCTTTAATATCCAGTCTAATGTTTTAAATGTATGTATTGCATTTTAGCGGCTAATTAGGTAACAGTTAATGATAATTTATTGAAACATTCATGAAAAAATAATTCCTTTCTATAGTTCCTAGCTTAAGGCCCATCCAACTTCATATTTAACATTATGGGTTCATAGCACCATCTAAAGCATATGCAGCACTGGATGGTTTCCGACCATTGGCTTTGAAGATACGTGTAATCCAGCATATTATTTAACTTTGCTTAGCTGATAAAATATGTTCTATATATTTTATCTACTTATGTACATGTAACACATTATTTTTCCAAACACATCTGTTTTGCTTGGAACAACATCATATGTATAATTATATGTATCCTACAGTTAAATTTTAGAATGATAATAATAATGTAGAGCCAGAGTATATTATTTGATAAATAAAATATACACTGGAAGTAGCAATATAAATTATAGAATTAAATAAATACACACACATGTGCATAAATATACAATTACTTTCCTTTTCTCAGTGTATAATCAGTGTACATAGATGTTTTGGGAATTTAGTGATCATGTAAATCAGGAGTTCTCAACTAAAATCCTATAAGGGTCAGACAAGTAGGGTAAGTAAATGAAACGGAGTTTGATTTACAGTGCTTGACCCATCCAAAGGAGGCAGCAGTGACCCAAGCCTGGCTGATTTCCATGGGAGAATATAGACTGGGTATTCAAAAGAAACCAGACAGATATGCAGAATTTTTTTCCTTTTCTTAAAAATTAAATTAAAAAAATTTTTATTTTGGTATTGTCAATGTACAATCACTTGAACATTATGGTTCCTGGACCCCTATTATCAAGTCCCCCCCATAAATCCCTTACAGTCACTGTCCATCAGCATAGTAAGATGCTATAGAATCATCACTGTCTTCTATGTAAATATTGCCTTTCCCGTGTCCCCCCATGCTACATTATGTATGTTAATCGTAATGCCCCTTTTCTACCCTTATCCCTCCCTTCGAACCCATCCTCCCCAGTCCCTTTCCATTTGGTAACTGTTAGTCCATTCTTGGGTTCTGTGAATCTGCTGCTGTTTTGTTCCTTCAGTTTTTGCTTGGTTCTTATACACCACAGATGAGTGAAATCATTTGGTACTTGTCTTTCTCCTCCTGGCTTATTTCACTGAGCATAATACCCTCTAGCTCCACCCATGTTGCTGCAAATAGTAGGATTTGTTTTCTTCTTATGGCTGAATAATATTCCATTGTGTACATGTACCACATCTTCCTTATCCATTCATCTACTGATGGACACTTACGTTGCTTCCATTTCTTGGCTATTGTAAATAGTGCTGCGATAAACATAGGGGTGCATATGTCTTTTTCAAACTGCGCTGCTGCATTCTTAGGGCAAATTCCTGGGAGTGGAATTCCTGGGTCAAATGGTATTTCTATTTTGAGTCTTTTGAGGTACCTCCATACTGCTTTCCACAATGGTTGAACTAGTTTACATTGCCACCAGCAGTGTAGTAGGGTTTCCCTTTCTCTACATCCTCGCCAACATTTGTTGTTGTTTGTCTTTGAATTTTGGCCATCCTAACTGGTGTGAGGTGATACCTCATTGTGGTTTTAATTTGCATTTCTCTGATGCTTAGCAATGTGGAGCATCTTTTCATGTGCCTGTTGGCCATCTGAGTTTCTTCTTTGGAGAAGTGTCTGTTCAGCTCCTCTGCCATTTTTTAATTGGCTTATATGCTTTTTGTTTGTTGAGGTGCATGAGCTCTTTATATATTTTGGATGTCAACCCCTTATCAGATATGTCATTTATGAATATATTCTCCCATACTGTAGGATGTCTTTTTGTTCTATGGATGGTTTTCTTTGCTGTACAGAAGCTTTTTAGTTTGATATAGTTCCACTTGTTCATTTTTGCTTTTCTGTCCCTTGCCCGGGGAGAGATGTTCATGAAGAAGTTGCTCATGTTTATGTCCAAGAGATTTTTGCCTATTTTTTTTCTAAGAGTTTTATGGTTTCATGACTTACATTCAGGTCTTTGATCCATTTTGAGTTTACTTTTGTGTATGGGGTTAGACAGTAGTCCAGTTTCATTCTCTTACATGTAGCTGTCCAGTTTTGCCAACAGCAGCTGTCATTTCCCCATTGTATACCCATGGCTCCTTTATTGTATATTAATTCATGACATATGCTTGGGTTTATATCTGGGATCTCTAGTCTGTTCCACTGCTCTATGGGTCTGTTCGTGTGCCAGTTCATGAGCAACTTCTTCATGAACATCTCTCCCCGGGCAAGGGAAACAAATGCAAAAATGAACAAGTGGAACTATATCAAACTAAAAAGCTTCTGTACAGCAAAGGAAACCATCTGTAGAACAAAAAGACATCCTACAGTATGGGAGAATATGTTCATAAATGACATATCCGATAAGGGGTTGACATCCAAATTGTCTTGATTACTGTGGCTTTGTAGTAGAGCTTGAGTCAGGGAGCATAATTCCCCCTGCTTTATTCTTCCTTCTCAGGATAGCTTTGGCTATTCGGGGTCTTTTGTGGTTCCATATGAATTTTAGAACTATTTGCTCTAGTTCATTGAAGAATGCTGTTGGTATTTTGATAGAGATTGCATTGAATCTGTAGATTGCTTCAGGCAGGATGGCCATTTTGACAATATTAATTCTTCCTAGCCAAGAGCATGGGATGAATTTCCATTTATTAGTGTCCTCTTTAATTTCCCTTAAGAGTGTCCTGTAGTTTTCAGAGTATGTCTTTCACTACCTTGGTTAGGTTTATACCTAGGTATTTTATTCTTTTTGATGCGATTGTGAATGGAATTGTTTTCCTGATTTCTCTTTCTGCTGGATCACTGTTAGTGTATAGGAATGTAACAGATTTCTTTGTATTAATTTTGTATCCCACAACTTTGCTGAATTCAGATATTAGATCTAGTAGTTTTGGAGTGGATTCTTTAGGGTTTTTTATGTACACTATCATGTCATCTGCAAACAGGGACAGTTTGAGTTCTTCTTTGCCAATCTGGATGCCATTTATTTCTTTGTGTTGTCTGATTGCCATGACTATGACCTCCAGTACTATGTTGAATAGAAGTGGGGAGAGTGGGCATCCTTGTCTTGTTCCCGATCTTAAAGGAAAAGGTTTCAGCGTCTCACTGTTAAGAATAATGTTGGCTGTGGATTTGTCATATATGGCCTTAATTATGTTGAGGTACTTGCCCTCTATACCCATTTTGTTGAGAGTTTTTATCATGAATGGATGTTGAATTTTGTCGAATGCTTTTTCAGCATCTATGGAGATGATCATGTGGTTTTTGTTCTTCTTTTTGTTGATGTGGTGGATGATGTTGATGGATTTTCGAATGTTGTACCATCCTTGCATCCCTGGGATGAATCCCTCTTGATCATGATGGATGATCTTTTTGATGTATTTTTGATTTCGGTTTGCTAAAATTTTGTTTAGTATTTTTGCCTCTATGTTCATCAGGGATATTGGTCTATAATTTTCTTTTTTTGTGGTGTCTTTGCCTGGTTTTGGTATTAGAGTGATGTTCGTCTCATAGAATGAGTTTGGGAGTATTCTTTCCTCTTCTACTTTTTGGAAAACTTTAAGGAGGATGGGTATTAGGTCTTCATTAAATGTTTGATAAAATTCAGCAGTGAAACCATCTGGTTCAGGCATTTTGTTCTTAGATAGGATTTTGATTACCAGGTCAATTTAATTGTTGGTAATTGGTTCGCTCAGATTTTCTGTTTCTTTCTGAGTCAGCCTTGGAAGGGTGTATTTTTCTAGAAGTTGCCCATTTCTTCTAGGTTAACCAGTTTGATAGCATATAACTTTTCATAGTATTCTCTCATAATTCTTTGTATTTCTGTGGTGTCCATAGTGATTTTTCCTTTTTCATTTCTGATTCTGTTTTTGTGTGCAGACTTTTTTTCTTGATGAGTCTGGCTACGGGTTTATCTATTTTGTTTATTTTCTCAAAGAACCAGCTCCTGCTTTCATCGATTCTTTCTATTGTTCTATACTTCTCAATTTTATTTATTTCTGCTTTAATCTTTATTATGTCCCTCCTTCTGCTGACGTTGGGCCTCATTTGTTCTTCCTTTTTTTAGTTTCATTATTTTTGAGTTTAGACTGTTTATTTGGGATTATTCTTCTTTCCTGAGGTGGGCCTGTATTGCAATATACTTCCCTCCTAGCACGGCTTTTGCTGCATCCCACAGATTTTGTGGTGCTGAATTATTGTTGTCACTTGTGTCCATATATTGTGTGATCTCTGTTTTTATTTGGTCATTGATCCATTGATTATTTAGGAGCATGTTCTTAAGCCTCCATGTGTTTGTGGGCCTTTTCTTTCTCTTTGTGTAATTTATTTCTAGTTTCATACCTCTGTGATATGAGAAGCTGGTTGGTAAAATTTCCGTCTTTTTAAATTTACTGAGCTCTTTTTGTGGCCTAGTATATGATCTATTCTTTAAAATGTTCCATATGCACTTGAGAAGGATGTGTATCCTGTTGCTTTTGGAGGGACTGTTCTGTAGATGCCTGTTAGGTCCATCTGTTCTAATGTGTTGTTCATTGCCTCTGTCTCTTTAATTATTTTCTTTGTCATTGATCTGTCCTTTGGAGAGGGCGGTGTGTTTAAGGCTCCTAAAATGAATGCACTGCATTCTTTTTCCCCCTTTAATTCTGTTAGTATTTGTTTCACATATGTAGGTAATTCTGTGTTGGGTGCACAGATATTTATAATAGTTATATCCTCTTGTTAGACTTACCCTATTGTCATTATGTAATGTCCTTCTTTGTCTCTTGTGACTTTCTTTGTGTTGAAGTCTATTTTGTCTGATACAAGTACTGCAACTCCTGCTTTTTTTCTCCCTATTAGTTGCATGAAATGTCTTTTTCCATCCCTTTACTTTCAGTCTGTGTATATATTTGGGTTTGAAGTGAGTCTCATGTAGGCAGCATGTAGATGTGTCTTGTTTTTTTATCCATTCAGTAACTCTATGTCTTTTGATTGGTGCATTCCAACCATTTACATTTAGGGTGATTATCAATACGTATGTACTTATTGCCATTGCAGGCTTTAGATTTGTGGTTACCAAAGGTTCTAGTGTACTTCCCTTACTATCTAACAGTCTAATTTAACTCACTTCATATGCTACTACCAACACATCCCAAAGGTTCTTTTTTTTCCCTCCTTTTCCTTCCTCCTCCTTTCTTTGTATGTTATGAATTGTATTCTGTACTCTTTGTCTATCACTTAAATGACATCTATTTAGTCTTAGGAATACTTCCATCTCTAGGAGTCCCTCCAAAATGCACTGTAGAGGTGATTTGTGGGAGGTAAATTCTCTCAGCTTTTGCTTATCTGAAAATTGTTTAATCCCTCCTTCAAATTTAAATGATAACCTTACCAGGAGAGTATTCTTGGTTCAAGGGCCTTCTGCTTCATTGCATTAAATATATCATGCCACTCCCTTCTGGCCTGTAAGGTTTCTGTTCAAAAGTCTGATGGTAGCCTGATGGATTTTCCTTTGTATGTGATCTTTTTCTCTCTCTAGCTGCTTTTAAAAGTCTGTCTTTATCCTTGATCTTTCCATTTTAATTATTATATTTCTTGATGTTGTCTTCCTTGAGTCCCTTGTGTTGGGAGATCTGTGCACCTCCATGGCTTGAGAGACTATCTCCTTCCCCAGATAGGAGAACTTTTCAGCAATTACCTCCTCAATGACACTTTCTATCCCTTTTTCTCTCTCCTTTTCTTCTGGTACCCCTATAATGTGAATATTGTTCCGTTTGGATTGGTCACAGTTCTCTCAATATTCTTTCATTCTTAAAGATCATTTTGTCTCTCTCTGCCTCAGCTCCTTTGTATTCCTCCTCTCTAATTTCTATTACATTTACTATCTCTTCTATTATATCTAATTTGTTTTTAAATCCCTCCATCATATGTTTCATTTCAGATATGGAATTTCTTAATGATTGAATATCTGGGTTGAATTTGTTCCTGAGTTCTTGAATATTTTTCTGTACCTCCATAAGCATGTTTATGATTTTCATTTTGAACTCTCTTTCAGGAAGATTAATGAGTTCAGTTTTATTTGGCCCTTGTTCTGGGGTTTGTGAGATTTTGATCTGAACCATGTTCTTTTGACGTTTCATATTTCTGTGCAGTGCCCACTAGTGCGCATAAACTCTAGTCTCTGGAGCTTCTCAGCCCCTAGAGTGAGGCTGCGGGTCATAGGGGAGCAGAGCTGGTGCCTGTGGGAGGAAAGATCTTTTTCCTGATTCCTGTCTGTGGTACCGGTCTCTGGTGTCAGAGACAGTGGGCCAAGCACACACATGTAAGCCTCTGTGCTTTGCGTCTGTAACTGTTGTAGGTGGGGCCTTTCTCTGGCTGTCCTGATGCCAGCACAGTGACTGCTAGTTTGCAAACCTGTGCTGGCAGGCTTGGAGGGAGGTGCAACAGGCTGCATCTCACAGTGGGCGGCCTCAGAGCTGAGTAGGCAGCCAGGGGATTGGAGCACCTGATGCTCCTCAAAGTTCCCAACCAGGTGGGCAGAGTGCGCCCAGACAACCTTGTCCAGGTCTCCCTTCTCCCGTGCAGTAAGCTCCATGCAAACCCCTCCCCTTCAGCAGCCCTCTCACCCCCAGGAAGCCTCTCAGACTGCCTACTCCTCCTCTGATGCAGAGCAGCTGGATGTGAATCTCCCCCTCCACAAATGGCTGGAATGTCAGTCTTCCAAGCACTCCACCCATCTGGGCTCCCCAACGTTCAGAGCACCACACAAAACTGCTTCCGCTCACAAAGAAGATCTTCAGGGCTATGCGCTCAGCAGTCCCAAGCTTCCACCCCCTCCCTCACTCCATTTCTCTTCCTCCTGCCAGTGAGCTGGGGTGGGGAAGGGACTGGGTTCTGCCGGATTAAGACTTTCCTACATTACGCTGTTTCGTGACGGCTGCTCTGTTCATGGCGTCTGTATGCAGTCTGGTTCAGCCTTCTTTCTTGTTGCTGTTTTAGGGTTAGTTGTATTAATTAGCTATATTTTTGTACTATTTGTGGTTTTGGGAGGAATTCTCCGTGTCACCTCTCACGCTGCCATCTTGAGTCTCAGATACCTAGAATTTTATGTGTAAACTCTTAGTATGGAAATTCACAATAAGGAAATGAAAACACAGTGGGCCACTCAAAATACATTTATTTGCATGTCATATCCAGCTCAAAGCAGTCAGTTTGTGACCTCTGGTAATAGTACAAATCACTTCATTTTATTATTTTATTCTATTTGGATATAAAGCGTGAAACTCAAGCAAGTGAAATGACTCATCTAAGATCACAGCAAATCAGTCACAGAGCTGCCTCCAGAACCAAGGCCTCTGAACCTTGGTTCTTTGTGCTTTCTGGTGAAATAGATTTTCTTTTTGTCTACTAAGGAAGAATGCTATCCTCATTAAAAGGTACTTACAGCTGCAGAATATAGAGAATATTTTATTCAGATGGAACCTTTAATTTTAGGTCTTACTATGTTTCTAAAACTACTTTTGAACAGATCTCCCATGAAAGTTAAGCAAATAGCAACCTCTCCTACTTCCACGTACATCCAGGTACAAACTGTGAGTGTGAAGCCGATGGGAGAGGAGATGATTCCTCTTAAAAGGCAGCATCATAAAGAAAAGTCGAAACTTGGTCCTCTTTCTACTCCAGATAATTCAGGGTTTCAAGACACTATTCTAAGTGGACTCTTTCTGCTGCCTTGATCACTGTCGGATGTCTGCTCCAAGGAGGAGGGCTTCAGAATGTTGAGCTTTGGATCTTTCTGCTGTTTCAGAATAATGAATGATTTGCAATATTATTTACATTCGAACTTTCTTATGTACAAGTCACATTTCCTAGCTCAAGACAGTGCTTGCATTATAATTTGTTTCTTTCATTCAAATAGCTCCCCCACTTCTGTCAAGGAATGCAAAGGCACTCAATTTAAGAGAATTTTTCATATATACTAAAATGGTTATCATAAAAATATTTTAGCAGACTTAGTACCTTATTCTGAATCTCCCTCCTTTACTCCTCTTTTTCAGTCTTAGTCTAGTGAATCTTCTTCACGGCATTCTCCTGTCTGTCTGTCTTCTCCTTCTCATATAAGGACACTTGCATTGGATTTAGGGCCCACCCTAAACCCAGCGTGATTCCATCTCAAGATCCTTAACTAATTACACCTGCAAACACCTATTTCCAAATAAGGTCATACTTTGATCTTCTGGGTGGACATGGATTTGGGGGGACAGTATTCAATCCACTGAAAGACAAAGTGAGAACTGATATCACTGAAACTTTTCTTTAGTTCTAGAATATTCTATGCCCAGAGTGGATTTGAATAGATCCCAGGAAATCTCTAAGTCATGTTCTATGAGTAGACTGTCAGATTTCAGATCTGGCATTATCTTTGACTTGACATAGATATTTCTTGTTTAAATCTGAGAAACTTGAGTCAGTAGTATCCTTTTAGATACCTAATTGCATTTATTTAACTGAACTTACCAAAAATGACTATCATTAAAAACATCTTTAATCAATTTGTAGATTTTCTTGCCAAACTATACAGTCTTTGCCACAAAAAGAAATAAATATATTTTCTCCTAGTCTGAATGTAAAATGCTATTTCTGCCTTAAATTAGGAAAGTGAATCTACTTATGTACGCCGTACTGATTTTTCTTAATGCAACTACCGTAATTCCTGCTCCTGGGTGTGCAGTCTGTGCAGCTGAATCCTTTAGCCTCTATATCTACTACAGGATGAGTAGTGGCTTAATTTTAAATTAATGGCCAATAGTGAATATTTCATAATTTTACATGAAATTTGTTTTCTCTCTTATAGTTCAGAAATCCCAAATTGCATGGTCCACATTCACCAGAAGCATCAATCTGGCGGAGTTTACCCCTTTAGTCGAGTTCTGAAATCAATCATGTGCTCTGGCGTCCTTTCTGCTAAGCTTGCACGGGCCTAGAGCAGGTAAGACTTTTGTTTCTAAAAACAGCTGTGCCTGAAGGTCTGTCTGGTTTTAGTAAGTGGCTGCTGTCTTAATCATCTTAATGACATCTTAGTAAATTGTCTGGTCTTTAGTTTGTTTGTACTCTCATAATACTCCGTCTTAGCTGCTGAGCTCCACTGCGTCCACTTGGAGCTCTCTGATCCCTTACACTCCTGCTTTCTGTATGTGGCCATTTTAAAACCCCGTGCCCCTGCTCAGCTGCACTGTCTCAAAATGATTTTTTCCTTAGTTTCTATTTTATGACCATAAATTTATTCTGAAATGCAGCTAAACTTTCAGGGGGAATGAGGAAAATGGGAACCCCAAAAAGCTACAAGTGAGAGCATGAAGTAGTAGAGTAAGAGAGAAGATTCCCCAAATTGAGAAGTACTGGGTGAATGTGGAAGAGGCCCACATTAAAACAATGGTAATCTTCTCACTGGCGTTGGTATTGACAGCTTGCCGTAGCTTCCACACCCTCACGAGGATCTCTTGCACTTGCTCAGAGGCTACACTATTTTCACCCAGCTAGCCAGCAGGGCAGATGAAAACTCTAGAGGCTACATTTGCCTTAGATAAGGTGCCAAGACTGGTGTGCTTCCAAAAGAAGTTCTCAGCAGCATATTTCATAGCAGACAGCTTTTCCACCACCTCATTATTGCATGTGAATTTACTGCTCAGGTATGAAAACAGAGTAATCGCTCTGTAAATATAAAAATTCTTGCTACAGCTTTTTTTCTGCTTCTCAGAGACCAAGCATTTTCTCCCATCTTTAGAACTTTGAAGGGTTTGAAAAAAAACAGGTGTCCAGTATCAGTCATAATATTGAATTATGTGACAGTGAGTTGGTCCTAACTAGAATCAGCCTAGCATTCGCATGGTGACAGGTCTAAAAGGTAGCAGGTGTGAAGTGCCTTGACCTTTGGACCTCCATCTAAGTCTATTATCTTCTTTTGGATATTGTACTTCCATCTGGCTGGAATCTGACCACCTGAGGTTGACATAGGAAATGGGGGAGACTGGGTCCCAGGTTCAGACTTCCCCCATCTGCTATGAACTACCGCGTTGTGCACTTAGCTAGGTCAAGGGATTTAACAAACTTCATGTCCCCAAATCTTGTGTTCTGTCTTAAAATTAAAAGAGATGGAGTACATGATGCAATAGTATTGACTATGGAAAAGTGACCATGAATTGAAAAATGGATGGAGTTACAGGAAAAGTTTGAAAGTGGGGAGGTAAAAGAGAACTCCATTTGTGTGCATGAAGCAAAAAGCATCAGTATGTAAGACTGTTTCAAGTGATCACTTTTGTAATTACATATGTAGCTTGGCATGAGTACAAATGATTAATTGTGAAACCAAATAGAATTTCTTACATTCATTCACGGAGTCTTATTGTTCCAGATTGGCATGTCTTGGACCAAGGCCTCCTCCTGCACTCTGGTTTAGAAAACCAGTTTTTTCATTGGTAGGAAATATTGTCTCTGCATAAAATACTGAGAAGTATTAATCAAGAGAAGTAATAACTGAAGTTATGAGAGTGTTGATATTCTGACTTTTATCATCTCATCCTTACTTCTCTTCCTAAATAAGGTTTAGAGCTTGGGCAAGTGGAAAGAAACTGAGTTTAATAGTCAAGATTGAAAATTTTATATAAGAGTCCTGTGTCTATCTTCCCTTGAAAAGCCTGGAAGACGTAGCAATGCCTGGTTCACATTCCCAGGCTGTTAGCCCTCGCCCTGTAGGAAGGGCACATGCTTTCATGTCCTGACTACCACAGCCCTGCACATTTCCTGTTGTCTTTCAGATTGTTATATCTGGCCTGCTTCACTTACATATGTTACTTGCTAAACCCCTGTAGGCATCTGAAAACCATCTTCTTTTAGTTACCCTAGCCTTCTATTCTCTCAGAAAAGCCTCATGTGTATTTTGCCTATGTTGTACAGGTATAGCAGAAAACAACAGCATCCTTAATATAATTCATGATATCCAGAACCTCCAAACACTGGTAATCGCTCTGTAAAGAGGAATCTGGAGCCCAAGGCCCCAACTGTTTCTTTATTTCCATTCTCTAGCAACTAGTACAACCACAAGGCGACCGAGCGCAGGGCACACTGCCCCGGCCTTAAGGGGCACTCGCCCGCTTGGCCACTTATGTAGAGGTGAATCCTGACTTCAGTCTTTGCTTAATGTAACTGAAAACCTGAGCTTTTCAAACATCTTATTCAGTTGTGAGAAATAACAAAGAAAAACAGATGTGGCATAGAGGAAATCTAAACATTCTTAATTATAGGATATAGCTAGTTCCTTGGCGATAACAAGCCCCATCAGATTCCATATGAAGCGATAATCACAGCTCCTGTTTTCTGAATGCTTACCATCTGCCTGTTACTATATTGGAACAATATGTATGTATGTATGTATTTACATTAAATCATTGTAAAAATCTTATAAGGCAATGATACTTTCTCCCATTTGCCAACTGGTAAATGGAGGTTGAGAGGCAAAGTAGCTACAAATACATCACACAACTTATTAACCAAAAAGCTGGGCTTTTACCCCAGATCTGATTCTTATTTTGCAATTCTGAGAAAAATGTTAGCTTAAGTCTTTCCCTTCTTTGCTAAAGACTTATTTCCTCCAGACTGGCAACCTCTTTTTTTTTTTTTCCTCTTTGAATGGGTCTTTATCCAAAATTAGCTGTCCAAAATGATTTGACCTTTATGGAATAAGCAAATTTAACCTTATGCAGCAGGCTTCTTTTCTTTTATGGTGGGTTTCTTTTCAGGAGGCTTCTTCTCAGTTGCTGGTTTTTTGGTTGCTGCACCTTTTTTCCCACCAAAGTCTTCTTCTGCTTCTTAACAACAGCAGCCTTCTTTCCCTTCTTTGCTACCATAGTCTTCTTGCCTGGAACCCCCTTCTTTCCTGTTTTAGACTGGCAACCTCTTAACACCTGCTTTCCAGCACGCCAGCCTCGGTATGTTGAAATACAAAATGAAAGATGTTGCACTCTTCTACAAGATGTGAGTCCTTCCAGTTGTATTTTCTGGATTAAAATGCATCCTTTTTGACTGTTCCTTGGGTGAATCTTCCACGCCTGCCTACAGGAGATTGGCCTTATAAGGCCAATGTGAGAAGCCTGGGTGGGCTGGAAGGGAATGTGACTCTTACTGGAGGAGGGACAAACCTTAGTTGCTGAATGATCTCTATACGGGTGGGTGGGGAAAAACACATTCCCCCTGGAGAAGGCCTTGGGCCTTACTCATTTCTACATTTTGGAAGGATATAACACAGCAGCAGAAGTACTGCCTCAGAGCAGTGGGAGGGCATATTTTAATTCTATGTTTCCTAAAGTTCTTTTTCATTCAGGTGTGATGGTGCTACAGTCTGAATGTTTGTATCCCTCCCAAATTCATATGTTGAAATACTAAAACCCAATGTGATGGTTTTAGGAGGCGAGGTCTCTGAGAGGTGCTTGAATCTTGAGGCTGGAGTCCTCATGGATAGGATTAGTGTTCTTATAAAAGAGACCCTATCAGATCCCTTGACACCTTGTGAGAACAGAATGAAAAGCCACAGCTATGAATCAGGACCTGGCCCTTACTCAGCTATGCATGCACCTTGATCTTGGACTTCTCAGCCTCAAGAACTGTGAGAAATAAATATCTATTTTCTGTAAGGTACCCGTCCTATGGTATTTTGGTGTAGCAGCCTGGATGGACTAAGACAGATGGTTGTTAAGAGAAATAGTCATGCTGTTATTCTAATGGAACATGAAGCCATTACTCCATCATCCAGTGGATAGGTATGGAGAAAAAATAATTCCAGCAACATACAGACCAGGTTGGGCCTGGAGATACCCTGACACCAAAATTCTGACCTGAATGTGACTTTTATGTTAAGGCTCCTCACACCCCTGCCTCTCTTGCCAGTGGGGGGTATATCCTGGGGTCTTTAAGCAGCAGAATCAATAAGAGGGGGAGTATGTGAGGAGATGAACAGCACACTCTGTGCTGGGGGCATGCAGTGATATTGGGGTGATACAGCATTAATGACATGGGACACCCAGATTTCCACTTCAGAATTGAAGGAATTATTTCCTAGTTGCTAAAAGTACCATAAGCAGAAAGACCTCAGCTGTCATACCTCTACAGAATATGCTTCTGCTGAGAAGCAATCACCCAAGGTCACAATCCATTTCTGGGGTGTCCCGTATCCAATGACTAGTCTACACGGGATATAAAATGTTAGCCTTATCTCTTTAACTCAGGTTAACTCTGAAGGATCATTCCAACTTTACAACTTCCCCTTAGAGTTGGCTGAGGCCTCCACTGAGACTGCATTGATGCTCAGTATCTCCTTTCACCCAGTTCTGATTTTTTCTTCCTCCTTTATAGAGATATTGAGCCTAAGAGCACTTGTTCATAACTGTCTTAGACACCAAAGTCCATCTCAGCATTTTCTTCCAGGGGAACCTGAAATGTAAGAGCCACAAATAGGAAGTGCAGCAGAAGGGGCTTCTCCATTCACAGCTGCAGATGGTCAGGGACCCGTGTGTATTGTCCTGCAAGGAATAGTCCATTAGCTGCAGAGTCAGAGGAGACTTCAGGAGAGTATTGCCTGGAGTGATTACACTGGCAGGAGCTTTGTAATACTGCTACAAACACCATTTCCTTGTTTATTTTCTATCCATAAGCTCCTGAGGATTTAGAAATACATGGGAGAGTTATATCATGGTTTATTTAGAAGCAGTAGAAACATAGGGATATCTCTGTAGAAGACTACAGTAGATTTCAGCTGATATGTGAGATTTTTTCTGATTATTCAGTCTATTTTCCTTGTTTCTATTTCTGCACCAGTTGATCTGTATTTCATAAGTTGCCACTTATTTTCTAGGTTTCTATTCTTTGCTACTCTGAGATGAAATCTTGTCTCCCAGTAAGTTTATGCATTTTCTAAGGATAGCTACTTTATTGCTTAAGTTAGTATGCATCACAATACATAGCTTAGAACTGGGCACAGAGAAGACACCCTCACTCATCTTCACTAATCTGAATGGTGAAAAATAGTATATCATCATGTTATATTGGATTTATTTTATTACTGATGAAATTGAATGTTATTTACCACAGGTTTATTGATATTTCTCCTCACTTTTTGAGAACCTACCAAGACCCAGACGATATGCTAGATCCTATACTTGCTAACTCATTTAATAGACATAACATTATTTTATTGAAACAGGATTTAAGTAACTTGGCAAAGGTTACAGAACTAGTATGAGACAGGCTCTACCTCTCTGCCTCCATCACCTCTTGGACTTCAGGTCCCAGATCACATGCTTACCACCTGGGAAGAAGAAATAAAGACGGGTCAGGGAAATAGCCTAGAGAATTAAAAACCAACAAAAATGGAGCATGACAAAGGTACAGTACTGGGTAGGAAGAAGGAATGGTCCTAGGTTGAGTATCTTCCTTTTTCATCGATCTATTGTATCTCTCCTCTTGTTGGATATTTTTTTGCCTTATGGAGCTGATGTTCCTTTATGGCCATTCATCGGGAAACTTCTTTCCTCCTGCTATGCTATGATTGGTAATATAGAAATAAAAGGTGCTATATTTATTCCCTTAACAACTGAAAAACCCTATTCAACTTACTGTTATCCAAATAGGTCTTGTAAAGATCAGAGTTCTATTAGGAGTAACTTTCCCAACCTCCTTCTTTTAATATTTCAAGATACTAGGCCACAGAGAATGTGAAGGCCCAGTATCAAGGGCTAGTTGTGTGGACTGGGGCTGATGTTAGACCTGATCACTGGTCTGTCCTCTCTGTCTTACATTACTCCTTCTTTGTACCTCCAGAGTTCCTTCCAGATGCCATCCAGAGACTGGTTGTAGGGAAGTCTCTAGATTAAAATGAAATTAACCAGCATAAATAAAAAAAGACTGGAATTATTAAGAAATAACTTGGGAATGCAGGAGACTTTAGAGCTAAAGATAATCATTACCTCATGGCACAAGTGGAATAAGCTTGTTAGATGAGTAAATACACGTATTATTCAGGGTGGCAGAGATAAAAGATTTAAATGGCCTTTGAAAAATACTGCTTTCCCAAACTCACAGAAAACATTTGTCAAATGGCTATTGTTTTACTTTACTAAACTACAAATAGTACAAAAAGAGCAAATAATTTGCACTTTAGAAAGATTATAAATCAATGGGTAGCAAATAAACCACATAGCAAATATTTATCTTTTGCTGCTATCTAGCCTCCATTTCCATTTCCAATGAACACACTGATTTTTCCTGGGAAGGTTATGATTATGAATTTCTCTTATTCTAAGTACTACCTTTGAAACTATCTACTGTAGCTCACAGAAAAAGAATAAAACTATATATCACTACCCATCAATCACATATACATTTATATAAAACTGTATGTCAACAAAAATGTTACTAATGGTGATGCACTCTGATATTTTTATTTCTATTCTATAGTAGTCTATTCTTTAGAAAAAAGGCCTGCAGGCCCTTGTATTGAGTGTATGGCCAACAAATGAGATATCTACAGTTTGAAAAATACTCATCTAATTCAACAGAGTTGAGTGTGGTTGAACTGACTTCCGGAATGGCCAAGTTACTAGGAGTGGAGATTCACTGAGGGATAGGTAAATAGCTCAAACAGAGCCAATGAGATGGAGGGAAACTTCTGCTGGGACATGAGGATGTGAATTTTATAAATCTATAGGCACTTTGCTTCTATCAGGGGAGAGTGTATTGCAGTCAGTGCATGAAGCCTTAAGCTAATGCTTTCACCGAGAAGCAGAGTGGGGAAACAGATCCTGAGTAATATGGTTGGAGGGACCGTATCAAGTCACTTAATCAGTCATATTTCTAGACAGCTCAGTTGTGTAAGCTATCAAATTCCTTATATTGTTAGACAATCTCAATCTCACAGGATGAAAATTAAAAATTATAATTTTTCATTTTTTAATCTACTTTCCATTTGATTATAAAAGGACATATTTTTTCAATGATCTAAGTTATGGTTGGAAATTATTCATAAGGGATGGGATTTAATGATCCATTTCAGTTCATTGCTTGCCTCAGTGAATTCTGGACCAAAATATCTTTTTGTGACATTGATAGCTTAAGCTCCTAAGGAGGAACATGTCCTCCAATGAATCATTCCTGGGAGAAGCATGCGCTCTGTCCTGAGTACAGGGGTCACATCTAGTTTGAATGACGATGCCCCACTGAACATTCTTCCTGGACAGTTCAAGAAGATTGTCTGTGTGCTTCTAAAGCAAAGTAACAAAGGGTATGGTCTTTCAGTTCCAGGAAGGGGCGTGGTTACTGGCACGGAGGGACACATACCCAGTGTCATGATAAGGCTTTCAAATGGTTCCAGACCTGCATGAAGCACCCTACCTAACAAGTGGTTAGTGACTCTTTAAGGTTTAGGATACTGGAAGTTACAAAGGAAAAGAGTGTATGTATGGATGAAATAACTAAACCTAAATGTTACTTTGTATTCCCAGTTTGGTGGAACAAAGTTTAGACATAACATGCATGGTTTTAACCTTTTCCAACACAGAACAGTGTAATTAATCTCCTGATTTGGTTGTGAAGTCAAAGTTACTTCTGAAATCTCAGAGTATTGAGAATGAAGATGATGAGACACTAATATGGTTAATTTTGGTCTTTAATAAACCAGTCAGATATATCTATTTATAAGGATAGTATGATTGTCAATATATATAAATTATGCTCGGGGTTAGAAGTCCTGGTTTTGCTACTTAATATCTTTGAGGCACATAGGAGCTCCTTATCTTACCATGTAGGAAATGGGGACAATACCAGTATCTGTTCTACTGATTTCATTGAGGTCATTATGACAATTAGATAAAAAATACAGGTACACATGCTTTGAAAACTATAATGTACTGTATAAATATTAAAAATTATTTGTCTACATTTATAGAAAGAAAACCAGCTCTGCTTTTTACTAATGCCCTGTCAGAATTTAAAAAGAAATTAAACTAATTGTTAAAGAGAGCCAGAAATTAAAGGGTCTCAATTTTTACAAGTTTAATACCCTTGATCCTATTTGATAGTATGTGTGATATGATATTTTTGTTTTTAGGTGACTTTGTAATTATCTTGGCAACTAACTACTGAAAGTGTTAGAGAGTCAAAGCTCCTTAAAGTGTTACTACAAGTATAGTAGGTGTTTTGATCTATTCTTCTATTCGAAGTACAGTCACATCAGCTTAGTCAACCTTATAATGTTAGAAATAGAAAGGATTTGAAAGATTACTAATCCAGTGTCATCATTTTGCAGATCAAAAAACTGTTAGGACAGTTAAGGGAGTTGTCTGAAGATACAAAACTAATTTTCAAGGGTGCTAGATCTCGTATGTAGGGTTTTTTGTTCCCAGTCTGATTTTTTTTCTCAATGATTCACGTTGATTCCCAAGGGGAAAAGAATATCAGAGCTACAGTGATTTTAATTCTTGAGTTCCTCAAACTTAAATACATACATTGTTTCTACAGTCTGAGAAGTAGCTGATTTAAGTATGAAGTACTGTCATAGAAGATGTGGTACAATGTCTTCTGTGTACAGTGGTTCTGGTAGATGTGGTGAGCATAGGACTAGGGACAAAGGATCCATTAGATGACTACTGATCATAAAGGCACATTCAGTCGCAAAATAAAATATTTAGAAAAATTATGGTATCAGTTCTTTAAACAGTTTCTTTGCTGCAAAAGTTAATGGTAATAATTGTAACTAAACTTTCCAAAGGTAGGGACTGAAGGCTGAACATAACAGGTTGTTTAGAGGTCCAAAAAAATCAATTAGACATTTTGGTCCCCTCTTGCATCCGGTGTAAGTAGAAACTGACTTTAGGAGGAACCTGGAGGTTTCTTGTTTGGGGAAACTGAGCCAAGAGATTCCTGGCCAGGGGCAGCTGGCATAGAAGAATATAAGAGGCACCATACCAGAAAGAGAGAATATAAAAACCCACATACTGAACGGTGAGACCACCCAGGCCTCTTGTACATTTTGGGTTTATACCTCTTGGCACAACATTGCTGGTAGATTAAAGTTACTCAACAAATTCCTTCCTGGAGAAATTATGTATATATTTCCACCTCAGGAAAGACATATGATTATTGACATCTGGGGATATCTCAACAAATTGGCTGCATTCCATTAAACAAAATGCACCCATGCATTCAGAACCTCTAATCTGACCATTATCTCTTAAATATGAATAAACAAAAATAATAAACATTTGAGAGAAGACTCCAACAGAAAATACTGAAACCAAACCAAATCAATAGAAAATGAAACTCAGAGAAAACAGAGACAGTGCACCTAGTAGGAGAAAGGTCTGGAGGAGATAACACTTATTTATAAAAAATTTAAGAAAGCCACAGGAATACAGAGCATGCTTACATATTAGAAATCTATAATTAATAAAAAATCAATTATTAGGAAGATAAAGTCAAAGACCTCTCCCAGGAAGTAACCAAAATACAAAGATGTAAAATCATAGGGAAAAGATAAGAAATTTAGAGAATGAATCCCAAAAGATTCAATAAAATGTTATTAGGAGTATCAGAATAAGAAAACAGAGGGAAAGAGGGAGAGGTATCAGTGAAGAACTGAAAAACATTTATTTTCACATTCAAGAGGTTCACCATACATACCATGCTATCTCATTACACATTTTCAAAGATTTTTCAATATCATTCATTCATTTTAACAAAACTTTCTTGTGTGTCCATTAGGTGCCAGGTCTTCGATTAAGTCCAGGGGTAAAGTGGGCACCACTTTAGGGGCAGTGTGCCCTCCGGGAGCTTACCCTCTGGCGAGGCAGAGTGACAGGAATAAGTCATTCCACCAGAAAAGGGAAAACTATGATTATGACACATGAAAGAAAGAAGTACATGGTGCCTATTCTGGACTATTTTAGGGGCTTTGACCTAGTGAGAGAGATCAGGAAAAGTTTCTCTGAGGAAACAATGTTTGAGTTACAGTATTAGGAAAAATAGGCCTTATCTAACCAAAGAGGGCAGGATGAACATTCCAGGCAGAGCAAAATACACTGAGATAAGGAATTATGGTGAGTACAGTGACTGGAAGAAACCCAGTATGGATGAAATGGGGAGAACAGGTGGAGAGCACGGAGTGAGACGGGCCAGAGATCAGAGGCCAGTGGTGTGCTGACTATACAGACATCTGTAGGCTGTGTTAGAGCTTTGCCTTTTTCCTTCTGGGTACATAATTGGAACTCATTGAAATGTTTTAAGCCAGGGTAGAAATGGAGTAAAATGTGTGTTATTGTAAAGATCGCCCTGCCTGCAATGTGGAGAATGGACTGGAGGAAGATGAGGGAGAGATGCTGCAGTGCTGTTTGGCGGCTTTCACAACCGCCATGGAAAGGGTGTTGGTAGCTTAGACAAGTGTGGTACTGATGAGGGTGAAGAGAAATGGAAGTTCTTGCGAAATACTTAGGTTAAATCAGCAGGAATTTGTGCTAGTTATATCAAGGGCTGATTTTTTAAAATATTCTAATGAAAAACAAGTTAATGTGACCAAAAAATAAAAAAGAGAGGAAAATATACATCAATATATAACAAAAGTATTTTAAAAATGTACTAGTGAGTGCTAGGTCTAATTCTAGGCAATAAGTTTTGAAAATCTTGGTAGAAAGAAGATATTCTAGGAAAATAAAAATTACCATTTCTTTTCATGGTTTATGACATCCTGAACCTGCAAGTTGGAAATGAAAGAACCAGACTGTCTTGCCAGTGGATTTCAGCCCCGGGCAAGTTCGCTATGGATTCAATGTGACCAAAGAAATTGACAGCAAAACGTTCTTTGGGGTGAAAGGGTTTATTACCCGGCTTGTTCTCCTGGGGGTAGGTCGAGCACTAGCATCTCTGCCTCCACCCGGAGCACTGGGCCGAGCTCTCTCTATAGCACAATAATAGTTTATTGCCCAAAGGTGTGGAAGTGGTAGCCTAGCAACAGGCCAGTTATAGAATAAGGTGGTTTTAGTTCAGTGAGGATCCTGGCCGTAGGAACCCCAGCTTCCCCGCACAGACTCAATAGTGGCTCCTGTGAGGGAGGGATGATTTTGGTCCAATTGGACAATGTTCTAACCATGGCATCTGGAAATGCTCTAATTAGCTCTGCTGTGGCCCTTTCAAATAACCTAGATAATCACTCCATGGTCTACCTTTGCTCTCTGTCCTGGTGAATAAAAACTTGGCATTCCTCTGGGGAGTCACTGGACAGATGAGCTGTGACATCTGCAGCATTGTCTCCTGCATCCAGAACTTTTCAAAATGTGCTAAATTTCTCATGTATTGTACCGACATTTCAGCAGGTCTTGAGGGAAAGGGAAAATTAAGTGGATGATTTTTGTTCTATCATTGTGAACTAGAAGGAATAGTGAATGTTTTTCTAAATATATCCTTATAGTTAAAATTCATTATTGTCATAATTTTTGAAAATTAAATCAGTATGATAGTCTTTGAATAAAACAAAGAAAAATGTTTTTCTGACTTTTATCTCCTCTCTTTGTCTTACTATTTTTGTTTATGATGAAGTTCATTTATTCACAAGGAACATCACTATTACTTATTGGGAAGTCATATATTATGTCTTTATAATTTAGAATTATAATTTGTGGAATTAGGAATATAAACTAAAGAATTTAAGAGAAAACAGTCCATAAATTTGTGACTGCCAAAGAAGTTTCTATGCCTAAACTATTGGTTTCTCTGTTTAGAAGATATGACAGAAATGAACTTCATGTAAAGCAAGATGGATAAATTCCTCTTGATGTAGCTATGTGGCACTTTGAAGTAAAAAAAAAAAATAACAAGTACCATATAGCAAGGTACATAATTTACAAGTTACAAGCTTTGCAGTTGTACAAAACAATGCTGTGGTGTGCTATCCTGTTGTTAAAAGGCTAACAGCAGCATATTGTAAAAAAATGATTCAGCTGAATGGTCCTGAGACAGCTATACTTAAAATCCCACAGCTCATGCCTGTTTTTATAAATAATGGCCTGGCTTAGCACACAAAATCAGGGGTTAACCTAAAGAGCAAGACATTAAAATATTTAAAATACCCACACTATGCTACTAATTTTCCATTTGCATTAGAAAAAACTACATTATAATGCATTCTGTATCTTAACATATAACTATGTTTAGGCCTCAGAAACTTTTATATGAATTTATTTTATTTTACTTTTACTGAAAACTCTAAATTTCTTTTGCTAGGAAATTGCCTTTGTGTCACCAAAAAAGTCCTGCATGATCTAGAGAAAAAAAGAAATCATGTATACCTCCTTCCCATCACTGAGAACCATGGATTTTTACCTCCTAAATTTCTTTCAGCTCAGCCTACTTTGCCCTCTCTGCCCTGCATCCATTCTAGGCCAAAACTCCATTGTTTGATTCTATAGTGCTGAAACAGCTGTACAATTGCTCATGAATCCATTTTGTCCCATCAAGCAATTCTTTAGGGTGTATTGGAGTGGCCCGTTTAAAATGAAATTTTTATTGAAACTCCATACTGCTTTACACAATGGTTGAACTAATTTACATTCCCACCAGCAGTGTAGGAGGGTTCCCCTTTCTCCACATCCTCGCCAACATTTGTTGTTGTTTGTCTTTTGCATGGCAGCCATCCTAACTGGTGTAAGGTGATATCTCATTGGGGTTTTAATTTGCATTTCTATGATGATTAGTGATATGGAGCATCTTTTCATGTGCCTGTTGGCCTCTGAATTTCTTCTTTGGAGAACTGTCTGTTCAGCTCCTCTGCCTATTTTTTAATTCACTTATTTGCCTTTTTTTTGTTGAGGTGCGTGAACTCTCTATATAATTTGGATGTCAACCCCTTATCAGATATGTTATTTATGAATATATTCTCCCATACTGTAGGATGTCTTTTTGTTCTACAGACGGTGTCCTTTGGTGTACAAAAGCTTTTTAGTTTACAGTCCCACTTGTTCATTTTTGCTTTTGTTTCCCTTGCCCAGGGAGATATGTTCATGAAGAAGTTACTCATGTTTATGTCCAAGAGATTTTTGCCTATGTTTTTTACTAAGAGTTTTATGGTTTCATGAATTACATTCAGGTCTTTGATCCATTAAGAGTTTACTTTTGTGTATGGAGTTAAACAATAATCCAGTTTCATTCTCTTACGTGTAGCTGTCCAGTTTTGCCTACACCAGCTGTTGAAGAGGCTGTCATTTACCCATGGTATATCCAAGGCCCCTTTATTGTATATTAATTGACCATATATGCTTGGTTTTATATCTGGGCTCTCTAGTCTGTTCCACTGGTCTATGCATCTGTTCTTGTGCCAGTACCAAATTGTCTTGATTACTGTGACTTTGTAGTAGAGCTTGAGTCACGGAGCATAATTCCCCCTGCTTTATTTTTCCTTATCAGGATTGCTTTGGCTATTAGGGGTCTTTTGTGGTTCCATACGAATTATTTGCTCTAGTTCATTGAAGAATGCTATTGGTATTTTGATAGGGATTGCATTGAATCTGTAGATTGCTTTAGGCAGGATGGCCATTTTGACAATATTAATTCTTCCTATCTATGAGCATGGGATGCGATTCCATTTATTGGTATCTTCTTTAATTTCTCTCATGAGTGTATTGTAGTTTTTGGAGTAAAAGTCTTTCACTCCCTTGGTTAAGTTTATTCCTAGGTATTTTATTCTTGTGTATGCAATTGTGAATGGAATTGTTTTCCTGATTTCTCTTTCTGCTAGTTCACTATAGAAATGCAATGGATTTCTGTGTATTAATTTTGTATCCCACACCTTTGCTGAATTCAGATATTAAATCTAGTAGTTTTGGAGTGGATTCTTTAGGGTTTTTATGTACAGTATCATGTCATCTGCAAACAGGGACAGTTTGATTTCTTCCTTACCAATATGAATGCCTTTTATTTCCTTCTGCTGTCTGATTGCCATGGCTAGGACCTCCAGAACTATGTTGAATAAAAGTGGGGAGAGTGGGCATCCTTGTCTTGTTCCCAATCTTAAAGGAAAAGGTTTCAGCTTCTCACTGTTAAGAATAATGTTGGCTGTGGGTTTGTCATGTATGGCCTTTATTATGTTGAGGTACTTGCCCTCTACACCCATTTTGTTGAGAGTTTTTATCATGAATGGATGTTGAATTTTGTCGAATGCTTTTTCAGCATCTATGGAGATGATTGTGTGTTTTTTGTCCTTTTTGTTAATGTAGTGGATGATGTTTATGGATTTTTGAATGTTGTACCATCCTTGCATCCCTGAGATTAATCCCACTTGATGATGATGAATGATCTATTTGATGTATTTTTGACTTCGGTTGGCTAATATTTTGTTGAGTATTTCTGCATCTATGTTCATCAGGTATATTGGTCTGTAATTTTCTTTTTTTGTGGTGTCTTTGCCTGGTTTTGGTATTAGAGTGATGTTGGCCTCGTAGAATGAGTTTGGGAGTATTCCCTCCTCTTCCACTTTTTGGAAAACTTTAGGGAGCATGGGTATTTGGTTTTCACTAAATGTTTGATAAAATTCAGCAGTGAAACCATCTTGTCCAGGTGTTTTGTTCTTAGGTAGTTTTTTGATTACCAATTCAATTTCCTTCCTGGTAATTGGTCTATTCAGATTTTCTGTTCCTTCCTGGATCTGCCTTGGAAGGTTGTATTTTTCTAGAAAGTTGTCTATTTCTTCTAGGTTATCCACTTTGTTACCATATAATTTTTCATAACATTCTCTCATAATTCTTTGTATTTCTGTGGTGTTTTTTGTTTATTTTCTCGAAGAACCAGCTTCTGCTTTCATTGATTCTTTCTAATGTTTTATTCTTCTCAATTTTATTTATTTCTGCTTTAATCTTTATTATGTCCCACCA
>JAQQAC010006877.1:5497756-5560567 GCA_029783875.1 Phataginus tricuspis | reverse complement strand
CTTGTGTTGGGAGATCTGTGCACCTCCATGGCTTGAGAAACTATCTCCTTCCCCAGATTGGGGAAGTTTTCAGCAATTACCTCCTCAATGACACTTTCCATCCGTTTTTCTCTCTCTTCTTCTTCTGGTACCCCTATTATGTGAACATTGTTCCGTTTGGATTGGTCACACAGTTCTCTCGATATTCTTTCATACTTAGAGATTCTTTTTCTGTCTGTGCCTCAGGTTCTTTGTATTCTTCTCTAATTTCTATTCCATTTGCCATCTCTTCTACTACATCTTTTCTGCTTTTAAATCCCTCCATTGTATGTTTCATTCAGATATGGAATTTCTTTATGATTGAATCTCCATCTTAAATTCATTCCTGAGTTCTTGAATATTTTGCTGTACCTCCATAGGCATTTTTATGATTTTTATTTTGAACTCTCTTTCAGGAAGATTGTTGAGTTCAGTTTCATTTGGCCCTTTTTCTGGGGTTTGTGAGATTTTGTTCTGAACCATGTTCTTTTGACGCTTCATATTTCTGTGTGGTGCCCTCTATTGCCCAGAAGCTCCAATCTCTGGAGCTGCTCACCCCCTAGAGTGAGGTTGGGGCTTGTTGGGTAGTGGAGCTGGTGCCTCGGGAGAGGAAAGATATGTTTCCTGATTCCTGTCTGCCCTGTCTTTGTCCCATATCATAGCTAGTGGGCCGGGTACATAGGTGTAAGCCTCTGTGCTTGGCATCTCTAGCTTTGGTAGGTGTGGTCTCCCTCAGAGTAGTGACTGCCAGTTTGCAAGTCGGTGCTGTCAGGCCAGGAGGAAGTCTTGGTGGGTTGCGTAACACAGTGGGGGGTCTCGGAACTGAGTAGCCATCCAGGGGGATGAAGCGCCTGAAGCTCCCCAAAGTTCCCAATCTGCTGGGCAGAACGCGCCCAAACAATCTTGTTCCCCTATCCCTTCTGCCGTGTAGCAAGCTCCGTGCAAACCCCGCACCTTCAGCAGCCCTCTTGCTGCTAGGAAGTCTGTCAGACCGCCTGCCTTTCCCTTTTCCCACAGTGGCATATTGTGAATCCCATCCTCCACAAATGGTCGTAATCTGTTTCTCATGCACTCCACCTGTCCCAGCTCCCCTTCCTCCAGAGCACCACACAATGTATGTTTCTGCTCACAAAGGAGATCTCCAGGGCTGGGTGTTCAGCAGTCTCAGGGTTCCACCCCCTCTCCTGGTCCATTCCTCTTCCTCCTGCTGGTGAGCTGGTGTGGGGGAAGGGCTCGGGTCCCGCCGGATTAAGGCTTTCATATGTTACCCTGTTTTGTGAGGGCTGCTCTGTTCGTGAGGTCTGTTTTTCTGTCTGGTGCAGCCATCTTTCCTGTTGCTGTTTTACCATTAGTTGTACTAACTATATGTTCACACTATCTTTGGTTTTGGGAGGAGTTCTTTGTCTCACCTCTCATGCCACCATCTTGAATCCTCTTCCTATCTACCCTCATTTTTACCATTTCTGTAGTTCTTTCTTTATGTAAATAGAAATTTTCATCTGGTATCAAACCCATTACCTAAACAACTTACTTTAACATTTCTTATAGTGCAGATCTCCTGGTACTGTATTTTCTTCACCTTTATCTTTCTGAAAAGTTCCTTATTTTGCTTTTATCTTTGTAATGTAGTTTTACTGGGTTATGATTTGTGTTCTGAAATCAGTACATTTTTCTTTCAAAACTTCATTGTTCACTGGTTTTACATTATTCCTATTCTAACTACACTGCAAGAAGTCTGTTGAATACTTTATTTTAGGTAATGTTTATTTATTATTTGCTTGCCTTATATGAATTTCTTTTTACCTTTGCTTTTTAGCAATTAGACTATAATGTGTCTAATTAAGAAAATATGTCTCCTGCTTGGGTTTGTCTGAGCTTCCTAGATATTTAGTGATTTACTTGTTGTTTTTCATTATTTTTGAAAATTGTTAACCATTATCTCTTCAAATATTCCTCCTGCTCCAATATCACTATTTCTCCTTCTAGAACCTAATGGTATATGTGTTAGACCAATTGTATTGTTCCACAATTCTTGGGTATGCTGTTCTGTTTTGTATTTCTCTTTTTCTTTGTGTTTAGATAAATTCCATTGGCCTGCCTTCAATTTACTAATTCTTTCCTCACCTTTGTCCAATCTGACTAAAGCAACAAGCATTTGGAGTCTATCCTAAGCTCAGCCAAAGAATTAATTTGTATTATTGTGTTTTTATTTCTAGCATTCCTGTTTTGCTCATTGTTTCCAAACTTCTGCTATATTTTCCTTCTTATGGGAATGTTGTCTTTTTTATGATTAGAGGTTTTAATATGATAAGCATTGTTATTTTGAAGATTCTGTTTATTAATTTTAACAGCTTGATCATCTCTGAATCTTTTTCTTTTAAATATTTTATCTCTTGATTGTTTTTTCCATGTGTATCATCATAACTCTTTCTACCTGAAGTGGTCATCACTTTTGTTCCTCTCTGACCATTAGTTTTGGGACCTGAACCCATCTAATCTATAGTTGAACTG
The DNA here is from genome assembly GCA_029783875.1 of Phataginus tricuspis. Classification (NCBI taxonomy): domain Eukaryota; kingdom Metazoa; phylum Chordata; class Mammalia; order Pholidota; family Manidae; genus Phataginus; species Phataginus tricuspis. The sequence continues at coordinate 5,558,038 of JAQQAC010006877.1, read as the reverse complement.
GGTTCGGCTTTGCTGTTGCTACATCCAGAGTCAGTGCCCCACACTTTGGAGTCCTCCAGGCATTGCTGCTACCTTGTGCTGTGTGGTGGCTCGGGGCTGCTGGATGGGTTTCTCCATGTTTCTGCTCCACTCTCCAGTCTGGGCAGTCCCTGCATACATGTGCCACAGGACAGTTCTCTCTCCGTGATCTTGCCAGTCTCCAATGATAGACTCCTAATGCTTGTTGCTGTGTTAGGATGGAGAGTTCTTGCCTCTCCTGGTCCAGCTTCAGTCTTAGGCACTTGGGTCTCAGGTGTGTAAAATTTCTCAGCGTTTCTCTCTTTCCATTTTTTGAAAGTCAAATTTTTCCTTCGTTGATGCATGTATTTGTGTGTGCGTGGTTGTGTCCGAGGTGGATCATGTTGGATAGGAGAGAGTTTCCTTCTCCTCCTCTATGGTTGGCAGATTCCAGCTCTTTTTCTGTGTATGATCTTAGGCCTGAGCAAATGTCTTCTTCCAGTAGCTTACGGTTTTTGCTTTGTATGAAAAGGGTGTTTAGGCTTGGGTTGGGTTATATACCTACATATCACCGAGAAGTCTTTCTCAGGCTCCTCCCTGCCTCAGTCTTTTTCATAGCACTTGGGAGAGGCCCCTGGCAAAGAAATCATGTGTGAGAGTAAATTCTCCTTATTTGTGTTGAAATTCCATCTGTTTCTTCTTGTCTATTTTTATGCTGTTCATCTTTTCCAATGATACTGGGCCAATATGACGCAGTTCATAGTACTTCTTTCTCTTTGGAAGTGAAAGAGAGCAATAATTTTTCCCCTCTTAACTTCAGAAAGCTATTTTGTCTTGTGGTAGTATATATTGGCTGCAAGTGGGTTTTAAGGAAACACTATTAACCAGAAGATAAAACGCAAAGTCTTTCTATACTTGTGTATTTTTTTAAAATGTTTATATAACAATAACATGAGTCAGATCATAGTTTAGAACTTTTCTATAGTGGTAAAAAAAAGTAGCGTTTTTTTTTGTAATCTTGGAAATATGTGAAAGGATTAGATAATTCTGTAGTTCAATAAATAGCTAACTACTCTAAGGACTATTTTATTAGTATCAGTTTTTAAACTATTTACTGTTAGGAAGTCTCTGCAAATAAGAATTTTCCAACTCTGCTCCTCAGTCTGCTTAGTTCATGAAGTAAAGACTGTTCAACCATCTCTACTGTCTCTTTTTCCCATTTGTCTTTAATTAAAACAACAATAGCATTGATCATTTATTGAGGACTTACTGTCAGGAAATCTTCTGGATGCTTTATTTACATTAACTCTTTTATTTTTCACAACAGTCTTGGGAGGCATGTGATATTTAATCTCTTTACAAGTGAGGAAATAGGCTGTGAATTGTCCAATGTCCTATAACCACAGAGTGGCAGGGCTGCGATTCCAGCCTGAGCAGCCTGAATGGAGTAGTTAGCACAACAAGTCTTTACTTGTCAATCATTTTATGCAGGTTTTAGTTTTTCTAAACGAACAAAAGCAGAAACATCATGGGAATTCAAACAAATACTGTTTACTTAGTATCTTCTCATATAAAAACTAAACAAAATGGTTTCCTTAATTTTCCACTTTGATGATATTTTATGCTTTACATTTGACTCCAAAACTTTTTTAGAACTGAAGGTTTATTCTAGGTACCCTTATAGTGATATTGATGTGTATTGCTAAATGTAGTTTGGGACAAATAGAAGAAATAAGTATTCTCATTGACTGGATATTGGGTGACATTAGGGAATAAATATTAAATGATTTTTAGTGTGATAATGGTACTGTGGTTATGCTTAAAACAGTTCTTAGCTTTAAGAATTCATACCAAAATATTTAAAGAGGAAATAATGTCATTCAGGGATTTGCTTCAAAATAAAATTGGTACAGGTAGTGAGTGAGGGTATAGGTAGAAATGATTATCATGGATTGACAATTGTAAAGCAGGCAGAGGGGAGCATAGAGATCACTATTCTTTCTATTTTAAAATTTCCATAAAACAAGAAAAAAAGAAAAGGAAATAGCTATATCAAGTGACATCCTTATAATGTAATGATATTAAAGTTTAGTTCAAGGAAATATAATAGGCATGTCTTATATGAAATGTCTTGATATTTTCTAGACAATGGCAATACAAGGATGGCTAAGACAAAGATGTTTCTTGCATTGCAGTTACATGCCAGTAGGAGAGAAAGTAATAAAAATGATACTTCAAGACAATATAGTATGGATTATGATTTTAAAAAGTAATAGACTGCCAGAGGGTTAGCACAAACCCAGTGTGTTAGCTTTCAGAAATCCTGTGAGTATCTGATTATTGTCATCTCATATTTTAGAATATCTGATGGCAGGAGAAAATGTTCACCTTAAATTTTTAAGTAAGAAAAGGCATTTTAAAATTTTATAGTTAAAAATTAATTTTAATAAAGAGTTTAAAGGCTACACACCAAAATGAGGTGCTTAGTTATCTTTGAATGGTGAGAATTAATTTTTTTAATTTTTAGTTTTCAAATAACATACATTTAGCCTGTATTTCTTCATAATAAAAGGATACATTTATAAATATCAATACAATTTTATTTACAGTTGAGTTTTTTAGTGATTTATAAACTATGAAGAAAAAAACAGCATAAGTTTATATTGGGGGAGTTGTAATTTTTTTATACTATGGGGAAGGGGAAAAAAACCCACCAGAAATGGCTAAAAAGCATTTAAGCAAAATTTATAATTTCATGGGAGTGGCTAATATGGTATTCATCTTCCACATGTGTTGGAATTTTTTGGATTAAACTTGAAGTTCTTGCTAGCTAAAGGAGTCTAGAGAATGAGACAGTTCTCCCTCTGGAATGGGCTCTTACATATAATTGAGTCAGATTAAGCAAGAGAAAAAACAGTAGCTATTTGTTTTGTTGAAATTTTATAATGTTTATGCAAAAGAGTGTATTTGAAGCACATAACTGTAAAGATTCAGCTAGCACAAATTTATCAATGGCATAAACATGTTAATTTATTAGTGCTACAAAATGTGTCTACAGGTAATTTTTTTAAATAGCAAATAACATGAAATAAATGATGAAATAAATTAAAAAATGAAAATTCTAATATAGCTCTTTCATTTATATTTATAAACACTTTCATTTGCAAAATATACTTTTTCTAGTATATTTTTGAATTTGTAGAATGAAATAGTTAAGCATGGGCTGACATTCCTAAATTATCCAATATTATCATTTATAACTTTCTTTCTGTTGAGGTCTGTCATCTTTCTTTCAGTTTTGCAAATATATTTCCATTATTTCTTTAAGTATTCCCCTCTTGCTTTTTTTTCTTCTCTTTCTGAGAATGCTAATATGTGGTGATGATACATTTATTACTCTTTTCATTATCTCTAAACTTAGTTAAATAATATAGAGTTTCTATTCCTTTGGTATTTCCTCTTTTCTTCTAGGAAACTTTATTGCTCTTATCAAACAACTCAATTATTCTTCAGTTGTATCAATTTTTACTATTTATCCTACTCTAGTGTGCTCCACGGAAATTTAAATTATTTTCATATTATTTCTATTTTTTTAAAAGATGCTGGAATAGAAGCTTGGTGAGTGCCATTACATTTTACTTTGCTAAAGAAAATAAACCATATTATACTGTTGTAGACATAAATGTGAACTGGAGAAGCAACTGATTGTGTTATCTCATCCCATTATTTCATCAAGTATTTTTAGACAAGCCAGACAAGTGTTCTTGCAAAAAAGTGTATTTTTGTCTTTATGTTAAAGGTATTTAGTTTACATAATATTCTGTCACTTGAATGATGCTGTTTTTTCTTAAAGAGCAATATGGGAAGTGCTTTGTAGTTTTATCAGAATTTACACAGTCATTCCACTTACCATATAATTAATATGAAAGAATCAGCTTTCCAAATATATTTTTAAAACAGTGAAACTTTCCAACCTTTTGCAATTCATTTTTTTGTAATAAAACATTTTTTTAACTTACTTACTTGGCAGTATATATAATGAAAGAATTTACAGGATGTTTGTTGCCAAGTTGTGTTATGCCCCAAACCAAACAATTTGTTTCAACTTTGGAGAAGTTTGGCATTTTTCTATCTCTAAAGATAAGTAGTAAAATGATACCACTACGTGAATTTGCTACCCACTGATCATAGCTCTGTCTAGCACACATTTGTTAAGATGATCTGTTACTGAAACCAAATCTTAAAATATCTTTTGTGTTTGCAGAATTGTTTCCTCTTGTAAACTTCCTACATTATATATTAAATAGAAAATATTTATCAAATATTCATTCACTCAACTAATATTTTTGAATGAATACTATATTCATGATTTTTCTGAATACTGGGGATACAACTGTGAATGAATTGGCGAAATTCCCCAGACCTTATGGAGCCCACATTCTGGTAGAGGCAGGCAATACACAAAACGAATGCAATAGATCATGTGTCATTTGGTCACTATCTTAGTCTGTTAGGGCTGCTCTAACAAAATACCACAGGCTGGGTGCCTTATAAACAACAGAAATTTATTGCTTACAATTCTGGAGGTTGGAAAATCCAAGATTAAGGAACCACCCTGGCGGCCTTCCGAGCAGGGCCCCATCTTGCTTCGTCGCCACCACCATCTCCCTGCGTCTGTGTGACGGGAGGGGTGAGGGACCTCTCTTGAGCTGCTTTCATAAAGGCACTAATCCTGTAGATGCGAGTTCTAACTTATGACCCAAGCACCTCCCAAAGGCCCACCTTCTAATAGCATTACACAGGGCATTATGATTTCAACATATAAACAATCAGATCATAGCAGTCATAAATGCTACAGAGAAGAAAGAAAAAGATGAGAGAGGCAGAATAGAGGCTGGGGACTGTGGAGCTGCAGGTTAAATAAAGACTAGGAGAACATAAACTGGCTATTATATACATGATCACCAAAAATTTGTGTCATTTAGTTAATCAGTTCCAATGGTTATATATCATGTAGAAAAAACAAATCTATAAATGACCATGTTTTTTATTGAATTAAGCATAACAATTAATCCTAGCAATAAAAATCATGTCCCCTCAGGTGCTTAGAATAAATCTTGTCATTGTGAATTTGCCAAAAATGAATGTTTTTAAATGTTCTTTCATAAGCAAAAGGATATTCTATGCTTTAATGGCCTAAAGCTGTAAAAAGAGCCCAATGGTGGTTCAGTTAGGCTCAACTGTGGATTAAAAAAGGCCTGAAAAATAGAAGCTTAAATTAATAGATATATATTTCTTATTTATATAAATGAAGAAAAGAGGTTGGTGACCTAGCTATCATGCGTCAGCCCAAAGGTATTATGGACCTGCCTCCTACTCTTTTTTTCTCATGGTAAGTGTGCAGTAAAAGTTCAGCTCAGTGGGTGTGGGTGCTGACTGTGCATTAAGGGGTCAACCCAGTGGGCTAGGGAGGCTCAGACCCTGTGTATCACTAAGAAAGGACTGGCCCTTGACTGGCTCCACAGTGAGCCATCAGAATATCCTGCCTGATGGGAGTGTCCCTGGAGCCAGTGGGCAATGCCAGATAGTTTATAGTGACAGTGTAATTCAGAGGGAATGCCTGTTTCTGTTCCTCTGGGGCTCTGGGCTTCACTATCAGGTTAACCTCCCTGGGGGCTGGAGATGAACGCTAAGGCCAGTTGCTCGTGAGCTCAAGTCCTACATGACTGGTTCCTGTGAGAACTTCGGGTGCAGGTGAGCTTCCCTGGTTGGCAACACTTGATCCTTGTCACATCTTACTCTGGAATTAAGTGCTGTCTATGAAGCTCCATTGGGAGAAGATACCTAGAAACTCATGTCAGGTTTTCCTCCTGCACTCCCTCCATTCAACCTTTTCTTTTATTGTTTCTATTCTGTATCCTTTTATTATAATAAACCACACCATGAGTATAACAGCTTTTCTAGGTCCTATGAACCCTGCCAGTGAATCATCAAACTCGAGAGTGGTCTTGGGGTCCCCTGACGCAGTAGATGATTGCTGTCACATGTGTGTTGCAGATAATAGGAAGAGGGCCATGACTTGCCCAATAAGGATATTTCTTGAAAATCAAACACAACACTTCTAACTTATATATTATTGGCTTGAATCTGGTTATAAGGCTACAATAGCTGTAATTTTATAGTTTGGCAGCAAGAGTGCTCATCCAAAAATTGGATTCTTGTCACTAAAGTAAAAGGGGAGAGTGGGTATTAAGAAGCAATCACCATGTAGTCTCTTCCACAAGTAGGATTTTGAGGATGTTTGCCCATTTTTTAAACTTTTACTTTTTCTATTTAATTTTGCATAGTTTTTAAAATAAATGAATTTATTTACTGCTATCAAAAGGTATGGATGCTGTAAGCTTTATTCCGACTCCTGTGCTAATTAATGAGGCACTGCTAATGGGGGTAACTATATACGATGAAGACAAAGTGTCCGGCAGAAATTTAGGTGTTTTTTGGAAGCAAAATGAAACCTTAGTTTTGTGCTCATCTATGAATCAAGGTATCTGTCATCTATCAACTGTATCTATTATCCATCCATCTACATACCTATCGTCTTTTTACTGTCATCCAATGGAGTTGACTTTATGGCCACATTCCTCACCGATTCAGGACTGTCCTTTTAAGTTTTCCTTAGCGCCAACACATTCTTTCTCTGGCCTTGATGTAGGTCCTGTGGTGCCGCACCTCTGTATTGTCCCATATAAAACTCTGGATATGCTTCCTTTCCTCCTAACCTCCCCTCTGCAAATCTATTTCCCTATTTCCTACCACTACTGCACTAGATAGGCCGGCCATGATATTAGTGCTCTTAAGGGAAACTGCCCCATCTGAAGCCCGTGCAAAGAGATGAGTCTCAAATCATTCCAGGGGTAGGGGCAACCATGTGTGCACCAGGTGACACCCCTGCCCAGTGTCCATTGAGAGCTGCCTGCACTTGGGGCATCAAGACAAACTGGAGGCGCGGCTCATCTGGTGTTGCACCTGTGCAGACCGCCCGGATCTCAGTGAGCCATCACCGGGTCGCTTATGTGAAAATAAGGCACCGGGATCAGTACATAGGCGTACCTATGGGTGATTGGACACATGAAAATTCTGCCCAAATAAGGAGTGCTTGGGCAAATCGAACTCTGTCTTGTGGATTTCACCTGGAAATATGGATCAGGAGATTAGGTAGTTGAAGCAGAAGTTGAAAATCACATTCAGAAAAAGTGATGCGACAGGAAGGCCATGAGAAAATGAGCTAAAAGGTATGGGTGCTCCCGTTGGTAGTTTGTGGAAGGAGAAAAAACAGACGGACAGAGGCTGAATATCCCGCGGACAGAAGCTGAATATCCCGCAAACAGAAGCAATGACCCCTACCTCCCACATGAAAGGAAAATCCTTTAATTCCCTGGAATTCTGTCCGAGCTTCTGCTTCTGTATTTCAGTCTCTGTGGTGTTTTAGGCCCCAGGATTCCCATAAGATTCCTACAGTCCTCATGCCAACATTTATCTTCACAGTAAACCTCTCATTATTTTAGGTAATCTTGTATGAACCCAACTCACATCAGGTTTACCATTTTAGATGCGTTTCCTTTATTCTCAAATGGCTATTGTTGTTCTGAAATCTGATCCTCTTCTCTCGTTTGATCTCACACACTGTAATTCTCCACAGTTCTATTCTTGAGTTTTCCTTTTACGCTCAGCATGGGAATACACTCTTTTTAGTACATTTCTACAAAGACTCACCGTTTGTATTTATGCATAAAAGCAAACCCTCATTGGCTGTCATTAAATATTAAAACCAACCCTCACCTTCCCTCACCACTCCCTTGCCTCACGTTTTTGTTGTAAGACACGCTACCCCAAATGGAAAGTATTTCTGCATACTTCACGATCTCCTGGAGGGGTAGGACTGACTCTCTCTCCTTCTCTCTCTCTCTCTGTATAAACAGGTAACTTTATGTAACTTCCATGAAACTACAGCTGTCATGCGGTTTACAAAAAAGATCTTGGGAATTGCTGGAACAACTCACCTAACTAAATAATATGCAGCACACATTAACAAAATATATGTGTCACGGAATTTATATTTTCATTTCTACAAACTTTTCTGTTGACATTGTCCCTTACGAGTATTTTTCAAAAATTCTTACACAGCTGAACCACTTTTCCGAATGTAAAATCCCAGTATATAAAACATACATAATGGAAGCGCTCCACTTTTCCATAGCCTGGGAAACTCTGAATCAGACTCTTACACCCTCAAGAGAAAGGTATTTCCCCCTTGGGAGCCCCACCTTGTTTCCACTCATTTTGTATATCTGATAAGACTATTCTCACAGCTTAATGGATGGTTCTGACAGACCTTTCATTCTTGGGGGAGTATAGTTAACTTATTTCAAAGCATATTTGTGCTTTTCCCTGGAGCATACGGGACAATACTTAACTAATCTCCCCCGCATCCCCATCCTTTTAGAGCTGGGATATATGCCCAGGAGCAGTGCCACTGAACGTCTGGTTTCTGTGATGTCTGACAGGCGGGGCATCAAGACACCTGGAGGTGTGGCTCAGGCGGTGTTCCACTTCCGTAGACTGCCTGGATCTCAGTGAGCCATCACTGAGTCGCTTACATGAAAACAAGGCACCAGGATCAGTACAGGTGGGAGATGCCCCAACAGAACCCTCACCCCTGAAGGATTTCCATAGCATTTAGCTGGGCAAGCCAAATTGGCCAGATTAAGACTTGTATCATCACAGGCTGCGGTACTTTGGAGTCAACCTGTCTTGGTATGATGACCTCCTTTTCTTTCTTGCTTACATGTCCTTTCCTCTTCCTTTTTTTGTTTTTTAAGCATAATATAACTATCTCCTTCACAGTTTAAGAGAGTGACATGAAGAGCTCTGTACCAGAATGCAACTGTGAGTTCCTCACAACGTTCACGTCCTGATCGTCTCCTGCTCTGTCTTTGTAGGAGGTGGTGAGTGTAACAGTGCAGTTACTCGGAGCAACTGATGAGGAAATCCTCTATGAGTGGCAGCATGTGAGTTCTCCCTTCATGGCTAATGGGAGAACAAATGGGAATTATTTGTGTGACTTCTTAAATGCCCAGGATGTAGTAAGGGACGTATCAGGTGATGAAATTATATCAGGGATATGTTGGTCTTGCCCGAAGAAGGACTTGAAGTGATGTAGACTGACATAGTTTGCTGTGGAAAAAGGATGAAGTTACATAGGGATTCAGTTAGAATATATACAGCTCACTGAGCATAAAATATTTAGCTCATCGTGATCACTCATTCAATGAATAGTGGTAATTGTGGTTATTATTATCACCATTATTTTTTCAGTTTAACATCAACATGTGTCTGGGTTGACTATAGATTCACAATATGTTATTAGATATTCATGAGGATTTGTTAATTCTCTCATTCTACATCAGCAGCATAGTTTCCCTCGTACATATCTTTATGCCTAATATCATAATAGGCTTTCCAAAAAGTTTGTGGATTGACTGACTGAATTTTCAACCTTGGAATATTGTTTCCCAAATGTATGTTCTGGTATGTTGATGAATCCAAGTACGTCTATCACCATGAGAGAAAAAGGAAAACAGAGCAGCTTATTCTCTAACTAGTGTCATTTTAACTAAATTTTGGATTTGCTTATGTCCCAAGTTTTAATGCCAGCTTTCATTTGTTTAGACCCTGCACTTGCAGAGACTTGGACACTGCTTATGGAAGCATTAAGAGGGTAGTTACAGATGTTTCAGGCTGTGTTTATTAAGCACTGCTGGCCACTTGAGGATGGCTCTTGGCAAATGCAAAGTCGCTGGAACACCATATGCAGACTGCATTGTGCCTCAACCTGCACTTTCTTTGCTTTCTAGTAGTTCAGAGCCAATAGCTTAGAACACAATGGCTGTTAAAGCTGGGTTTACATTTCAATGAAAGGGGAAAATTTATCAGATGATAAACTTTTATGGTTCTTGTTCATGATGAGGTTACCAAAGGAATAATTAAAATCTACAGCATATTCGATTTTTCTCAAATCTATTTTCTTTTAACCAAAGGCCACTTAAATGTCTAACTAAATCAGTCAGCTATAGGGGCAAAAAGTTTTCTTCCTGCATTATAGATATTCTTGCACTTCCTTGGGGAAGTTACAGAATATTGCCACAAAACATCTATCTATTTTGGTGCTATTTTATCAGGGCTACATTGCCTGTGTTTAAATGGAAACAATGAGCTTTATAGGGCACAGAATAGTCAGAAAAACCATATTCTGTTGAGCTTTGCCTTGTGGTTACAGGAATGGAGGAGGAGAGGTATATAAGTAATTGTTCTGCAAACTGTACTAGGGGAGGGGACCATTTATTTACTTCAAATGCATCCTGAGCAGACATCCCTAATATATTTATGCTGATTTCATTTTCTGCACATTTTCAATTTTATAACATTGTTTGACAGCTTTGTATTTGGCTTCAGGTCCTCAGTTCAAAAATAGCATAATTTATGAGCATGTTCTATTTTTAAAAATTGTAAAACCAAATTCTACAAATACTTGTATGATTGATAAAATTATGGGGAAAGCTGGGAGATTTTTATTGACATCCATAACCCAAGTTTTGGTCTTGAAACATTATCCCCACTTATACATAAACTTAGTTAATAAAACTTAAGTTAGGACCTTAGAAATATTACACGCTTTTCTTTAAAATGAATTAAGGCTTTCTAATAATTCACCTTTTAAAACTCGATTACATTATAATGGTTTGGCGATAAAGATTGGATGATTGGTGCTAGAATTCTAATATTTATGCGGATACTAACCTTATTAGCCAAATAAATTAGGTTTTATCTGTATGATACAGAAAGCTATGTGTGGATAAAGATAATATTTTGCATGATTCTCATTCCAACATATATATTTTTAATTCTGAGAGTGAGAAAGAGAAAGAAACAGAGAGGAGAGTTAAACAATCAGAGGGAAAGGGTACTGAATGGTTTTGACTGGTGACTTTTAACAAATGCCATGTAGTGATGGCTCCAGGCTGTCGCTCTGCTCTGACAACCTCTATCAGTGCCAGCTAACCCTCCCCAAACAAACACATCATATTCAAATAAAGCCAGGGTCACACAGAACTCTGAGACACATTACCATTCACCCCCTTGCAAGCCTTCCCATGCCCCAAATGGTGAAGTTCACCAGTAATTTTGGAGCTTCCTCTGATATATTTTTTCATAACAGAAAATCATGCTGTCTTAGTACTTCATGTTTCCTCACAAAAGGTGAGATATCTTTATGGAAATTCTCTGGTCTCAAAGTGATAATCTTTTTCCATATCTAGGAAAGTGGCCCCAAATACATGTTTTTGTAGTATAAGGAATTTTAGCCAAAGAATAATTTTATGAGTCTTATGTGATAAGTGCTTTCCCCGATTCTTTGCTAGTAAATGACCTTTTAATATAAGAGTAAGATATATTAGGAGACAGAAGGCACTTGGAAGCACAGACACTCACTCTTCTACTATCACCCTCTAGGACAAGCAATGAAGATGCTAAAATTACCACATATTTCTAATTAAGACACATTCCTTGAACAAGGGGTCTCTAAACATGAAGGTGATACAAAATGTTCATTATTTGGAGATGATAAGGCTGCATTTCTGGAAAAACCAAGAGCTTCATCCAAAAAGCTAAATATTATTTCAGATGAGGAGAACAATGTAAAAAAATTTAAAGCAATAAAGTGTAGATAAAAATATATAAAAACTTGATAGAATAAAACTATTAACAAAGAAAAAAAAACAAATGGCAAACTAGGGGAAAATATTTGGGTATACAGGAGAAAGACCTAATTACAAAATACATAAAGTTCTTACAATTTGTTTAAAGGCAATAAAAAATGAGTAAATGACCATGCTTTGAAAAACAGGACCAGATTTTGTAGGAAAAAAATGATTTTTAAGCAAAGGAAAAGACATTCAACCTTATACATAATAAAAGTGTGAATTAAGCCAAAAAGCACTCTTCCACTTATTAGATTGACACAATTTTTAGTAACAAAATCTGTAAAAATCTTGGCCAGAGATTTATTCTCTCTTTTAATGATGGAAGTGTGAAATGGTAAAAGCTCTGTAGAGAGATATTTGACAATATCTGTTATAATTTAAAATGTATGTACTCTTTTACCCAGCAATTCTACTGTGAGAATTGACTCCTACCTTTTATATACACAATGCATGTGCTCATGTATCTAACTTCATTAATTGAAAAATCGAAAAAAATTTTGATGTAGCCAATGACTCGAAACCACTTAAATGCCTGTGTAGATCACAGGTTTAATAGATTATGAAAAACTATAATGCTAAGCAGGCATTAAAAATAAAAATAGTTTCTATATATACTCTATGAAATGAGCCTTAAAATCTGTGATAAATGAGAAAAGGTTAGACACAGAAAGGATGGATAGTATGTGTATAATATGTGATTACTATAATGTAGTGTGTACTACATGAAAAAAATAACACACAGGCATATATTAGTATAGGATTATAGCTAGAAGAATACTCCAGAAACTGATAGCATTTATTGCATCTGGAGCATGGAGGGGAAGAAGAGAAGACAAGATAGGAAAGAAGACCTATTTTTTCTCTGTATCTTTTTTCATGCTCCTAGAGTCAATGAGGTTGTGTGAATTAGTATTTACCAAACTTTGGATTCCTTATCATTCATAATACCATTCTTATGTAATTTAAAGACGTCTTAACATAGAGAGATAGTAACATATCTATTTTACAGATGAGAAATGATAGACTTAGGTCATTTGAATAAGTTGCACAATGTCAAAAAGACTGTTAGAGTCAGAGTCAGGAAGTGGCTCCTACAGACATTGACTGAGAATAGGGGCACCTGTCTTCCACGGCTGGACCCAGTGTTAGTCAAGTCACAGCTTTTAGCTATTACTGCCACTCTTGAAAGTCCTTGGTACAGCTTTCTCAACCGACGGCACATGTTTAATTTGGTGGTATCAAAGAATGAGACTACCACTTCATACCTAGAAGCACAGACACACACTGCTGAATTTATTGCTTACTTAAGAGAGAGCTGTGCTGGCTAGATATATCCTTTCTGAGCATAACATTAACCTGATTGTATAAAGGCCTTTTAGGAAAATTGATTCAGAGAGTTGGTGGAGTTTTAGAGATGGGTCAATGTAAGTTATAGAAACATGGTTACTTGGGCAAGAGTGTAGTTGATAGAAATTTGTTCACTGGGGTGAGCCTCTACCTAGTTGGCTGACTTTCAAAAGAGAAGAAGGACTGTTGCTGATTAGATTATAGAACTGTGTCCACTGAAGCAAGTTATCATTGATTGATTAAATTGATTTAAAACCAGTTCTGGTGGCTATTTATTGTCACGACTATAACATAATCAGAATTTTTTTAGGTGATAGGAACTTTGAAAAATTTTGTTTTCTGTGATTGTAGATATTTCTATCTAGTTTATCTTCTCATTTCCAAACAATTTCTGCTCTTCAGTGCCACATGGGTGTGTCTCTGGGTCACTTCACATGTAGGTGCTCATTGTCTGTCACTCTAGTTCACTCTTGCTCAGTTTCTTCTCTCACATAAAGATGTGTGAAAGAAGCAATGACATTTTGGGGTGTAATATTCCAAAACTATATATGTCTAATCTTTGTGTGAACCCAAAGAGAATTCAGAGTTCCTTGGCTCCATCTGAGAAATTTGTGATTACAGGCAATTAGTGGTTATTTACATAGCGTTTTGATTATTTTGGCTTAGAGGGGAAAGGAAAGATTGGTGCACAGGATCCCCAAGAAAGGATAAGAACAACAATGTAGCAGTTATTAAGAGTCAAGTCCTCTCTCAAGACCTCCACAGATTTTTTTTTTGAGCACTTGTAGATGAGACATAGGGTGAAGCACTATTTTCATGAAAAGCTTTTTCAGATAGAATAAGTAGCACAATGGTTTGGGGTCTCTTGGGAGAAACCATCCTTGTTGACTTCTCACATCAGGGGGCACCTTCAGCCAGGTAGGAGAGCAAAAGTTAGTGACAAGGAAAAACCAGGGCAAGAAAGGAAGGCAGGAGAAGTGTCACAAGGTATTATAGCTTAAAGGGAAGTTTGCAGGCATCCGTACTCTCTCACCTGTGGAGGCCTAAGAAACAGTACAGGGAACACCTTCAAGAAAATTGGAGACTTTGTGGGTAAATGGATATAAAAGCAGATTATTTGTGATTGTCACTTGTATAATTGTATTTGTATAATTGTTAACGTAATTCTCATCTATATCAGTAGGATTGAGTCCTAGGGACATTGAGTTTACATTTATTTAATTCTGACAAAAAAAAGCAATGTTGATGCTGTCTGACTTTAACTTTTTGCTGCTTCAGTATTCATGAGAACATAATATCTGTTTCTATTTATAGCCTACTTATTCATTCACTCATCTAGTCACTTATTCATTCAGGTTTTCAGACAACCAACATTTAATAGGTGCTCACAATGATTAAAGGACATTTTCCACACCTATAATGTGGTATTTGTGATTTAGTTAGAAGTCAGCAACCACATTGACAATTTATAATATTTTTATTAGCATAATGGAGTTATATGCAGAGTAAAATTCTTATACAGAGAAATAGGAGCTTAATCAGCTGGACAGAGTCAGGGAAGGCCTCCAACAAAAGGTAGATAGTGAGTCATAAAAGAAGATTGGTTGGGGGTTCAAGATACTCTCATAGGAATACCCTGAACTAACCTCCTGCCATGAACACAACAAACATACAGCTTTATATGGAATAGTTTTCCTCTGAAAAGGACCCAAGAACTAGATGAGCTATGCCTCCACAACAAAAGACAAAAGAGACACATTGAGAAGGGTAGGAGAAGCAGAGACATGGCCTTGCCTGGGACTGCACCCCAGACACGGTGACCCCACAATCAGGAAGAATACCCAAAATATGAACTCTCCCTTAAGAAGTGAAGAGATTGTACCCCACATCAGACACCCCAAACCTGGGGGCTTGCACTGGAAAGACAAGGCCCCAAACTGTCTAGCATAAAAAATCAATGGGGATTAAAACCAGAAGAATCACAGAACTATAAAGGAGGAGAATCATAGTTATTAAACATCTAATGCCCTGAGATCCAGGACAAAAGCAATAGTTGAAAAGAACCTAGACCCTAAGCAAGGGAGACACACTAATTTTAAAGTGGTTTGGGAGAGGCAGGAACTATAGGGACTTTAGCAGGGGACAGACCACTGGTGGGTGCAGTTCTTGCTATCTCATCCTAACTTGCTGGCTACAGAGCAGACAGGCACCATTTTTGGTGCCATTCCTCTAGCCTGCTAACACAAGAAAGCATACCGCGCCCAACCCTCACTGTAACCTGGGCTGCAAGTGCCCTGCACCACTTCTACCCCAGCAGCACCTGAGCCACAACTGGGCTAGGGGAGCAGAGTCCCACCTTCCACCAAAAGCAGTCAAGTCACAACCCAAATGGACAAATGCCCTGAACTCCACTCACCCTGCACAGAACCTGGATGGGCAAGTACCCCATCAAGGCAGCCAAGATGTAATTGGCTGGGGCTGACTACTGAGCTCTGCCCACCCAGTGCAGAGACTCAGCCATAACCAGGCTGGGCAAGTGTCCCAAGACCTACCCACCTATGCAGAGACAGAACTGCAACCATGCCAAGCAAGTGTCCCAAGCCCTGTCTTCTCCCCACAGCAGTCATGGCCCTATCACAGCTGGTAGGCACGTGCAGCCCATATGAGGGATGTTCACAGAGTGCCTGGCTCTGCTGGTCAGGAGAGGTTATGCTTCTGGGTCACATGGAATAGCTGCCACAAGAGACTACTTCTTCAAGACTGAGAGAGCTGATGCTCATAATAGATATGGACAAAGACAGAGAGACAGGTAAAATGAGGAGACAGAGGAATATGTTTTAAATCAAAGAACAAGGCAAATCCCCTGAAAAAGACCTTAGTGAAATGGAGATGAGCAACCTAACTGACAAAGAATCCAAAGTAACGGTCGTAACGATGCTCACCAACCTCAGGAGAAGAGTGGGCGAACACAGTGAAAACTTTAGCAAAGAGATAGAAAACATAAGAAAATACCAAATGTAAGATAACTGGAAAATATACTTGAGGGGTTCAACAGCAGAATGGATAGCAGAAATAGAAGCATGGATCAGCAAGTTGGAATATAAAACAATGGAAAACATCCAGACAGAGCAGCAATATGAAAAAAAATGTAAAGAAGTGATCATTCCTTGTGGGACAGCTAGGACAACACTGAACACACTAACATTTGCATTATAGGAGACAGAAGGAGAACAGGGAGAGAAATTATTTGAATAAAATAATGGCTGAAAATTTCCCTAATCTGGGAAAGAAAACAGGCATCTAGGTCCAAGAAGCTCAGAGTCCCAAATAAGATGAACCCAAAGAGAAACACACCGAGACACGTTATAATAAAAGTGGTAAACATTAAAAATAAAGGAGAATCTTAAAAGCAGGAAGAGAAAAGCAACATATGTAGAAGGGAAACCCCATAAGGCTATAAGCAGATTTTTGAGCAGAAACTTTATATACCAGAAGGGAGTGGTATGACACGTTCAAATGATGAAGGGAAAAACTGCCAACCAAGAATTATCTACCCAGTGAAGTTATTCATTATTGAAGGAGAGATTAAGAGTTTTCAAGATAAGCAAAAGCTAGCAGATATCATCACCAGTAAACCGGCCTTACAAGAAGTGTTAAAGGTTCTTCTCTAAGGTAAAAAGAAAAGGTACTAATTAAAAAGGAGAAAACATATGACAGTAAAAATTTTACTGGAAAAGGAAAAAAAAATAAAGGTAGTGGATCAACCACTTATAAATCAAGTGTGAAGGGTGAAAGATGAAAGTAGTAAAGAGCAAAAATACAAAGCTTTGAAATGTGCTCAAAATTAACTTATTAACCACTTAAAAGAGATTATTATATGCATAAGATGTTATATGTGACCCTCAAAGTAACCAAAAAGAAAAAAACTGACCCTAGAAACACAAAAGAAAAGGACAGAGGAATCTAAACATAATGAAGGAAACAATCAAAACACAAGGGAAGAGAGAAGAAAATCAGCTAGAAAATAATTTACAAAATGGCAAAAAGTACATACCTATCAAAAATTACTTTCAATGTAAATAAACAAACTGAATTAAATAATACATGAAAAGGACTATACATCCTGATCAAATGGGGTTCATCCCAGGGGTGTCAGGATGGTTCAGCGTCTGCAAATCAGTCATGATTTGCCACATTAACAAAACAAAGGATAAAATCATATGATCATTTCCATAGTTGGCTTTGACAAAAACTCTCAACAAAGTGGGTGTAGAGGAAGTATAGTAAAGGCCATATATGACAAACCCACGGGTATCATCATCCTTAGTGGTAAAAAACTGAAAACTTTTCCTCTAATATCAAGAACAAGATGAGGATGCCAACTCTTACCACTTTTATTCAACGTAGTACTGGAAGTCTTAGCCATAATAAGTAGGCAAGAAAAGAAATAAAAGGCAACCATATTGGAAAGGAAGAAGTAAAACTATCACCATCTGCAGAGGACATGATACCCTATATAGAACCCTTTTACCTTCAACCAAAAACTATTAGAACTAATAAATGAATTCAGTAAAGTTGCAGGATACAAATAAATTACAGAAATCTGTTTCCTTTCTGTACAGTAATAATGAACTATCGGAAAAAAAATTCACAATTGTATCAAAAGAATAAAATCCCTAGGAATAAATTTAACCAAGGAGGTGAAACACCCATATTCTGAAAACTATAAGACATTGATGAACGAAATTGAAGGCAACACAAATAAATGAAAGGATATACTGTGCTCATGGATTGGAAAAATTACTATTGTTAAAATGTCCATATCACCTAGCACTCTATAGATTCAATGAAATCCTTATCAAAATACCAATGGAATTATTTATAGAGCTAGAACAAATAATCCTACAATTTGTATGGAACCACAGAAGACCCAAAATAGCCAAAACATTCTTGAAAAAGAAGAACAAAGCTGGAAATATCACACTCTCAGATTTCAATCTATACCACAAAGCTTTAGTAATCAAAACAGTATGGTACTGATGACAAAACAGACACATAGATCAATGGAACAGAATAGGGAGCCCAGAAATAAACCCATGTATGTGGTTAATTAATTTATGACAAAGGAGAGAAGTATATACAATGGGGAAAAGACAGTTGCCCTGATAAATGGGTATTGGGAAAACTGGACCACTTTTGTATACCATATATAAAAATAATCTCAAAAGGAATTAAAAATTTAAATGTAAGACCTGAAATCATAAAACTCTTAGAAGAAAACATAGGCAATAAGTTTTTGACATCAGTCTCAGCAATACTTTTTGTAACATATCTCTCAGGCAGGGGCAACAATAGTAAAAATAAATGGGATTCTATCAAACTAAAAAGCTTTTCATAGTGACGGAAACCATCCATAATACAAAAAGGCAACATACTGAATGAGAAAAGATACTTGCAAATAATATATTTGATAAGAGTTTGATATCCAAAATATATAAAGGCCTCATAAACTCAACCACAACAACCCAATTAAAAAATGGGCAGAGGATCTGAATAGACAGTTTTCCAAAGACACGTGGATGGCCAACCAGCACATGCAAAGATGCTCAGTGACACTAGTCATCAGGGAAATGCAAATCAAAACCACAATAACATACCACCTCACACCTGTCAGAATGGCTTTATCAAACGGAGAAGAAATAACAAGAACGTGGAGGAAAGGGAACCCTTGTCAGTGGGAATGCAAATTAGTGCAGCTACTATGGAAAGCTGTATGAAGGTTCCTCAAAAAAATAAATACAGAACAATTGTACAATCCAGCAGTTTCTCTTCTGGGTGTTTATCCAAAGAAAGCAAAAACTAAAAAACTAATTTAAAAAGGTATTTGTACCGTTTTATTCAGTGCAGCATTATTTACAGTACCCAAGATATAGAAGCAACCTAAATGTCCATTAACAGATGAATGGATAAAGAAGATGTGGTATATATGTGTATGTATATGGTGTATATATATATATATATATATATATATATTGTGTGTGTGTGGGGGATATTACTTAGTCATAAAAAGGAATGAAGTCTTGCCATTTGATATAACATGGATAGACCTCGAGCATCATAAGTCAGAGGAAGACAAATACAGTGTGATTTTACTTATATGTGAAATCTAAAAACACAAAATAAATGAACAAAGAAAACAAAACAGAAACAGACTCATAATACAGAGAACAAACTGGTAGTTGCCAGAGGGAAGGGGGCAGGGGGAATAGGGGAAATAGATGAAGGTGATCAAGAGGTACAAATTCCCAGTTATAGAATGAAGTCACAGGTATGTAATATACACTATACGGAATATAGTCAATAATATTGTAATAGCCTTGACATATGGTATCTAGGTAATTATTTTATAGTGTATAAAAATATCAAATCACCATGCTGTATACCTGAAGCTAATATAATATTGTATGTCAATTTTAAATCATTAAAAAAATATGCAGAAAAAAATTAGATTTGTTGGTTTTTAGATGGTGATAGGGAGGGGAGCATCCCAGACAGTGGAGCCTACAAATGCCTTGGAGATTTGTCGGAGAACAAGAGGTGATTTTAACTAACTTGAGCACGTAAGACAGAAGTGGAGTGGTAAAAGGTGAAGCTGAGTGGATGTTGAAGGCACATGCAATAAAATGATCCTTTATGCCATAGTACAGAATTTATTACGGGAGCCAATTAAAAAAGAAGTAACAGGATTAGATTTCAGTTCATGTACATCACACTGATGACATTTTCAATATTGTAAATAAAAGTAGTTGCATATGAGTATACATGTACATTCTTGATTCTAGTTGTCCATTTCTCTATTTTTACTCTCCCTGCCTTTCTCATTTTTTCTTCAATACCCAGTTTTTCACATGAAACTGTCTCATAACTCTTCAAAGATAAGAAAATTCTTAAGACAGATGCTAGGAGGGCATGTTAAGATGCTCTCATACGACAGTGTCATCTTACCAATCAAGAAGTAGCAATGCTATTTCAACTAACACACTTAAAATACACCTGGAATCAGCTGCTTGAGAAACATATTTGGAAGTCATTCTTCACAGAAGAATGTCCTTTATTGTTCCAAACAGAGTGTTTAGTTTCTAGGAGATCATCAAATAAAAGTCTAATTCTGCATTTTTGCCTCTGGGCACTGCCTTTTTTCTTCTTCCAGCCCCTCCTCTTGTCATTAGTGATTTAATTCCCTTGGGAATCCCTGCATAAATAAAGACATCTGTTTCCATTTTCTTCTTCCTAGAGAGAGGGACGGGATATCTATACATTATTGAATAGATTAGTATCATGATTGTTAGAACTTTCCGTGAGGCATAAACCCAAAAACCAAAGAGAATCAGGGCCCCAGAAGATGGGATGTAAAGTGTTTCCCTCACACCATGGGATATTTTACTGCACTGCCGCTCAGTGTGAAGGAAAAACATTTCTCTTTTTTCCTTTTTCTTTACCTCTTTCCCCTCTCCCTCCTTCTCTCCTTTCCCTCCTTTTTTTTTATGTTCAGTTAGTGAAGAGACCCAGAGGTATTCTACTTCTCCTAAAGTGCAAAATTACATTTACATTCTAAATTAGAAAATTGCAGTTTTTTTCAACAACAACATTTTACAAGTAAAATGTGTCTCAAATTGTTTTACAACTCAGAAGGGAGGTATAAATCTAAAATAAAAAAAAGATATAGGGAGAGATGAGAATAATGCATGAGACAAAAGAGATGGTATTTTTGTTTCTCAAGCAGCATGGTTAATTCAATTTTTTTGTAACATTTAGGGTGAAGTACATTTTATGAATTATGAACATATTCATTAATAAGGAACTGATAAATCAGTTTATTACCACAAATCAGTTATTATCAAAAATATATGTAACTTCAGCTAGGCTACAGTGGTTTGATCTGGGGCTTCTAAGCAAATTATTTAGTTCCATCAGCAGGCCTTGTGAAAATTCCCTTTATGCTATTTCAGTCTAACTCTTAGACTTCACAAATGTTAGGTTAAGAACTATACCCCATTATGCATGTTGCATACATTATATTTAAATATTAAATATTAAGCAAATATTAATATTTGTTTTTTGAAGAGAATGTTAGTTTTTTTAAAAAAGCACTTAGTTTGAAGCTGACAGTTGAAAACAACAAAGAAGTCAACATTTGTCAAAGGTTCACTATTTGCCAGACACTGCATATACAATATCATATTTAAATCTTACACAAACTCTAAATTAGCTGTATTCTCCATTTTATAGATAAAAATAACAAGGATGACAGAAGTTGAGATGGGCCTTATTTGTATAAATTCAAGTATTGGAGCTTTTAATAAAATCCAAAGTGCCTGGCATCAAAAACATACTTTGTAAACTATTATATAAAAAGTTTGAAGACAGTTGACACTATAACTCCGGGCAGGGTGGGATGGGGGGAAATATGTTCCCAGCCTGGGGCAAATAAACCTTCAGTCAAAGGGAGAAAGAAAGTGGGAGAAACCCTTTTATTGCTTACAAGCAGTTGTCTACTGCCCACCTGGGTCTTTCCTGACCCGGCTGCAAAAGGCCCCACCAAACCTCTCCCACCCTGGTGCGCGCTCGCCCTCCACCCCCTTGTAATCGCCTCTTGATGTGGAGATGGACTAAGGCCAGGTGAGAGATTCTGGAAATACTGCAAATTTACCCACAACCACTATTGAGTAAATTAAATGTTTTTTGCCAAACTCAGATAACTTCCTACTCCCAAAACTTGTTTCCTAAATAGGCTTATCCTAAAGTATGATTCAGTCATTGTCTTAAGTGGTCATTTCCTCAAACTAAGGATTCTTTCATTTGCTTATTTCTACCTTGCTGAAGGTACAAACGGGTGGAATACAGAAGCTAGAAGCTAGAAGTTTCTGATATAGAAAGATTTAGGATATCTGGGTAGACTTTGTAGAAAGAAAGAGAGCCATGTAACACTGTTAACCTTAATGGATAGTGGGCCTGCTACCTATTGAACATGTTGTGTTTCTCCATTCTTGTCAGCTCTAAGGAAAGAATTCAGTTGAGAGCCCAGATAGCAAGAAAAAGCAGCAAGGAATTTATTGGGTTAAAGCAAAAGTGCACTCTTGAGATAGGAGAGCAGTCTGTCTGGAAGCCAGAAACAGCCCTGCTATTAGGGTTAGGTTAGCTTTTATTTTTTCTTAAGACAGCAGGAAGTCCTGCCCTGAATCTTACATCTTTTCATTGACAGGTTGATTGACAGCTCTAGGTTATAGAACCTTTTTCTCAGTGAGCAGGCACCTTACCCATAAGTACCTAAGTAAAGGCCACAGGGGGGGCCAAAACCACAATGCTAATTAGATGTAGATGTTATTTTAATGAGGTGGGGTTACTTTCTGACAAGGTCTTTGGACCTTGCACATGCCCTATAATTAGAGAAGCCCCTGTGGTTCTGGTCCTCTTGACAATCTAGCTGTCATTGACTGTCTGGGCCTCCTGATAAGCTATGTGTACTTGACTGTGGACTGGAAACTAAGAAGGGCTTAGGGGTTTCTCAGGGTGGAGTCTTCCTGGTGATGGGTTGGTCTCTTTCTCCTGCTTTTGTCTAATTAACAGCCTACTCTAACAGGACTAGTGGCAAATAGCTACCTTCTCCCCTTCTAAGACCTGACACACTTGATGTTTGACTTATAAGCTGCTATTTGATTATACATGCATTTATGTTTTAACTGACTGAAGATTTCAGCTGGGAGCTAAGTGATTTTGGTGCATGGTTTATGGAACAGATTTATTAATCCATTCATTCAGATATTGCCTTGTGTATTTTTACTGGACATAGATTCACTTCCTGTTCTAAAGCTTATATATATAAAAATGAAAAATTACTCCTTGAATTCTAGGGGTTTTTTCTCAGAAAAATGGAAGAGATTTATTAAAAATTTTTAATCAAAGTATAGTTGACTTACAATATTATATCAGTTTCAGGTGTACAACATAGTGATTTAACAATTGTATATATTAAAAAATGCTCACCACAGTAAGTGTAGTTACTGTGTCACCATACAAAGTTATTACAGTATTATTGATTATATTCCCAACACTGTACTTTTCATCCCTGTGACTCTTATTTTTTAACCGGAAGTTTGTACCTTATAATCCCCTTCGCTATTCTGCCAATCCCTTAGCGCCCTCCCCACTGAAAACCACCAGTTTGTTCTTTGTATTTATGAGACTGTTTCTCTCTATTCATTTGTTTTTTAGATTCCACATATAAATGAAATCATATGGTATCTGAGACATTTTTATTAAAAATTCCCACCTAATGATTGGTTTTATAGAATGCCCTTCTTTATAACATCAGTCCCTAGGCCTTGGTTTCTTTATTGTGGCACTACTGACATTTTTTATTGGATACTTCTTTGTCATGGGGAGCCGTCCTGTGCAATATAGGATGTACAATAGCATTCCTGGGCTCTACACTAAGTGCCAATAGTGCCTCCCATTTCAAGTTGTGACAAGCCAATGTTTCCTATCATTGTCATAAATCACTTGAAGGATAACCACTTTGAAAGCCACTGCTATAAGCCCCTTACACTTTATTTTTGGTCAGTTTGGGATAGGAAAGAAATAATCTTGAAGATATAGAAGGAAGGACAAGAAATAAAACTGACACAGATAAGTAAAATTACATGTGAGATAGCAGGATCATTCATAATGATATACTCACACCAAACACAGTCCAAATGTTTACCAACTGGCAAATGGATAAATATACTGTGGTATAGCCATACAATGGAAATTTAGCTATAAGTAGGTATGAACTACTGAGCAATACAAAATCCTTTTGCATTTTGAATGAATTTCAAAAGCACCATGCTTAGTGGAAGAAACCAGTCACAAAAGACTACATACTGTATGATTCCATTTACCTGGAGTTCTAGGAAACACAGAAGTATAATGTCAGGAAGCACACCACGAATGCCATGAGGCTGGTTATGGAGCATTGACCTCAGGAGGGCATGAGGAAACTTTTTGTGGTGATGCAAGTGTTAGGCAGAAAAGTAGGTATGAGCGGTTGGAGGGAGAATAAGGACAGTGAAGCCCATTAAAAGGGACTCAAAGAGTTAACCAGATAAAACTAGAGAGCCAGGAAGGACTCATAGAGTTAATGAGTTAATTAGTTGAAGTTTTAAAGACCAAGAGCAACTTGGAATGTCCGGATATTCCCCAGATAAAGAAAAGTATCCAAGTGCAGCCCATGTCTTCATTGTATCAATTAGATCATGCCACTGTACAATCTATTCAGCCTGCAAAAAGGCTCAGCTTATTCTTTAACTTAACTTATATGCTGTTTTTTCCTTTTCTTCCAGTTCCTTAATCAAGTAACTTTGCAAGCAGGGTAGGAGACAGACCTCGGAAATGAAAATAAACCTATGTGGACAAAGAATGCTGAGATTCAGGCCAACACAGTTACCTAAATAATCCTGTTCTTAAGACAAAACTTCAGAGGAATTATAAATCACCTGCAATCATTCCTTATGTGAACCCTTACCCAAAAAGCCCTGTAAAACCCCAGACCCTAAATCCTTAAGCATGCCTCCTCTCTGAGGTTGCCTGCACTTGCTTTTCCTTGAGTGTGTCGCTCTCTCTGTCCTACTTCAGGCAGGTAGGGAAGGCCTACTGAGAGCTCTGATTTGAGCTTGACAAGACTGCAGCTGTACAATCATGCACCTTAGTAACCGACCTGAAAATCTCCTTTCTCTGCCTTTGGGAAGTTCTCAGAACATAATCTCCCTCCATCCAGTGCTCTTCAGCTTCCCCAAATCCTGGGGTTGTAGGAACTCAGTTCCCGTACCGTGCAGATCCAAGCATGTAGGAACTCAGTTCCCGTACCGTGCAGATCCAAGCAGGCACTGGATGCCAGGTGACTCTGGCTTTAGGAGTTGGCAAGAGATTAAGCCCAATGCTGAGTGGAGTTCAATAGCTTCCCTTTCCTCCCTCCGTTTTTCCTTCCTTTCTGCTTTAGTCAAGTAAACCTGCCTTTGTCTACCTTGACTCTGGCCTGCTCCCTCCCTTGGAGTACATTCAAATAAAACCTAAACTCTGCTTCAGTACTGTGTGTCTGCCCTTCAGCTCTTTGTTGTGGTGAGGACAAGACCTGAGGAGAACAAACTCAACCCCAACAAAGGGATTTTGTATTTTGACTAAAGTGGTGATTACAGGACTGTATACATTGTCAATATGCATGAGATGTATATTTAAGATGGGTTTATTTTACTGTATGTATGTGTATTATACCTCAAAAAAGCTGTTAAAAGATAGATGTGAAGACAAACAGAATATAATATAGAGGACAGGATGGGGAGCTATTTTCAGACTGATCTTTGTAAATATTCTGTGACAATTGATCTTGTGGAAGTAGATGTGGATGCCCATGTCTGGAATTGATTGGCGGGTCTGATTTTGTTTTGGGAAAAATCCCCTGGCAGTTGTTTTTTTCACACAGAGGTTCATTCCTTGTGTGGCCGGTGAGAGTTATGACAAAGATGATCTGGCAACCCCAAAATCCTTTGGTGTTATCATCCAGGAACCCAGAGACTCCTTTCAGAAACTATGAATAGATAAAAGGTAGGTTTAATGTTGCGATGAAGCTTCAGCAACCACAATTCAGAGTCCAAAGGGAGTATCTTTGTAGACTCTGGGATGCCAAGCCAACTTGAGGAATGACCTTCTGGTGCTCGTTCATAACCAGGCAGACCCTCAGTGTTTCTTGCCTCCTCGCCCCCCTTTAGGAGCTTCCTCACATAATACAATGTGAACTGACAATATGAGAACTTAAGGCATGCTGAGCATAAATTTACTCAATTTTTTCTCAGAAATGGTAAGCAAATAGTAAGAAAAAAGCCAAAGAGAGACAGCTCCTGCCATGGAGTTAGAAGGAAAGGAACTTTCAAGAAAAGGTTTAAAATTGACTTTTAAAAAGAAGGCCTTAAAGCTGGACGGATTGTAAATCCTGGCTCAGTCCCTTTCTAGCTCAGTGACTTTGAGTCACTTACTTTCCTTTCTGAGTCAGTTTCTTAGTATAGATGATGGGAGAGTTCATCTCTTCCTAGTTATTATGAGAATACTTAAAGAACTGTGTTAGTGTCCTGTGGTTGTTATAATAGATTACTATAAGCCACTAGTGGCCTAAAAAATAAAAATTTAATCTTTTATAATTCTGGAGGACAGAATTCCAAAATTGAGGTGTTGGTGGGGTCATACTTCTTCTGGAGACTCTAGGAGAGAATCCTTTCTAGCCTCTTCCAATTTCTGGTGGCTGTCAAGATACTCACTGCTGCATCATTATAATCCCTGTGTCTTCATCTGGCCTTCTCCCCTGTGTGTCTCTGTCTAATTTCCCTCTACATTTTCTCTTATAAGGACCTCGTCTTTAGGGTCCTGCTTAATCCAGGATCGTCTCATCTCAAAGTCTTCAATTACCGAGAAATAAACCGATGTATATATGAGCAATTAATATATGGTAAAAGAAGCAAGAATATTCAATGGGAAAAGACACTCTCTTCAATAAATGGTGTTGGGAAAACTGGACAGCTACATTTAAGAGAATGAAACTGGATTGCTGTCTTACACCATACAAAGATTAAACTTGAAAGGGATTAAAGATCTAAATGTAAGACATGATTCTTAGAAGAAAATGTAGGGAGGAATCTCTTGAACATCAGCATGAATGATTTTTTTTTCTGGATATGTCTCCCCATGCAAGGGAAACAAAAGCAAAAATAAATGAGACATCAAATTAAAAATCTGCACAGTAAAGGGAACCATCAACAAAATAAAAATGCAACCTACTGTATAGGAGAATATATTTGCAAATGCTTTATCTGATAAGGAGTTAATATCCAAAATACATAAAGAACTCCTACAGTTCAACACCAAAAAAAACCAAATAGCCCAATTAAAAAATGGGCAGAGGACCTGAATAGATATTTTTCCAAAGAAGACATACAAATGGCCAACAGGCACACAAAAAGATGCTCCACATCGCTAATCATCAGGGAAATGCAAATCAAAACCACAATGAGGTATCACCTCACCAGTGAGAATGGCCACTCTCCAAAAGACAAGAAATAACAAGTGTTGGTGAGATGTGGAGAAAAGGAAACCTTCCTACACTGTTGGTGGGAATGTAAATTGGTACAGCTGCTGTGGAAAGCAGTATGGACATTCTTAAAAATATTGAAAATATATATACCATATGACCCAGTAATTCAACTTCTAGGAATTTACCTGAAGAAAACAAAATCCTGATTTGAAACGATAAACACACCCCTATGTTTACTGCCACATGTTTACAACAGCCAAGATATCGAAGCAACCTAAGTATCCCAGTCAATGGATGAATGGATAAAGAAGATGTTGTACATATACACAATGGAATACTATTCAGCCATAAAAAAGAAAGGAATCTTGCCCTTTGCAACAACATGGATGTACCTAGAATGTATTATGCTCAGTGAAATAAGCCAGGTGAATAAAGACAAATGCTGTATGATTTCATTTGCATATAAAAACTAAAAAACAATACAAAGCAAATGAACAAAACAGAAATAGACTCAGACACAGAGAAGAGGGTGGTGGTTAGAGCAAGGGTTGGGGTAGGTGGGTGAAATAGGTGAAGGGGATAAAGAGGCACAAAAATCTCAATTACAATATAAATTAGTCATGGAGATGAAAGAACAACAGAAAATATAGTCAATAATACTTTCTGTGTTGACATAGTAACTACACTTTTTCAGGTGAGCTTTTAATAATATAGATAACTGTCAAATCACTATGTTGTATATTTGAAAGCAATATAGTGTTGTATATCAGCTGTACTTCAATTTAAAATGTCCTTAATGATATCAGCAAAGACCCTTTTTCCCAGTAAGTTCACATTCACAGGTGGAGAAATCTTTTGGGTAGGGTGGGAGCACAATTCAACCCACTATGAGTACTTGTAGAGGTCACACAGTGCCAGTTCAGTACTTGGTAGCTATTATTATGTTCATGATTTTTTAATTTCATAAGGGCTAAAAAAATTACTTCTGTAATATCTGAATGTCTCAAATTTCATGTAATTGTTCTTCTGTTGGCACAATAATGCATCAAGATGAGCCATTTTTGAAATTAATGAAAATTCTATAATTAATTAGCCCTTTTTCCAATTCTGTGACAATGTTCCTCTTTTGTCTTCTTCCAATCATCTATATGGCCTCACATTCTCCTAGGAGGGCTGAGCATTAGGACATAGAATAATTATTTGTATTTTATAAATTATTTTAATATCAAATATTTATTGAACAATTATGATGATAATGATGAGTTGAAAGGTGATACACAATGTGAGATTTGATAATCTGGGAGCTTAGCTCCATGAAATGGAAGGCTAGTCTGCTTAGGGTGTTTATATACATTACCTTATTTGGTCCTCTATTAACCTATGAGATACCTGCTGTTATACCACTTTCCACACAGACTCACTCAGAGAGGAAGTCACTGCTCAGGACCCCATAAGTAGTATGAGTGACCTGACCAGCTTAAGGAACATCCCTACATTTGGAACTATTACTATAATGCAGAATATATAAGCTCATTATCTCATCCCTCCTTCCAAATAAAAAATTTTAATTATGTGCTTCTAAAACAGGATAGCTTTTGAAGTTATGATTCAAATGAATCCCTGCTTTGCTCATCAGTAGGATTCTGTTGGGTTGCTTAAATAAACTCCAAGAAGCTTTTTTTCTCTCCCTCGTCATAGGTTTAATAACAGTGTTTTCTCCCTCAGTGCCTCATTGTAGTGATATACAACTCGGTATGTTCTATAGATAACACAACACAAGATCAAAATGTGCAGAAGTAAAATAAATGGCGTATGAGGATCATCTGTTGTCCGCAGGCAGCGCGTTGGCAGCAATTCCGTTTGCTTTACTGCGGGCTTGACGGGCATCCTCGCCCTGACGGCAAAGCTAATGCGCTTCGGCAGCGGCTGCAAAAGCAGCTTTGGGTGATTAAATCTCGGTCTTTCTGTCAGGAAACTGCCTGTGATGTCATTCCTCACAACTATTTATGTCTCATTACAAGCCTCCTTTCTTCTCTGTAGATTCGGCTCTAACATTGCAAAAAAAAAGTGCTCGCGCGGCATGGCCTGTTTTCAGATCCCTTACCTTGTATTTTAGGTGACAGAATGCTTCAGTTGTTTATTAACAAAGAAGCTGAAAACAGAGGAAAATACTTATGAAAATACTGAATCTTGCACATGCAGTTCTTGTCTAAATATACATGCTTGAGGTTTTTTTCTCCCCAATAGATTATAAACATCCTTGCTCTGTTTTCCCTGATATTTTTCTAAGCAAATATTGTATTTTAGTAAGTATCTGAGTGCTTGTTATGTGGTGGATTTGTATAGTTTATATAAAAAGGCACAGAACACATGAATTTTACCAACAAATTTAGATAAGTGATCCAGCAAAAGCATTGATTTATATCTGCAATATTGTAAAAAATATGTATACATTCATATCACACATATCAAAACATGTTTGGTAATAAGAACAGGCTCTCGGATGGAGGTGATTTGTCAGGGAAAAAGAAACAAAAAAAGCATGACAGTTTCAGAAATTTTGAGCTGGGGTTGGCCTGAAGCATCATCTCTGTGATTTGGAAATGTGTATATTTATTTAAACAAGCAAAGCAAAGCAAAACAAAACACAGAAATTGAAACATTCATTTCTTATCCCTTCTTCTGTTTTGCCTTCACTTGTTTCATATTTTCACTGACAAATAGATGTGATGTTTTTATCAGAATGAGTCAATTCAGGAATTGAGTTAAATGCCAAGTTATCATAGAAGAAAACTAGTATATCCTACTTTAGATTAGGCTCTCTAGAAGCAGAGCCTGAGGCAGAGATTCAGGCACACATATTTTACTGAGGGAGTGCTTTTCAGGAGAAGCCTCTTCAGGGAGTGAGTGGAACAGAATAGAGGGGAGAGAACCAAATAGGGATATGGTTTCAGACAAAGCCCAGAGTTGGCCTGGCCCAGAAGGAACAAGTGCTGGAGCATCAATTCCAACACAAAGTGAACCTCACCCACAGCCCCTCCCTTGAGACAAGGGAACTGACATGTTATTTATCATTATTCATTGCTGTGGGTTTGTGTGTGAGGTTCAGTGGTGAAGTGGGAGTGTAACTTCCCTTAACACCGATCAGCTAAGGCCAGTTCGCTGAAGGAAGATGCAGCTGTGAGCCATTAGGAGCCAGCACTTACGGTGCCTGGAGATGAGTGTGCAGGCCCAGAAAAGGGGGTTGGACTGACACTCCACTATCTTCCACATATAACTCACTAGGGTCTAATATATGAGACCCACATGTGTAGAAGTTTGACTAGAAAGGACTTCAAATCTTCAAACATATTAGCTAAAATTTTGCCTTGGAATTCATTCTATAAGCAAATGAACAGATAATTGTTTAAAATGCCAACTCCTTGGGATAGGTGACATAGCAAACATTTGATCTCACCTTTGTTTTAATTAATAGATTATTATTCTTTTATGAGTTGGAGAAATTCACTTGAAGGAAATGGATTTGAATGACACATAAATAACTTCAATATGAACTTATGATACAGGTGTAAAAGATAATATAGTGGGAGCTTTGGGCAGTCAGGGGGATGGACACTTGGTAAGCCTCATTGCTTTACATCAGGCTGTCCTGTGTATGGCTGTGTGAAAATATCTGTGCAGTTGTCATGAAGTCATAGGTCAATTTGTACCTTATTACATTTTTTTCAGTTTCACAGAGTTGTTACATGCAATTAATCAAGGCTAGATTATTATACTTCTAATTAGTACTACATTTAGCAAAGATGTCTAGTAACATAGGTTGGAGGAAATAGGAAAGGTAAAGCTCATGATCAAATACCTATAGCCTATGAATTGGAAATTCAAGACCAAAAGGGGTATAGGTTTGCCCCCATCTCTACCAGTCAACATTTAAATTAGGCCACAACATTGTGGTTTCAACATTCATCCATATTATCAGGTCCTCACCTCCCAGTTGCAGTCACTGTCCATTAGCATAATAAGATGCTATAGAGTCATTACTTGTCTTCTATGTGCTGTACTGCCTTTCCTGTGACCTACCTGTATTGTGGTTGTGAATTATAGTGCCCCTTAATCCCCTTCTCCCCCCCTCCCCGCCATCCTCCCCAACCCTTCCTTCCCTTTGGTAACCGCTAGTCCCAGTGAGTCTGCTGCTGTTTTCTTCCTTTGGTTTTGTTTTGTTTTTGTACTTCACAAATGAATGAAGTCATTTGGTACTTGTTTTTCTCCACCTGGCTTATTTCACTGAGCATAATATTCTCCAGCTCCAACATCCATGTTGTTGCAAATGGTAGGACTTGTTTTCTTATTATGGCTAAATAATAGTCTATTGTGTGTATGTACCACATCTTCTTTATCCTTTCATCTATTGATGGACACCAAGGTTGCTGCCATACCTTGGGTATTGTAAATAGTGCTGTGATAAACATTGGGGTGCATATATCCTCGGGTATATTCCTAGGAGTGGAATCACTGGGTTAAATGGAATTTCTAATTTACATTCCCACCAACAGTGTAAAGTGTTCCCCTTTCTCCTCATCCTAGCCAGCATTTATTGTTTCTTGTCTTTTGCATGTTGGCCATCCTAACTTGTGTGAGGTGATATCTCACTATGGTTTTAATTTGCATTTCCCTCGTGATTAGCAACGTGGAGAATCTTTTCATGTACCCATTGACCATCCATACTTGTTCTTTGGAGAAGTGTCTGTTCAGATCCTCCGCCAATATTTTAATTGGGTTATTTGTTTTTTGGGTGTTGAGACATGTGAGCTCTTTATATATTTTGGATGTTAACCCCTTATTGGATAAGTCATGAATATATTCTCCCATATTTAGGATGCCTTTTGTTCTGCTGATGGTGTTCCTTTGCTGTACAGAAGCTTTTTAGTTTGATGTAGTATCATTTTGTCATTTATAATTTTGTTTCCTTTGCCTAAGAAGATGTGTCCAGGAGAAAGTTGCTCATGTTTATATTCAAGATATTTTTGCCTATGTTTTCTTTTATGAGTTTTATGGCTTCATGACTTACTTTCAGGTTTTTCATCAATTTCAAGTTTACTTTTGTTATGGAGTTGGACAATAATCCAGTTTCTTTCTCTTACATGAGGCTGTCCGGTTTTGCCAGTACCAGTTGTTGAAGAGGCTGTCTTTTCCCCATTGTATATTCATGGCTACTTTATGTTATATTAATTGGTCATATATGTGTGGGTTTATATCTGGGCTCTCTATTCCATTCCATTAATCTATGGCTCTCTTCTTGTGCCAGTACCAAATTGTCTTGAGTACTGAACCTTTGTAGTAGAGCTTGAAGTTGGGGAGCATAATCCCCACAGCTTTATTCTTCCTTCTCAGGATTGCTTTGGCTATGTGGTTCCATATGAATTTTAGAACTATTTGTTCTAGTTCATTGAAGAATGCTGTTGGTAGTTTGATAGGGACTGCATTGAATTTATAGATGGCTTTAGGCAGGATGGCCATTTTGACACTATTAGTTGTTCCTGTCCATGAGCACAGTGTGCATTTCCATTCATTTGTATCCTCTTTAATTTCTCTTGTGAGTGTCTTGTTTTCAGGGTACAGGTCTTTCACCTCCTTGGTTAGGTTTATTCTTAAGTATTTCATTCTTTTTGATGCAATTGTAAATGGAGTTGTTTTCCTGATTTCTCTTTCTGCTAATTTGTTGTTAATATATAGTAATGCAACAGATTTCTGTATATTAATTCTGTATCCTGCAACTTTGCTGAATTCAGTTATTAGTTACAATAGTTTTTTTGGTGGAGTCTTTAGGATTTTTTTTATGTACAATATCATGTCATCTGCAAATAGTGACAATTTGACTTCTTTACCAATCTGGATGCCTTGTATGTCTTTGTTTTGTCTGATTGCCGTGGCTAGGACCTCCAGTACTATGTTGAATAACAGTGGAGAGAGTGGGCATCCCTGTCTTGTTCCTGATCTTAGATGAAAAGCTTTCAGCTTCTCACTGTTAAGTATGATGTTAGCTGTGGGTTTGTCATATATGGCCTTTATTATGTTGAGGTACTTGCCCTCTATACCCATTTTGTTGAGAGTTTTTATCATGAATGGATGCTGAATTTTGTCAAGTGCTTTTTCAGCATCTATGGAGATGATCATGTGGTTTTGTCCTTTTTGTTGATGTGGTTTATGATGCTGATGGAGTTTTGAATATTGTGCCATCCTTGCATCCCTGGAATAATAGTATCATCATGATGGATTATCTTTTTGATGTATTTTTGAATTTGGTTTGCTAGTATTTTTTGAGTATTTTTGCATCTATGTTCATCAGGGATATTGGTCTGTAATTTTCTTTTTTTGTGGTGTCTTTGTCTAGTTTTGTTAGAGTATTAATGGCCTTATAGATTGATTTTGGAAGTATTCCCTCCTCTTCTGCTTTTTGGAAAACTTTAAGGAGGATGGGTATTAGGTCTTCACTAAATGATTAATAAAATTCAGCAGTGAAGCCATCTGGTTTGGTCCAGGCGCTTTGTTCTTAGGTAGTTTTTATTACCAATTCAATTTAATTGCTGCTAATTGGCCTGTTCAAATTTACTATTTTTTCCTGGGTCAGTCTTGAGAGATTGTTTTTTTAGAAAGTTGTCCATTTCTTCTAGATTACCCAATTTGTTGGCATATAATTTTTCATAGTATTCTCTAAGAATTCTTTGTATTTTTGTGGTGTCTGTAGTGATAACCCTTTTCATTTATGATTCTGTTTATGTGTGTACACTCTCTTTTTCTTGATAAGTCTGGCTAGGTGTTTATCTATTTTGTTTATTTTCCAAAGAACAAGCTCCTGTTCTCATTGATTTTTCCTATTGTTTTATTTTTCTCGATTTTATTTATTTTTGCTCTAATCCTTATTATGTTCCTCCTTCTACTGACTTTGGGCCTCATTTCTTCTTCTTTTTCTAGTTTCATTAATTTTGAGTTTAGACTGTTCATTTGTTATTGTTCTTGTGTCTTGAGGTAAGCCTGTATTGCAATATGCTTCTCACTTAGAACTGCCTTCTCTATATCCCACAGGTTTTGAGCTGTTGTGTTGTTGTTTTCATTGTCTTCACATATTGGTGGATTTAAGTTTTAATTTGGTCATTGATTCATTGATTATGTAGGAACATGTTGTTAAGCCTCCATGTGTTTGCGGGCTTTTTGTTTTCTTTGCATAATTTATTTCTAGTTTCATACCTTTGTGGTATGAGAAGTTGGTTGGCACAATTTCAATCTTTTTGAATTTATGGAAGCTATTTATGTGGCCTAGTATATGATCTATTATTGAAAATGTTCCAAGTGCACTTGAGACTAAAAATGTATACCGTGCTGCTTGTGGGTGGAGTGTTCTGTAGATGCCTTTTAGGTCCATCTGTTCTAATGTGCTGTTGAGAGCCTCTGTCTCCTTACTTATTTTCAGTCTAGATGATCTGTCTTTTGGAGTGAGTGGTGTGTTGAAGTCTCCTAAAATGAAAGCGTTGCATTCTATTTCCCCCTTTAATTCTGTTAGTATTTGTTTCACATATTTAGGTGATCCTGTGTTAGGTGCATAGATATTTATAATGGTTATATCCTCTTGTTGGACTGACCTCTTCATCATTATGTAATATCATTCTTTGTTTCTTGTTACTTTCTTTGTTCTGAAATCTATTTTGTCTGATGTAAGTACTGCAACTCCTGCTTTTCTCTCCCTATTAGTTGCATGAAATATCTTTTTCCATCCTTTCACTTTTAGACTGTGTGTTTCTTTGGGTTTGAAGTGAGTCTCTTATAGGCAGCATATAGACAGGTCCTGTTTTTTTATCCATTCAGTGACTCTGTCTCTTTTCATTGGTGCATTCTGTCCATTTACATTTAGGGTGATTATCGATAACTATATACTTATTGCCATTGAGTTTGTAAGTATTCCCTCCTCTTCTACTTTTTGGAAAACTTTAAGGAGGATGGGTATTAGGTCTTCACTAAATGTTTGATAAAATTCAGCAGTGAAGCCATCTGTTCTAGGTGCTTTTTCTTAGGTAGTTTTTTATTACTAATTCAATTTCATTGAATTGAATGTTCAAGGTTCAAGTGCAGCTTCCTTATTGCGCTATTTCGGACACAATCTAAACTTTCTTTATTTTTCCTCCCCTTCTTCTTACTCCATTCTTTATATATTAGGTGTCTTATTCCATACTCTTCATGTATCCCTTGACTAACTTCGTGAGTGTGAGTAGTTGATTTAATTTTGTATTTGCTTTGTACTTGATTGGTCTACTGCCTTTACTGTGGTTTCGTTTTCTCTGGTGACAGCTATTTAGCCTTAGGAGCACTTCCATTTAGAGCAGCCCCTTTAAAATACACTGTAGAGATGGTTTGTGGGAGGTAAATTCCCCAACTTTTGCTTATCTGGAAATTGTTTAATCCCTGATTCAAATTCAAATGATAATCTTGCTGGGTAGCATATTCTTGGTTGGAGGCCCTTCTGCTTCATTGCATTAAATATATTATGACCCTCCTTTCTGGCCTGTAAGGTTTCTGCTGAGAAGTCTGCTGATAACCTGATCGGGTTTTCCTTTATAAGTCATCTTTTTTCTGTCTCTGGCTTCTTTCAATATTCTCACTTTGTCCTTGATCTTTGCCATTTTAATTATTATATGTCTTGGTTTTGTCTTCCTAGTATTCCTTGTGTTTTGAGATCTCTGAACTTCCATGACCTGAGTGAATACTTCCTTCCCCAGTTTGGGAAGGTTTTCAACAATTATTTCCTCAAAGAGACTTTCTAACCCTTTTCCTCTCTCTTCTTCTTCTGGTACCCCTATAATATGAATAATATTCTGTTTAGATTGGTCACACAGCTCTCTTATTATTCTTTCATTCCTAGAAATCCTTTTTTCTCTCTGTGCCTCAGCTTCTTTGTTTTCCTGTTCCCTAATTTCTATTTAATTTAACATCTCCTCTGTCTCATCCAATCTACTTTTATGTCCTTGCATTGTGTTTTATTTCAGATACTGTATTTTTCAAAGTTTCTCTTTCTTGAGTCCTCCCTGTAATCTTGAATATTTTTCTGTAGCTTTGTGAGCATGTTTATGACTTTTAT
This sequence comes from Phataginus tricuspis, assembly GCA_029783875.1. NCBI lineage: Eukaryota > Metazoa > Chordata > Mammalia > Pholidota > Manidae > Phataginus > Phataginus tricuspis. The sequence goes on along the minus strand of JAQQAC010006877.1, from coordinate 5,521,632 downwards.
TTTGAAATCTTTATCAAGAAGATTGGTGACTTCAATTTCACTAAGCCCTCTTTCTGTTGTTTTTTTTTTTTATTGTTGTTGTTATTTTGTTTGGACCAAATTTCTTTGCAGCTTCATTTCTTTAGTGTTTCCTGTGGAATAATAACGTTGTGTAGGCAGCGCCCTCTAGTGCCTAAAATCTCAATTTCCTAATCGGGAGCCCCTGGTGTTGGCGAGCAGTGGGTGTGGTTCCTTTCTGCCTTGCCTGTAAAGTGAGGTGTGTGGGCGGTCAGCTGATTGCATGAGCAGGGAGAATACTCGCTGGAGCTGCTCTGCACCTGCAGCAATGGTGGGCAACACAGGGGAGTGGAACTGGTGTCCTGCCTTCCTGGCTGTAATGCTTGCCCCCACTGGCAGATCCAGTGGGTCATGCGTGCAGGGAGGAGCCTCTGCGCTATGCCCATGTAACTGTCATGGTCAAGGCCACCCTCTGGCAGGCCTGGTGCAATGGCAGGGCGCAGGTGAACGGCACTGGCGCCTGCTGGGAGGAAGGAGCAGCAGGCTGCACACCACAGTGGGGGGCCTCAGAGCTGCCTTGCCAGCCAGGGGAATGGAGCTTCTGAAGCTCCTCAGAGTTCCCAACTTGCTGCACTGAGCGTGCCACAAAGGTTTTGTCCACCTGCCCTTTCTCCTGAGCAGAGAGCTATGTATGTATTTTGTTCCTTTAGTGCCTCTCTCACTGCTGGGAAGTCCTTCAAACTGCCCGCCTTATTTTGTCCCAGGGGATTGGTTGTGCGTACCTGTTCTCCACAAGCGGCTGGAATCTGAGTGTTTCCGAGTATTCTACCCATCTTTGCTTTCCAACCGCACTGATTTCCAGAGAACCATGTAATGTGGGTTGTGCTCCCAGGGCAGATCTCCAGGGCTTGGTGCTCAGTGGTCCTGGGCTTCTACTCCCTCCCCACTCTGTTCTTCTTCTTCCCACCTGTGAGCTGGGGTGGAGGGAAACGGTTGGGCTAGCCAGATCGTGGCTTTGCCACTTTACCTTTTCTGTGAGGTGTTCTATTCTTCCCCATATGTAGGCAGTCACAGTCTGTTCTAGAGTCTTCAGGTCACGTTTTCAGGATTAGTTGTATTTACTGTATTTTAGTGTTCTATGTGATTTTGGAAGGAGGTTTCTGTCTCACTTATTCCACCATCTTTTTTATGGCTCACTTTGTAGCAACTTTTGAAATCAGGAAGTATGAATCCACTTTGTCCCTTTTCAAGATTGGTTTAACCCTTCTTGTTCCTTTGCATTTCCACATGAATCTTAGGGTTTTTCAATTCCTGTAAAAAATGTCATCTGGAGTTTCGGTAGGGATTTCATTGACTGCGTAGACCAATTTGGGGAATATTACAATATTAGTAATAATAATAAACAATATTAAGTCTTACAATCACTGGATATGGGGTTTCTTTTCATTTATTTAGATTTTTAAGTTCTTTCAACATTTTGCACTTTTTAGTATACTAGTCTTATAGTGCTTTTGTAAATTTATTCCTAAAATTTATTCTTTTTGTTGCAATTATAAATGGAATTGTTTTCTTAATTTCATTTTTCATATTGTTCCCATTGTCTTTTGAGCATTTGTTTAGTAAAGGAAGTTTTTTCTTTTGCTATGTTTTGAAAATGCTGGCAGGCCCTGTGTTAGTTCCCAGGGCTGCCATTACAATGTACCACAAACTAGGTGGCTTAGAACAAGAGAAATTTATTGTCTCACAGTTCTGGAGCCAGAAGTCTAAAATCAAGATGTTGGCTGGACCATGCTCCCTCTGGAACCATTAAAGAAAATCCTCCCTTAACTCTTTCTAACTTCTGGTGGTTTGCTGATAATTCTCAGCATTCATTGGTTTGTAGATAACACCACTGTAACACATCTGTAATCACATAGTCATTGATCCTGTGTCTCTATCTTCACAGGGATTTTCCTCTTCTTATAAGGAAAAGACATTAGTCTTATTGTATTTCTTCCTCTGAAATGGTCAGCTACCCTTTCTCAGATGAAGGAACTAGCTAGCCAGTCTCTTCTCAGTTAATGTTTCTCAGTGGTCCAGTTCTCTGTGGTGTTGAACTACCAAGAACACATACCCAACCTTCCATCATTTTAATATCATCCCTTTTAATGAAGAGGTGACAAATTATCTCCTCGATCAAACTCCAGTTAGGTTCCTCTGAGCTCTCATCTTGAGTAGGCTTCAACCTTTGCCTATAAAGACTTGATTAAACACTATCATAGTCTCTTCATAGTTCAAGCCTGCATTCCTAGGATAACCCTAGTTTCCCTTAAAGTACGCATCTAAGAAAACTCAAGGCTGATGAAGGAATTTATTATTTGTTAAGTCAATACCTGTAGCTATGACCCCTGTCTCCCAGCCTCTGTGGGCAGGTAGGAGCCTAACATCCATAAACTCCAGTGATCAAATCCAGACTAATTTCAAATGAACCAACATGTCCCCTCCTGCTTTTTGTAGTTTTTACTTTCCAGACTTTATTGAATCCCTGCTCTGCCTTTTCAGTAGTCTTTCATTTTCCCTTTAAAACACCCAATCACCTCTGTACAAATTGAAGTTGAGTTCAGTCCACACTGGACTCTTTTATGTTGCAATGGTCATTACTGATTAAAATCTGTCCTTCTCACTTTAGTGTCCAACATTGTTTATCTCTAACAGAAGGAAGCATCCTTTTCCTCTCCTTTTTAAGCAGTGAGACTTACTACACTCTAATATATTTCCTCAAAGATTACCCCCACACAGTTCTCTTGAGTCTCCATGCTTTTATATACTTGTTCTGCTTAAAGGGCCCAAGAATCATATATCTTGTTAGTATAGTTTGCATTATCCCAGAAGCAGACCCTGAAATAAGGATTTGAGTGAAGTACTTTATCTGGGAGGAACAGAAAACATCAGCAGGGGAGAAGGGAATTGAGAAAAAGAAGGAAAGCCTCTAGAAAGAAGATATACTATTAATACAGCTACCATGATGGAGAATTGAAGCTTAATTTCACTGGGAAACTATGTAAAATGCATACGTCAGAATTATCCCACCAGAGGGGTAATAGAAAATGATATTTATGTGCCAGAGTTGGTTGAAGAATGCTTCTTTCTAGCAAGTAAGAGAAAGAAAAAAGGTGTTAATTTCCTGGCTGCACTAGTGAGCAGAACTGTTCTGTAGAGATCTAGAATGAGCTTTCAAATGGATGCAATCATGGCAGTGAAAGTTTTCCAGGTAACACTGTGATAGACTCAAGGGATATAGGTGCGGCACTGACAGTATATGCTATAGTCTCTGTATGTTCAAATTCTGTTTGTGTCAAGAAAGCAGCAGGTTACAATTTCTCTAAAAAAAAAAAAGGTTGAGAGACTATGCTATGTGTTTTAGTTTCTGCTAATGCCATTGGTTGCAAATCCACAAATGATATTTATCATTTCCCTTTTCTACTACCATTTTAGGTTCCTACACTCACCTAACATTTCTGATGTCCATTGCTTGCCCAGTGGGCAAACCCAGACAGACTGTAGCAGATGCCTTGTCCGTGTCCTCTTGGCTCCTGTTACCATGTTTTGTGCACACTGCATCTCAGTGTCCTTTCATGTCCAACAGTCAGTATCTGTATCACCTTGGCACTGGGCGATCATCAGTCTGCTGGAACTCACTTCGCCTACAGTCAAGGAGACAAAAGCAGATGGGAATTTACACCCACATGGGAGCAATTCAACTAATGACTAATAGACTCAAGGATGTAAGTACTCCAGTTCTCTCACCTTTGTTCACTAGCACTGTGGGATGTCACAAACACTATCCCCAGAGCTCTCCTGGGGGATAGAAACACAGTTTTTCTCCACCATCAGTCTTTGCTTGATACACCATTTCTCACCCTATTCCCCTTCCCAGTCCCATTTCACCTCCTCTCCTAGTAGTTTTTCCTATAAATATCTCCTGTATGAATAATTTTTCATAAGAATTGTTGCTTCAGTGACTGTTTCTAAAGTAACCCAGCTTTAGACACAGACCTTTATTCTGAATGGTTGTAACCTCTGATTACTATGCCCTTGTCAGTCTCTGTGACAGACAATTGCGCAATTAGGGTTTAGAAGCCCTAAGACAGTCAGTCAAACACCTGAGTTCCAGAAATACTCTTCTCTACTGTGAAACAATAGCACTATCTCCTCACAATAATCAGGATCAGTTTTCCCTGCCTTTATATCAATCTGCTTTTTTACCTGGTGTACTGGTATAAAGAGCTCCAAATGACCAGATAGTGACCTAGCCCTAACTTTAGGCTTAGTGGATGCCTTAGTATGTCTTCTAGTATTACCACTTCCCAAGTGGGTAATTGTGAGTAATGGTGAGTATCACCTTTTTAAGGGATACAGCATCATACAATGGCTGTTGGTTTTAAGTATATATATAGCGTATTGAATGAGAATGTCCCAAAATTGCACGGTATCATCTCTAAGCTAATGCCTTAGTTGAGCCTTTCAGAGGCCATAGTTCTAGGAGGCACCTGTTTTGGGAGAATGTGATAAATTGTAGGTACACTGAATCTGTGATCACGGACCCCAAGAGGCATCTGGTTAGCTGAAAGTGGGCCGTTTGGTCAAGGATGGTATATGCAGGATCCCATGATGACAGATCACACACTAGGTGTCATGAATATTTCCCCTATATTTTCTTCTAGGAGTTTTATAGTTTTAGGTCTTATGTTTACATCTTTAAATCCATTCTGAGTTAGCCCTTAAATGCTTGAGTTAAGTCAAGTGACTGCAGGCAGGAAAGCATAACCCATATCTCTCTTGAAAAGCACCGTTCAGTAGAACTCTTTGCAATGATGGTGGTGATGTATATTTGTGCTGTGCAGTGTGATAGCCACTGGCCATATGTGGATATTGAACCCTTGCAATGTGGTTGCTATAACTGATGAATTGCATTTTGTGTTTTATTTAGTTAAATTTAAAATTAAGTGGTCACATGTGGTTAGTGTATTATGTTGAAGAGCATAGGCATAGATCAATGGTTTAAAACATTTTACTAGTCCATCTCATAAAATGATTTTGAAAGTTTATTTATGCTCATGCTTATTTTAAAATTAACATAAAAACTTCCCTCATATGTTTAAATAATTAAATGTATAAATATATAACTATATATATAATATATAAACTATTAAGTGTTTATAATAAAATGTCAGTTTGTATCAGCTAAGTGCCTCTAAGTAGACTGACACCATATAGTAATTTGAAAAAGGAAATTATAGTGGAAGAATTATTTTAGAAATGAATCCCTTATCAGATATTTGATTTACAAATATATTCTCCCATTCTGTAGGTTGCCCTTTCACTCAACTGTTTCTTTTGCTGTACAGAAACTTTTTAGTTTAGTGTAGTCCCACTTGCCTTTATTTGCTTTTGTTGCTTGTGCTGTTGGTATGATATCCAAGAAATCACTGCCAAGACCAATGTCATGAAGATTTCCCCTATATTTTCTTCTAGGAGTTTTATAGTTTTAGGTCTGATGTTTACATCTTTAAATCCATTCTGAGTTAGTTTTTGTGTCTGGTGTAAGATAAAGGTCCAATCTTATTCTTTTGAATGTGGATATCCAGTTTTCCCGTTACCACTTATTGAGGACACTGTTCTTTTTCATTGTGTATTCTTAGCACCTTGTTGAAGATCAGTTGACTGTATATGCATGGATTTACTTCTGGAGTGTCTATACTGATTGGTCTGTTTGTGTTTATGCCAGTACCACACTGTTTTGATTACTATAGCTTTATAGTATATTTTGAAATCAGGAAATGTGATACATCCAGCTATATTGTTTTTCCAAGATCTTTTTGGCTATTTGGAGTTCTCTGTAGTTCTATATGTATTTTAGATTTTTTTTTCTGTTTCTTTAAAAAATGTCATTGGGATTTTGATACAGGATACATTGAATCTGTAGATCACATTGAATAGCATGAACATTTTAACAATATTAATTCTTCCCATCCATTGATATCTTTCCATGTATTTATGTATTTTTAATTTATTTCAGTAACATTTTTATAGTATTTAGTGTACAAGTCTTTCACTTCCCTAGTTAAGTTTATTTGTAAGTATTTTATTCTTTTTGATGCTATTATAAATGGTATATTTTTCCTAATTTCCTTTTCAGATAGTTTGCTATTAGTGTATAGAAATGCAATAGTTTTTTTATGTTGATTTTGTGTCCTGTGACTTTAACGAGTATATCTGGTATATCTGATAAGAAGTTAATTTCCAAAGTATATGAGGGAATTTGACATCTCAATAGCAACAGCAAAAAGAAAAAGCCAAACAACAAAACCCTGTTAACTCAATTTAAGAAATTGACTAAGGACCTAGACAGATAGTTCTCCAAATAAATATGAAATGGCCAACAAATACATGAAAAGATGCTGAACATCACCCATCATCAGGGAAATGCAAATCAAAACCACAATGGGATATCACCTCACAGCTGTTAGAATGGCTATTATCAAAAAACCAAACCAAACAAAAGAAAGCAAGTGTTGGCAAGAATGTGGAGAAATTGGAAATCTTATATGTTGTTTATGGGAATGCAAAGCAGTACAGCCACTATGGAAAACAATATAGAGGTTCCTCAAAAAATTAAAAATATGCCTCCCATCTGATCCAACAATTCCACTTCTGGATATTTATCCAAAATAACTGAAATCAGAACGTTGAAGAGATATTAGCACTACCATTTTCATTACAGAATTATCCATAATAGCAAAGATGTGGAAATAATCTAAATGTTAATTGACAGATGAATGGATTAAAAAATATGGTATATATATACAATGAAATATCATTCATTCTTTAAAAGGAAGGAAATCCTTCCATCTGCAACAATATGGATGAACCTTGAGGACATTATGTGAAATAAGCCAGTTTTGATTTCATTTATATGAGGTATCTAAAATAGTCAAATTCATAGAATCAGACTGGAATGGTGGTTGCCAGGGAGGGAGGGGAAAATAGGGAGTTGTTAATCAATGGGTATAAAATTTCAGTTATACAAGATCCATAACTTCTATGGATCTGCTGTACAACACTGTGCCTATGGTAATACTGTATTGTGCACTTAAAAATCTGTTAAAAGGGCAGATGTCATGTTAAGTAGTCTCATCACAACAAAAACAAAAAGAACATTTCCTCTAATGAAATAAAAACTGAATAGGCAGATTCAAAACACTCACTGTATTTCAGTGAATGAAAAACATTAATAAAGATTTAAAAAATCTAAGACATTTTCTGGTAAACTCATTGACTTTCAAGTTTAAAGGATACTTGCAGGCATCTAGGGATGCTCACTTAAAGAGAAGGTCACTTAAGAAAGAAAATTAGAGAATGACGCTAGAGTTCTTGAGATGACAGTAAACAATAGAGAAACTGTTTCAGTGTATAAAAATGAAATAAATATAACCCAGCATTCCTATGACCAGTTGTCTTGTCATCCACTGTAAACACAAAATGAAGATAAGTTTGACAGACCCAAGGATCAGGAAGTAAAGCATTTGATTTCTAGATGCTAAAATATGTACTTGTGAATAATGTCCATTTAGTCAAAAAATATCTAAATATCACAGAAAATAAAAATATAAAGTGGAATGCAAAAGCTTTATTTTTAAAAATAAAGATGGTTGATATGAATACTTTAACTCTTAAAAGACCAAAACAAAACAAAGAATTATTAATTATAACAGGATTTGGAGTTATAGAGAATTAGCTATGAAGAAGTAAAAAGGCCCCAAACATTGCCAAGTGAATGAATATCCGATATATTCAGCATCTTCTCCTATCTCTGGCACTGAGATAGAGCGCTCAGGAAGAATTAGCCCCACCCCCACTTGCCCTTGAGCCCTGAACCTCCTTGGAAAGGGCAGGGCTGGGCATGTCACTGAACGGTAGAGAAATTGCTGAGGCACTGCCACTGGTGAGACTTGCTGGGAATCTGCGTAGGGTTCGGTGGGAGCCATTACTGGGGATGTGCTATGTATCAGAACCTGCTATAAAGTCATTAGAGGAGATACCAGAAGAAATGGTGTTCTGCAAGAACTCAGCACTGGAAACTTGTCACTCTACAGGAGCCAGAAGCAGAGAGAGCTGTACCGTGTGGGACCCAGCACTGGAGAATCACACTCTTCAGGAACTGAGTACTGGTGGATGGATGCACACAGGGAGTCATGGCATCAGAAGACTGCCTGCTGGTAGAGCAGCACAAAACTAGGCAGGTTCTGTGTCCGTTCCAGAGGAGACCCAGTGATGGGGTCACCAAGCTGGGCCTGGGGCTGTGACCTCTCTGAGGAAATGCACGTTCTAGGAACACAGCTGGGGCAGAGAGACACTGGGTGTCCCCATACATAGTATCAACTGTAAAGTAGGAGCAAGGAAAACCCAAAACAGCAGCACATTGGAACAGGGAAGTAACACCTCTTTCTTTTGCAGTATTCCTCCTGCTCATCTAATGATAATGCTCAATGTCACGTTTGCTGCAAAGGATAGATGCTTAAGGGTCTAAGTCCATTATCACAGGACAGATGGTAAAGAGTGAATTTGGACTGAGAGGCAATAAATTGATAACTGGCACACAGGTATATTGTGACTTTAGCATTAATAAATCTGTAACCTCAACCTTTAAATATACATAATTTACATAAGTAGCATTGTGCTTTTCTACCATTGTCATCCCTTTATAACAAACTCTTCAATAACCAGAAATATTTTCTTTTTTCTTTTTATTTAAACAAGTATTTCCACTTTACTTCTAAATAACTTCACATATTTCATTCATAATTACTTCACATTTCTCTGACACAAAATATGTTTGTGAACTGAAATTAAATATTTACTTATTACCATAAGGTAGAATATGGAAATTTGAGGAGTTTTGTATTAGATATGTCACCAATTCTTTTCAGTCCTTCCTATAAAAATACCAAAAATCACATACTAATCTATAAACTATTTTTAATACTTTCTTACCTGATTACTTGACAAGGACCTCCTTCAATTTGTCAAAACAAAGAATTAGAAATCATGGTTTTGCCAAAGAATATGTAACCCAGTCATTAGAGTCATTCATTTTTTCAATCTTTTTGAAGTATACGAAAAAGTCTTTAAGACAGACAACAAAGGCTCAAATTAACCTGTTACTCTTTCGCTCAAAATCTTATATTCAAAGAATTGATAAAACTGGAATAGAACCAATTCTATAAAATTAGAAGCTTTTTTTCTCTTGAACTGTGAAGAGACTTATAGTCATGCTAATTTTGAAAAATTTTAAAGTGCCGGAAAAAGGCATAACAGATGAGTAAAGAAGACATTTGAGAATTTTTACAAGTAAAGATAAATTAATAATTTTATTTTGTGAATTTTGAAAATTAATGTAATAATTATGCATATGAAATAATCAGAGTGGAGCAATATTATTGAGAGGGAGGGCTTATTCATATTGTAGGGAGGGTGATTTTCTAAAGTGTAGGCCATTACATCTCAGATTGCTCTTTGGGAATGTTGTATGCTACAGCTGTGCATAAATAGTTGTCTGACACCCATAGGCGTTCTGAGCTTTGGTTCAGATTTTCAGAAATCTTGACCCTGTAGCTATCAGAGATAAGTGTTTCTTTTAGAAACACATAAAAACTTTCTGATCCCTTTCCTATACTGGAGACACCAGAAGAAAGATTAGGTGAGTTGAATACAGATCAATAAAAATTATCCAACTGGAAGAACACAGAGAAAAAAGAATCAAGAAAAATGAACAGAACCTCAGTGATATGAGAAATGTATCAAAACTCTAGCACATGGGTGAAGTCCCTAAAAGGTGAGGAAATATTTGAAGTAATAGGAAACATTTTCTGAAATTTGATGAAAAAAGTGTCAACTTCCAGATCCAAGATGCTCAGCAAACCCCAAGCAGAGTAAATACAATTAGGCACATTATAGTAAAATTGATGAAAACCAAAGAGAAAGAGAAAACCTTGAAAGCAGCCAGAGAAGAAAATAAATATTATACACAGTGGAACAATGTTATAGACCGCGATCTGACTTCACATCAGAGTCAACGGAGGGAAAAGACAACAGAAGAAATTTATTTAAAATGCTAAAAAAAATAGCTTCTCAATCCAGATTTCTCTATCCCGCAAAAATATCTGTGAAAACCGAGGTAAAATAAAGGCATTTTTATACAAATGGATGTATTCAATTCCATGAGACTTGCACTACGAGAAATGTAAGAGGAAGTTTTATTAATTCAGCTGAAGGGAAATGACACCAGGAAGTAATTCAAATATACGGGAATAAAGAGCACCAGAATTACAATAAGTGAATAAATATAAAGGATGGTATATTTCTTCTTTTCATTTCCTTAAAAGGCAGCTGACATCTTAAAGCAAAAAGAATTACTTTGTATAGGGATATTATAATGTATGTAGAAGTAAATGGTGTTAACAATATCCCAAAGGATAAGAGGTGGCAGGTATATGAAATCACACTGCATAGGGGTTTGTATTTGTAAAGTAGGAATTGTAAAGTGACCAAATAGTAACTTTGATTTGTAAAGCATGCATATAATTACATATATAGAAAATTAATTAGTAAAAATACATGTGGTTATAATAATTATAGGAAATAAAATCAGGTACTAAACATATTTGATCAGCCCAAAGTAGTCAAGAAAAAAGCAATAGAGAGAAAACAATTTGGGAAAAATAGAAAAGAAATTGCAAGATGGTAGACTTAAATGTAACGATGTCAATAATATTTTATTTGGTCTAAACATTCTAGTTAAAAGGCAATGATTATCAGACTGGTTAAACAACAAAACCCAAGTAAATGTTAACTGTATGAAAGGCACATTACCCAAAGTGATCCAGGTAGGTTGAAAATAAAGGGTTGGAAAAAGAGATACCTTATACCATGCAAACAATGACACAAGATAAAGCTAACATGTCTGTTTCAGACAAGATAGTCTTCAAAATAAGGATCTATTCATCAGGAATACAGAAGTCATAAATCTGTATGCACCTAAAAACAGAACTTCCAAATACATGAACCAAAATTGACAGTTAATGGGAGAAACAGATGATTTCATAGTTATAGTTTAAAATTTTTAACATTCTTCTCACAGTATTTGATAAATAGGTAGATAAAAAAACAGTAAAGGGCAGTATATACAAATACAAAATCATTATTGTACACCTGAAACTACATTATATGTCAATTATATCTCAATAAAAAACTGAGTCATGATACAAAAGATCTGAATAACATTATCACCAAACTGATATTTATGAAACAGCACATTGAATAATTCTTTTTAAGTGAATGTTGTTGAACAGTCACCAAGATATAACACATTATATCATAAAATAAGCCTCAGTAAAATTGAAAATATTGAAATTTTAGAGCTGTTCTCTAACTGCAAAGCAATTGAATTAAAAAAAATTAATTACATATAAACTCCCAAATATTTGGAAATTAAATAGCATGCTTCTAAATAACTTAGAGATCAGGTAAGAAATATTAAAAGAAATGAGAAAATATTTTGAACTGAATGAAAATGGCAAAACATCAAATTGTGATATTCGGCTAACAGAGGTCATGAAAATTTTATCTTTAAATGTCTATATTAGAAAAGGAGGAATATTTAAAAGAAGTTATTTAATTTTTAGGTGAAATAGGTGATGGGGGAAAAGTTAGTGAGAATGTCCAATATCTTGATCTGGGTGATGGTTACTTGAGTGTATATCCTCATCCTGTATACTAAGATATGTGCATTTTATTGTATGTGCCTTGATTTAAAAAATAGTAAAATAAATAAATAAATAAAATCTCAATTTTATAAACTAAAAAAGAAGAGAAATTTAAGTGCAAAATAAGTATAAGAAGGAAGTAATAAAATTGAAGAATCAGTGAAATATAGACAACAGAACATTAACAAAGCTAAAGTCAGGGTTATTTTTGGAGAAGACTGATAACATTGATCTAGCAAGACTGATCTAGAAGAAAAGAGAAAATACAAATTACTTATATCACAAATAAAAGAGGATATCACTACAGATCCTGTAAACATTAGAAAAGTGTTATTTTATTACATTATGGGGTTAATTCTAACAATTCTATGCCAATACATTTCAAAGCTTAAATGAAATGGATAAATTCCTTGAGAAATATAATTTACCAAAAGTGCCTTAAGAATAAAGGCAACATCTGAAGACCCCTATAGTTATTAAAGAAAATTCATTTGCAATCAAAAGCCTTTATATAAAAAAAAGGCAGATGCAGATGGCTATACTGATGAATATTATAAAACATTCAAGAAAGAAATAATCCCAGTCTTGTGCAATATCTTTCAGAAAACAGAGGAGTAAAGGAACTGAACCAAGTCCTTTTAAGAAATCAGTACAATCCTAACACAAACCTAACAAAAACATTACAAAAAAGAAAATTACCAATCACTATCACTCATTACCACAGGCACAAAATCCTTAATAATACATTAACAAATCAAATCTAGAATTATATAAAAAAGAACACATTATGATCATGTAGAGTTTACCCTAGGAAAGCAAGATTGGTTCAACATTTGAAGATGATTGACCACATTAGCAGAATAAAGGAGAAAAAAATAATTTGATCATATCAATTGATACAGAAAAAGGATTTGATAAAATTCAACATCTATGCATGAGAAACATTCCCAGACAACTAGAAACAAAAGGAATCTTTTTCAAATTTTTTAAAGAGGAAATATACAAAAAAATCTCATAACAAAAATCAAGTTTAATGGTGAAATATGGAACACTTGTCCCTTAAAATCAGGAAAAAAGGCAAGGATGTTTGCTCTCATCACTTGCATTCAGCATTATAGTGGAGATGCTAACTAGTCTAATAAAGCAAGAAAGAGGGAAGAAAGGCATAGAAATTGGAAAGATACAAGTAAAATTGACTTTATTTACAGTCCTAAGGAATCAAAAGACAAGAAACACAAAACAATAACCTACTAGAATAGCCCTCTCCAGAATTCAGCATCAAAATACATAAAATCCTTAGAGAAATAAATTTACCAAAAGATTTTCAAACTTCTACACTGAAAATTACAAAATGTTGGTGAGCAAAATTAAAGAAAACCTATATAAGTGAAAAGCTAAATCATATTTATGGGCTTAGTATTTTTCAGATATAATTCCCCCTCAATAGTTACATAGATCCACCATAATCATAGCCAAAATTGTTGCATATTTATTTTTGTAAAAAATTATTTTCAACAAATGGTGCTGGTTATCTATGTAGAAACAAGTAAACTTCAGCCTAGCTTATATCATTTAGATATTATTTGAAATTGATCATAGGCCAAAACATAAAAGTCAAAAAAGATAAAACTTCTAGAAAAAAATAAAGGGGAAAATCTCACAATCTTAGGTTAAAGACTTTTTTGATAGGACATAAAAAACACTAGCCATAAAATAATAAAGACTAATAAATTGGACTTCACCAAAATTTAAAACTCTGGCCTTCAAAGGATAACAGAAAAATAAAAAGGCCAAGTCACAGGCTGTGAGTAAAATTTATAATGCATAAATTTGAAAAAGGACTTGTATCTAAAATATAAAAAAAATTCCTATGATTCAGTAATTGGATAAAAAAATTTAAAGGGACAAAAGACTAGGATAAATACATCACAAAAGAAGATACAGTAATGGTTAATAAGTATGTGAAAATATTAGTTATCAGGGAGATGTAAATTAAAGCCAACATGAAGTAAGATTTCATGCCTCTGGAATGGCTGATGCTAAGATGACTTATTACCACTGCTGGAGTGGATATGAAATAATTGGCACTCTCATACATTTCTGGCAGGTGTATAAAATGGTACCATCAATTTGGAAAACAATTGGGCAGTCTCTTAAAAGTTTAAATATCCTTTTATTATATATGACTTAATAGTTTCACTCCTATGTGTTTACCTAAGGGTATGAAAACATCACTCAGAGATACACAGGCTAATACTTAGAACAGCTTTTTTTGTAAATCCAAAAATTGGAAATAAGCCAAATGTATATCAATAAATGAATAGATAAATTGTGGAGTGTTCATGAGATGGAATACTACTCAAAGCAACATAAAGAAATGAAATAGTGATGGCTATAATATAGATGACAAGACATACTGAGCAAAGAAGGCAGCCACAAAAAAGTACTTAAGTTATGCCATTTACATAAAGTTCTAGAATCGGTGAAACTAACTTAGGGTGATTATAGTCAGATCTGTGGTTATCTGGCAGTGAGGATGGGGAGAACTGATTACAAGGGAGAAGAGAACTTTTGGGGGTATTGGAAATATTCTTTATCTCATTTGGGAAGGTGGGCACAAGGGTGTGTACATTTGTCAAAACACATTAAACTGTACACTTAAAAGTGTATGCCTTTGAATTTATTTAGTACTGTATTAATAAAGTTAAAGAATATTTTGCCTCAATATGGCTCTGTAGGTCCCCAACTCATAGTCTGGGGGTGGGCCTGGGTCACTGCTGGTGAGCAGGTGTTGCAGATGGAAAAAAAGAGCTGGAAATGAATTTGGGAGAGAAAGGACAAGACAGAACTCGAGGCACCAATGGTTCTGTCCTGTCACGGTGTGCAAGCATAGCGTCTGCAGAGTTGAACAGCTGCCACTTTACTTCTGTTTTCCAAACTGTGTACAAATTCCTCTAATGCAGAACCCTGCAGAGAATTCTGGGAAAACAGGTTTCAGATTAACTAAGTTGACATAATACAAACCCACCTGAGTAACCATGAATCACTATAATTCTGTTTCCAGAAGTGAGAAAAACCCAAGCTTTATAATTTACACCCACCAACGACTGAGAAAATTGGGGAAAAAAAAATCTAAATTCACCGGTTTTCTAAAGGGTAATTTTTCCACTTGATATTGTTAGCTGTCAAATTCACTTCTTTTTATTTGCACACGTGAAATTTATTCATGAAAGACTATGTATGGTGCATTCTAAGCAGCAGGGTATTTCTAAAATCTCTTTGCATTCACTACTCAGTTTTTTTTCCTTTTCATCTTACTTCCTTCATGTTTATCATCCAGCTATTATTATGTATGCCTTGTAAATATGTAATTACACAACAGGTTTGCATCTAGCCGAACAGCCCTCTTTCAGTAGGAGGGGGATATTTATAAGCACAGCTGCTGTTATTAGGGACGGAAAAAGGATAGAAAGGTGCACTTCTCTTGATTATTCTGGAGCTGCACAATGAATCTGTGACCAGAAATCACTACTTTCTACCAAGTTTAGAGGCAGGATGTGACTTCTCTTAGGCAACTAATGAGCAACTCTGACGCCTGTGAGTGAATTGCTAGTAAGCATAGTATGTATACTTATCCTGGTGCCCTGAAACTTGCATTCTTTCTAAACTGCTTTCCTTTTTCAACATTCTCACTTTGTTATTCACATTTGATCATTTTTTGATCTAGGAAAAATTTTAAAACATGGAAATTATTTTCTTTATTACCTTATTCAGTTAGTCACCAAATTTCATGAATTTTTATTCATTTTTCTGTTTAACATTTATTAAACATTTACTAGGTTCTGGGAAAGAAGAAGGGTGAAGAGGAGAGGAGGGAGAAGGATGAACATAAGCGTGCCACAGGCCCTACCCTCCATCCAGTCCCTGGCTGCTGGTCTCCTCCACGCCCAGAAGGGTCAAGGGGGGTTTGCTCTTTACATGACCCACTAAGAAGGGTGCCCAACACCAACCAGTCAAGTTTACGCTCTGTTGCACACATCTGAATGCATCACTTCCCTGCCCTGTTTCTGCTTTCTCTGTATCCCATAGACTTATCTCCCATTAGTCCTCTCCTACCACATTTATTTCTTGCTGTTCCCATGCACATTCAGTCTTACCTCACTCTGTCAAACCCTTTCCTCTTGTCCTCAGTGCATTAGGTGCAAGCCCTTCGCCCAGACTTTGCTCCTGCTGAGACAGGGACCGTGGGTGTAGTCAGAGTAGGGTGAGGGCCTCTGGAAAAAGCAGGGCGGGATATTTAGAGTCAGAACACTATAACAATGGGCAAAGAAGTCCCTTTTGAAACTCTGTGTTAAGCATTATGCAAAGTCAAGGTCACACTAATCCTCTAGGATCAAGATACCAGATATAGACATCTTCAGTGAGGTCAGTTAAAGGTCAAAAGGCCAGGAGCAACTTGGTCTAGAATGCTTGAGTGTTTCACAAATAAACAAGGGTATCTCAGTATAACCCTTGACTTGACTGTAAACAGCCCTGGCAAGCAGAGAACAACCCAGCCCACCTTGAGGGCAGGGCAGGTGGTACAAGTCCACACCCCTAAGCCTTTTTTTCATGTTCTCAAAAAATCCTCATTTGCCTATAAACCCCCCTAGACAACGCACCACCCTGGACTCTCTTGTCCCCTCCTGGCGTGAGCCGGGAGCTCTGTCCTTCCACTTTATCTCTAAATAAGAGCCTTCCACTTTATCTCCTACCCTGCCTGTTTGCTAAGCTCCTTCTTCGGCTTCGTGAACAAGAACCCCGGCCTCACTGCTGTCCTACCTCCTGGGGTGCTTCTCTTTCTTCTCTTCATATCCAACCCAGGCTTCAAAATCCATTTTGATAATTCCTTGTCCTGTATATGCATTTCCAATTAGTAAACATCATGTGCTAATGTAATTATATTTATTTCATAATTATATTTGTTTCATGGGTGTATGTTTTCCTAAGTTGTTACTTAAGCCTTATTTGCTTTTTATGCTGTATAACTGCTGGCAGGCTGTTTAATTCACAGAAAACTGCAATGTAGTGATGAGGAGCCCAGATTCTGAAACCTCACACTGGATTTAATATCTGGATTTCTTTTTACTGTCTGATCTTGGGCAAGTTATTTAATTTCTCTGGGCCTCAGTGCCTTTATCTTGAAAGAGTAGATGATAATGTTACCTCTTTCATAGCACTGATACAGAGATTGAGTAAAAATACTGGCAAAGTATTTAGAAAGGTGACTGCAACATAGTTAAGCATCAAGTGAATATTAGCTATCATTAATAGTAGTACTAAGTAAATATTTGTTAATGGAAAACAGAGAGGCACATATACTACTGTAACTCTAGGGGAAAATCCTGGGGCAAAAATACCTTTGAAACTGAAATCAGTCAAAGGGAGAAATAAAGTTAAGAAACACATTTATTTGTTACCAGCAGTCATCCCGTCTCTCTCTTGACCAAGCTGTAGCAGAAGAGAGCTCCACCCAACCTCTCCAGTCCAGAAATACCCTCCCACACTCTTGTGATTGCCTATTATTATGTAGACGGCTACCTTTCTCCACCCCTTGAAACACCTACTGATATGCAGATGCACTAAAGCCAGGCCAGGGGAGAGATTCTGGAAATAATTGCAAATTTACCCATAACTACAATTAATAAAATAGTTAACAAGAGCAAAAGAATATATCCATGTGAATAATGACATGAAAAACTACTGATTTTGTTTATAGTAAAAAATACATAATCTCCAAAGTTTCCCCCTTTGTCATACTCACCTAGCAACCCTTCAGTCCTGGTCAAACCATACTCTCCACTGGCCACCACTGAGGCTGCACAGTTGGACTTGTTTGGAGAAAACACACAATAACACTGACTGAATATGGGCACTCATATTTAGTCAACTGTCAGTGGTGCCTGGGAACTCCGTTTCCCTAGTCCATCCAGTCTTTGATTATCCTTGGCCAAACTATTTCATACCTTCTCCTTACTTCTTAATCCTTCATCAGCTTCTCCTCCATCTTAAACTTAAGCTGAAAACCTAGCTTCCTGTTGTAGTAAACAGAAAAGAGCTTCTGTAGGTCCTTGCGAATACATTTTCCTACCTTCTTATCCTTAATTCTAAAGGACTCTGCCCTCCCTGCCACTACTATGATAAGTAGTTAGTGCTCCTATCTAAGGCCACCCCCTTAAATTTTGCACTAGATCTTGTTCCTCTTGATTACCTAAGAACATCCTTCCAAGCATCCCTTCTCTGTCTTGCTTACATGATTAATATTTCCCTCTGTACTGGATCATTCTCTTCTTCATACAAACAGACAGTTATTTCTCTGATCAAAAATATCTTCTCTTGATCACCACTTTTCCCTCCAGCTATCAGGCCATTCCTCTGCTGCTTTACAGCAAAATTCCACAAGAGTGGTCTATATTCTTTTCTTGCCAATGGGTTTCAGCCCCGGGTAAGTTCACTATGGATTCAATGTGACCAAAGAAATTGGCAGCAAAACGTTCTTGGGGTGAATGGGTTATATCCAACTTTATTTCCAGGTGGCAGGTCAGTCACTAAAATCCCGTTCACTCAGAGCGAGTCTGTATGCAGCAAGCAGGTCTCTTCCTCTGGGCCCCTCTGTCTGCATAGCTGTCCTCTGGGCCCCTCTGCACAGTCTCCCCACAGAGCCATCCTCTGGGCCTCTGTCCTCGGCACTGCCACCACTGCAGCCTCTGTTCTGCTCTCCTGCAGCCTTGCAACCATGCCACCATGTCACGCCCAGAGCACTGGGCGGAGCTCTTTATATAGAGTCAACAGCCACGTATTGCCCACAGGTGTGCAGTGAGCAAGGCAACCAGGGCCAGGTGAGAATCCTGGCCACAGGAATTCTCATTTTATCCACACTCCACCCCTCCAGGATTCTCTCCTCTCAATCTATGTGTCCTCAGTCCTCTGCAATGGTCCCTGTGCAAGGAAGCTCAAACATTGTTCTCCAGCCTTTCCAGCAAAAAGTCTTGCAGACACACAGGCCAGACTCGTGGCTCTGTCTCTGACTTCTGCCTCTTTAGTCTTAATGGCTTGAACTGCTGCACTGGTTTCAGTTGTTGCCATAGCTCCAGTAAGATCCTATTTTGGCTTCCTGTCCAATTTCTTTCCATCTACTCCTGCCTGTATTAAATCAACCCACATCTGGGTCCTCATAACCTTCATGGGGCCCCTTGAATTCTTCTTCTGAGTCACAGGTCTTATTTCTTTCTGGGTTCTTGTTGCTTCAGCTACTGTACATGTCACCTCAAGGCGGGCTGCACTGTGAGCACTGTCAGGGAAGACACGACAGAACAATTCCATCCACCCCTGAGTCCCACAGATGCAGGAGCGAAGCTGGTATTGACTCCGAGGGCTTCTGCCTAAACCAGGAGCCCAATTCCACCTGCTCAGCCTGAGTATAGGGGCAGACCATAGAGTGCTCCACGACCTGGGGAGGGGGCCGCTCCTCTCCTTGGGGAACTTTCAGCTGCTGGGTATTTATTTTCTTTACAACCACGGAGCATGCTTTCAGTACAGGAGGCGTCAGTGCCTCTGGCATCACCCCTTCATCTTTCTTTAGCTCCTCCATTTCTGGGGCTGATGGCACCTCTCTCTCCCCTCCCCTGAGTGCCTCCTCTGCTACACCCTTTACCTTTTCTACTGTACCTCGCAGCAATGCTACCTCGGTCTTCAGAAGGTCTCTTACCTTCAGCTCAATGCTTCCCAGCTGATGTTCTCATACCACCTCCACCTGTGCTTCCCTCAGGAGTTCGTCTTTTTCCTTGATGGCCTCTTCCTCCTTCAGAACACCTGGCATCTCTGTCGTCTCATCTCCAATGGCACCTTGCTGCTGGTGCTCTTGTATCAATGCCATCTCTTTCTTCAGGGAATCCACAAAAGTGTGCAGCTCGCATTCTCATGCCACCTCCTCTTGCATCAATGCCATTTCCCTCCTCAGGGAATCCACAGAAGTTTGCAGCTCAAGTTCTCATGCCACCATTTCTTGGGTTTCCTCTGTAGACTTTTTTAATACTTTGAGAAGCAGCCAACCCACAGTCCCCACTGCCTCATGGGCACTCTGCTTCTCAAAGGATCTGCTTACTTTACCAAGGGCCCCCCCTACTGCCTCAGGTGTCATCTCCACTTGCCTCCAGTCCCGGGGTGGGACCCAGTCCTCTAGGAGGCAAGCCACCTCAGACCATATACCCACTGGGGGATGATCCACTGTTTCCCCATTCACAGGGGCAGCCTGATGAAACACCCCTCCCATAAGGGCAGCTTGTCTTTTTCCTTGGTTAACAACGAACCCTGCCAACTTTCGCCAATTGTCTTGCCAATGGGTTTCAGCCCTGGGAAAGTTCGGTATGGATTCAATGTGACCAAAGAAATTGACAGCAGAGTAAAAGATTAAAGATGGCGGCGTGAGAGGTGAGACAGCTTCCTCCTAAAACCACATATAATATGAAAATAAAGCTACTACAACTACTCTTGAAAGAGCAATGGGAAAGAGGACTACAGCAAACTGCATACACCTGGAGACAAGAGCAGCCCTCACAGAAAATGGTAATGTACTAAAGCTGTGGTCCTGCGGGATCCAAGCCCTTCCCCCATCTCAGCTCACCAGCAGGAGGAACAGGAATGGAGCAGAGAGGGAGTGGAGAACTGGGTCTGCTGAATACGTAACTCTGGAGCTCTGCTCTGGGAGCACAAACCTACATTTCATGGTGCTTGTAATTAGGGGGTTGGAAAGCTAAGACAGGCAGAATTCCTGGAGAGACTAAGATTCCAGCTGCTTGTGGAAAGCAGGGATCCATACCCAGCTGCTCGGGGACAAAAGAAAGGCGGGCAGTCTGAGAGACTTCCTAACAAAGAAGCTCTTAGCAAGAGGGCTGTTAAAGGGGCAAGGATTGCACAGAGCTTACTGCTCAGGAGAAAGGACAGTTAGACAAAATTGTCTGGGTGCACTCTGCCCAGCAGATTGGGAGTTTTCATGATCTTCAGGTGCTCCAGCTCCTTGGCTGCTTACACCGCTCCAAGAACCCTTTCTGTGACAGGCAGACAAGTGTGCCTTTCTCCTGGCCAGCTCCATCGGGTTTGCAAACTGGGACCCTTGCCTCGTGTTAGGCCAGCCAGAGGGAAGATCTGTCTACAGCAACTAAAAACGCAAAGCACAGAGGCTTATACCTGTGTGCTCAGCCCACTGGTTCAGGCAGTGGAGAAAAGCATAGCAGCCAGGAACCAGGAAACAGCCCTTTCCTCCCCGGAGGCATCAATACCACTCCCCTACAATCCCCGACATGGCTTCAGGGGCTCAGCAGCTCGAGAGAGTAGAGCTTCTGGGCACTAGACGGTGCCATACACAAATATGAAATGCCAAAGAAACCAGGTCCAGAGTAAAATTATGAATACAACTCCTGAGAAAGATTTAAATGATATGGACCTTATGACTCTCCCTGAAAGGGAGTTCAAAATAAAAATCATTAACATGCTCATGGAGGAACAGAAAGATATTCAAGAACTCAGGAATGAATTCCGGTCGGAGATCCAATCATTGAAGAACACAATGGACGGTATTAAAAGCAGATTGGATATGGTGGAGGAGACGATAAATGAAATAGAAACTAGAGAAGAGGAATACAAAGAAGCTGAGGTACTGAGAGAAAAAAAGGATCTCTAAGAATGAAAGAATATTGAGAGAACTGTGTGACCAATCCAAACAGAACAATATTCACATTATAGGGGTACCAGAAGAAGAAGAGAGAGAAAAAGGGACAGAAAGTGTCTTTGAGGAGGTGACTGCTGAAAACTTCCCCAATCTGGGGAAGGAGATAGTCTCTCAGGCCATGGAGGTGCACAGATCTCCCAACACAAGGGACCCAAGGAAGACAACAGCAAGACATATAGTAATTAAAATGACAAACATCAAGGATAAGGACAGACTATTAAAAGCAGCCAGAGAGAGAAATAAGATCACATACAAAGGAAAGCCCATCAGGCTATCATCAGACTTCTCAACAGAAACCTTACAGGCCAGAAGGGAGTGACATTATGTATTTAATGCAATGAAGCAGAAGGGCCTTGAACCAAGATTACTTTATCCAGCAAGATTATCATTTAAATTTGAAGGAGGGATTAAACAATTCCCAGATAAGCAAAAGCTGAGAGAATTTGCCTCCCACAAACCATCTCTACAGTGTATTTTGAGGGACTGCTATAGATGGAAGTGTTCCTACGGTTTAATACCTGTCACCAGAGGTAATAAAACCACAGTAAAGAAAATAGAACAGCTAATTACTAAGAAAATGCAAAATTAAATTAACTATCCCCAAAGTCAATCAAGGGATAGGCAAACAGTACAGAATATGATACCTAATATATAAAATATCGAGTAGGAAGATAAAGGAGGAAACAAACAAACAAAAAAAGAACCTTTAGATTGTATTTGTAATAGCATATTAAGTGAGTTGTCAGACTTTTAGATAGTAGGGAAGTTAACCTTGAACCTTTGGTAACCACGAATCTGAAGCCTGCAATGCCAATAAGTACATACCTATCCATAATCACCCTAAATGTAAATGGACTGAATGCACCAGTCAAAAGACATAGAGTCACTGAATGGATAAAAAAACAAGACCCATCTATATGCTGCCCTCAAGAGACTCACTTTAAACCCAAAGACATACACAGACTAAAAGTGAAGGGATGGAAAAAGATATTGCATGCAAACAACAAGGAGAAAAAAGCAGGTGTTGCAGTACTTGTATCAGACAAAATAGACTTCAAAATGAAGAAGGAAGCAAGAGATAAAGAAAGACATTACATAATGATAAAGGGGTCAGTCCAACAAGCAGATAAAACCATTATAAATATATATGCACCCAACACAGGAGCACCAGCATATGTGAAACAAATACTAACAGAATTAAAGGAGGAAATAGAAAACAATGCATTCATATTAGGAGACTTCAACACACCACTTACTCCAAAGGACAGAACAACCAGACAGAAAATAAGTAAAGACAAAGAAGCACTGAACAACACACTAGAACAGATGGATCTAACAGACATCTACAGAACGCTACACTCAAAAGCAACAGGATACACATTCTTCTCAAGTGCACGTGGAACATTCTCTAGAATAGACCACATACTAGGCCACAAAAAGAACCTCAATAAATTCAAAAATATTGAAATCCCACCAACCAACTTCTCAGATCACAAAGGTATAAAACTAGAAATAAATTTTAGAAAGAAATCAAAAAGGCTCACAAATAGAGATTTAACAAAATTCTCCTAATTAATCAATGGGTTAACAACCAAATCAAAACAGAAATCAAAGAATATATGGAGACTAATGACAATAACAACACATAGCCACAACTTCAGTGGGACACAGCATAGGCAGTTCTATGAGAAAAGTATGTTGCAATCCAGGCCTATTTAAAGAAGGAAGAACATTTCCAAATGAATAGTCTAAAGACACAATTACTGAAATTGGCAAAAGAAGAACAAATGAGGCCCAAAGTCACCAGAAGGAGGGACATAATAAAGATCAGAGAAGAAATAAATAAAATTGAGAAGAATAAAACAATAGAAAAAATCAATGAAACCAAGAGCTGGTTCTTTGAAAAAATAAACAGAATAGATAAACCCCTAGTCAGACTCATTAAGAGAAAAAGAGAATCTACACATAAACAGAATTAGAAATGAGAAAAGAAAAATCACGACGGACCCCACAGAAATAGAATTCTGAGAGACTATTATGAGAATTTATATGCTAACAAGCTGCAAAACATAGAAGAAATGGACAACGTCTTAGAAAAATACAACCTTCCAAGACTGACCAAGCAAGAAACAGAAAAACTAAACAGACCAATCACCAGCAACAAAATTGAATTGCTAATCAAAAAACTAGCCAAGAACAAAACCCCCAGACCAGGCGGATTCACCTCTGAATTCTACCAGACATATAGAGAAGAAATAACACCCATTCTCCTTAAAGTTTTCCAAAAAATAGAAGAGGAGGGAATACTT
>JAQQAC010006877.1:5396602-5497356 GCA_029783875.1 Phataginus tricuspis | reverse complement strand
AAACTACTAGAACTAATATCTGAATTCAGCAAAGTTGCAGGATACAAAATTAACACACAGAAATCTGTTGCTTTCCTATACACTAATGATGAACTAACAGAAAGAGAAATCAGAAAAACAATTCCATTCACAAATGCATCAAAAAGGATAAAATACCTAGGAATAAACCTTACTAAGGAAGTGAAACACCTGTACTCTGAAAACTACAAGACACTCCTAAGAGAAATTAAAGAGGACACTAACAAATAGAAATGCATCCCATGCTCTTGGCTAGGAAGAATAAATATTGTCAAAATGGCTATACTACCTAAAGCAATCTACAGATTCAACGCAATCCCTGTCAAACTACCAACAGCTTTCTTCAATGAACTCGAACAAATAATTCTAAAATTCATATGGAACCAGAAAAGACCCCAAATAGCCAAAGCAATCCTGAGAAGGAGGAATCAAACAGGGGGAATTATGCTCCCTGACTTCAAGCTCTACTACAAAGCCACAGTAATCAAGACAATTTGGTATTGGCATAAAAAACAGACCCGCAGACCAGTGGAACAGAATAGAAAATCCAAACATTAACCCAAACATATACAGTCAATTAATATTTGATGAAGGAGCCTTGGACATACAATGGGGAGATGACAGCCTCTTCAGCAGCTGGTGTTGGAAAAACTGGACAGCTACATGTAAGAGAAGAAAGTGGACTACTGCCTAACCCCATACACAAAGGTGAACTCAAGGTGGATCAAAGACCTGAATGTAAGTCATGAAACCATAAAACTCTTAGAAAAAAACATAGGCAAAAATCTCTTTGACATAAACATGAGCAACTTCTTCATGAACATATCTCCCCGGGCAAGGGAAACAAAAGCAAAAATGAACAAGTGGGACCATATCAAGCTGAAAAGCTTCTGTACAGCAAAGGACACCATCAGTAGAACAAAAAGACATCCTACAGTATGGGAGAATATATTCATAAGTGACGCATCTGATAAGGGGTTGACATCCAAAATATATAAACAACTCACGCACCTCAACAAACAAAGCAAATAATCCAGTTAAGAAATGGGCAGAGGACATGAATAGACACTTCTCCAAAGAAGAAATTCAGATGGCCAACAGGCACATGAAAAGATGCTCCCCATTGCTAATCATCAGAGAAATGCAGATTAAAACCACAATGAGGTATCACCTCACACCAGTGAGGATGGCCAACATCCAAAACACAAACAACAACAAATGTTGGCGAGGATGTGGAGAAAAGGGAACCCTCCTACACTGGTGGTGGGAATGCAAATTAGTTCAACTATTGTGGAAAGCAGTATGGAGGTTCCTCAAAAAACTCAAATAGAAATACCATATGACCCAGGAATTCCTCTCCTAGGAATTTACCCTAAAAGTGCAGCAGCACATTTTGAAAAAGACATATGCACCCCTATGTTCATTGCAGCACTATTTACAATAGCCAAGAAATGGAAGCAACCTAAGTGTCCATCAGTAGATGAATGGATAAAGAAGAGGTGGTACATATACACAATGAAATATTATTCAGCCATAGGAAGAAAACAAATCCTACCATTTGCAACAACATGGATGGAGCTAGAGGGTATTATGCTCAGTGAAATAAGCCAAGCCGAAAAAGACAAGTATCAAATGATTTCACTCATTTGTGGAGTATAAGAACAGAGAAAAAAACAAGGAACAAAACAGCAGCAGACTCACAGAACCCAAGAATGGACTAATAGTTACCAAAGGGAAAGGGACTGGGGAAGATGGGTGGGAAGGGAGGTATAAGGGGGGAAAAGGGGCATTATGATTAGCAGATGTAATGTTGGGGGGGCACAGGGAGGGCTGTACAACTCAGAGAAGACAAGTAGTGATTCTATTGCATTTCACTATGCTGATGGACAGTGACTGTAATGGGGTTCGTGGTGGGATCCTGATGAAGGGGGTAGTTTAATAACCATAATATTGCATATGTAATTGTAGATTAATGATACCAAAATAAATTATAAAAAAAAGAAAAGAAAAGAAAAAAAGAAATTGGCAGCAAAATGTTCTTGGGGTGAAAGGGTTATACCCAACTTTATTTCCAGGGGGCAGGTCAGTTACTAAAATCCCTTTCACTCAGAGTGAGTCTGTTTGCAGCAAGCCGGTCTCTGCCTCTGGACCCCTCTACACCGCCGCCCTCTGGGCCTCTGTCCTCGGCGCTGCCACCACTCCAGCCTCTGCTCTCCTGCAGCCTTGGAGCCCTGCCACCGTGTCACACCCAGAGCACTGGGCGGAACTCTTTATATAGAGTCAACAGCCATGTATTGCCCACAGGTGTGCAGTGAGTTAGTCATCCAGGGCCAGGTGAGAATCCTGGCCAAAGGAACTCTCATTTTATCCACAATTCTCTAATTCTATTTTCTCTTCTTTCTTTCACTCTTGAATCTAATCTGATTAGTCCTTGGCTGCCACTATAGCCACCAAAACTGCTTTTATCAATTTCACTAATGATCTCTACCCTGATTAATTGACCACAGGCTTTAATTGTCCCCTCAGCTTGACTAAATTTTAAACAGTTTTCTTCACTGTAAACCCTGATCTTCCTTTTCTTAGAGTATTTACTTCAGAAAAATGTGCGATTGGAAACTGCCCCTTTGAGATGTAAATCTTCTCCAGCTTCCTGCCTATTTTACAACCCAGGACAGTCATTCTCAAAGACCTGGGAACCATCCCTTTAAAATGTAATTAGCAAGGAGGAAAGTACATTATCATTCAGTCTCTGTGGGAGGGTAGGAGCCTAACTTTGATAAGCATCAATTAGCTAAAAAAGATGGTGTAATCACATTTACCAAGCTCCACCCGTGTCCCCTGGTGCTTTTCTACTAGCTCACTCCGGTTCTTAAAAACTCTTGCTTTTTGAGTTCAATCTCTCCCCTCTGGCAATAATCTTGAATAAAGTCCTCTTTGTCTATTTAACTCAGTCCAATGCAACAGTCAACTCTCACTGCTTATCTTACTCAAGCTACCAGTAACATGGTGTAATCACTGACCCTTGAAAAACTTTTTTTTCTTACCACAATGTCCACTATTTCTGTCTTACTTTTTCTTCTCATAAAATTGATAATCTGGCTTGGGACCCAATGCTTAAGCCATTTCTATACTTATACTCTAATTCCTAAGTAATTTCATCTAGTTCCATGGCTTTAAGCGCCATAAATAACAGTTAGGGTTCGATCAGGGAAGCAGAATCCCCGTGAGTGATATGTTACAAAATAGAAGTAACCTTTGGCAAATACACTCTCACTCTCCAAAGCTCAGTAATCCAAGGTATTTGGATAAATGGTATTGTAACTGAACAAGGGTCCATTGCCCAGTGCAACTGTAAGCTCAACATGGGATACCAGTTTTTGAGAAAAGAAAGAGCTTTATTTCAATACAGCTGAGCAGGGTGCTATGAGGCTAGCTCAAATCTTTCTCTGCTCAGCAGCGAGAGAGGCTTTTTAAGGAGCATGGTGAAGGGTGGTTGAGGGCTGGGAAATTCCTACTCAGGTTTCTCCATCGCACAGTGACTCCTACAGCCTCTGATCCCCGTGATGGCCATGTTTTATGTATTTGATAACTAGTTAAATGCTGATTTGAAACATATTTTCTGTTGTTGATTGCCAGTTCAATTTTATTTTATGTTTAGGCTGCAACAGTTGATGGTTCCTTCTGCCTCAGATCCTCATGCCCAAGTTCCTGAGATGGCTTTGTTAGTTCTGTTGCCTGGAGAATTTTTGTTCTAGGTCATCAAAAAGGTCAATGACTGGGCAAATGAATGTATCCTAAACAAGTGCTGGATGGCTCAACTGGTTTTACCTCGGTCTAGAGGGTTTCTGGGGCAGGCCTGACAGCAGCGTGGAGGCTTCCTGTCAGTCTCTGAAGTACAAGAATCATCTGTGACTGCCACTCTGCAAAGCCAGTTTAAGTATCTTTCACTATCCAGACTGGAAACCAATGCCTATGATTTGAGTATAGGAACTCAACAGAATAGCATAGTGAGGCCTATACATATATTCAGAATCTAATGTTTCTCATCACCTCCATCAGGACCACAGCCATCCTTCCCTTGGATCACTGCTCCATGATTTGCTTCCCTCCTGGACTTGCTCCCCTATAGTCTGTTCTTAAACTAGCGTTCAGAATGATGTTTAAAAAAAGTCAAATCATCTTACCCCTCTGATGGTAACCCAAGGAAAAATCTGAAGTCCAATTCCTTAATATAAATCTTTCACACATGAATGTTGTGGCTGGTAAGTCTGAAATCTGCAATGCAGGTCAGCATGCTGGAAATTCCAGCAGGAGTTGATATTACAGTCTTGAGTCCTGAAGCCATCTCAAGGCACAATTCCTTCTTCCTCAGGGAACCTCAGTCTTTTCTCTTAAGGCCTTCAATTGATTGAATGGAGAGAGAATAATATGCTTTACTTAAAAAAGCACACACACACACACACACACACACACACACACATCCCCTGACTGCTTCTTTGGAACCCTGACTAATACAGTTACCTTTTCATTGAAGTCTTCACTTAACACTGTTCAAAATAGAAACCAACCCCATGCAATTACCCCATGGCAATCCCTGTTCTAAGTATACTGTTTTATATTTCTCCAGAGCCTATACATACTGTGTCTTGCCAATGGGTTTCAGCCCCAGACAAGTTCACTATAGATTCAGTGAGACCGAAGAATGACAGCGGAACATTCTTATGGTGAAAGGGTTTATTACCTGGCTCGTTCTCCCGGTGATAGGTTGAGCACTAGAATTACATCTGCATCCAACAGTCTGCAGGTCTGTAATCCTCCTTCACCTCTGCCTCCACCCAGAGCACTGGGCAGAGCTCTTTATATAGTGACTCAGTCAATAATAGCTTATTGCCTATGTGTCTGGAAGCAGTAGCCTAACAGCAGCCAGTTACATCATCAAGTGGTTTAGGTTCAGGTGAGGATCCTGGCCATAGGAACCTTCACTTTATCCACATACTATTATAATCCTATGGTTATTTATGTTGTTTTTTCTTAGCTTATTTTAGAACATCTAAAGTTCATAAATATAAGGAATTCATTCTGTCCTCTGCTGGACCCATAAAAGAATGTCTGGCTTATAATAGGCACTCAGTAAATATTTGTTGAATAAATGAATGAGTCATAAATAGAGTTTCGACTGCAGAGAAAATGGAAGTTCCATGGCCAGGATTCTCACCTGACCCTAGTCTGCTTACTCACTAGGCATGAGCAGTGCTCACAGGTGCAGGCTTGCACACGTGTGGGCAATGACTTTTTATTGACTCTATACAAAGAGCTCTGCCCTGATATGTGCTGTGGGGCTGCCAGGCAGTGGAGAGGTCTAGGGGTAGTGACCAGCTTACTGCATGTAGACCTGTCCTGAAGCAGATGGAATTCTAGTGCTTGACCTGCCACCACGGAAATGAAGCTGGTATAAACCCTTTTACCCCAACAATGTTCAGTTGTCATTTTTTGTTCTCACTGAATCCAGAGTGAATTTGCCCAGGACTGAAACCCTCAGGTGAGACACTGATTTAGTTGAGAAATCTTTGGCAATGGATAAGTCTTTGGAATGGCATGAAAAAGAGATTAAATTAACATTGTGAGGAGACAGTGGAGAGGAAGAGGAAATGATTAGATCCTAGAGGTGCCAAATTTGTAAATTAAAAAAGAAAGGAATGTAGAAGAAAATCATAAACAAATAAGGAGTTAATATTTCTTGATTTGCTTTGTGCAGTTTTTAAACTGCAATGTTAGTTATTGTCTTTCTTGCCTCTGCACAGAAAATAAAAGCAATCCAAAGAAAAATTAGCCTAGAGAAATGAAAATAAAGGAAAGGACAAAAATTTGGGAAAAGCAAAAGGGAGAGAAATGGCTTTAATGAACGGTAGTGCTTAGCTAAGATTAAGAATTACAGATGCTGATGCTACCTATTTACACTGATTCTAACACTGCTTATCTGTTTGCAGAGAAGAGAAATTAGTTTATGCTAGAAAATATGAAAGTGAATAAAGCACAGAATATTTGTAGCCTGCAAAATAAAATTGAGAAAAGCTTATTTGTGGACTTTAAATATTTTATTCATCTCATTTAAATATTCTGTAGTCTTAATAAAACCAAATAAAATAAAAAGCCTGCTCACTCTCTCTATATAAGATATGCATCCCAGAAAATGCATCAAAAAATTAAGTGGCTTTTAAAGTTCCACTCATTCATTTGCTTCTTTATTCATTTATTTGCCAAATATGCACTAATTTCTTTCCATGTGCCAGACACAGCAATAGACACTGTGTTTAAGAACTTATCAGTTATGATCTTTAACTTGTGAGTTTAGAGGCTACCATGGTAGCAGATGCTAAGAATTAACCAGATTCATACAAAATTGCTAGTCATGATGAGAAAGAAGGTGGAAATATGTTATAAGCTACTATATCGGGAGACTTAATTTGATGGGATGTTAAGGGAGACCATGCTAAGGCATATTTACAATGTACCTGAAGGATCGATAGGGCTGAACTAAGCAATGAATGGGAGGATTTAAGTTTGGGGTAGAAGGAACAAAATATATAAAGCTGGAAGAAAAACTAGGTGCATTTTTAGAACTGAAACCAGTCTAGAATGTTTGGGAGAGAAGGTTGCTGAGGAGAAAGGCATGGGCCAAGCCTGTAGGTCATTGTGGACCTTGTTAAGGATTCAGAATTCATATCTGGTACTTAAAATATCAACAATAGTATGTATAATTGAAAAAATACTATCTCATAATTGTATACCAGGGGACAAGACAATATTATTTGCTGATATTTTATGGCTAGAATCTAAGGAGTGAGTCTTTGCAATAGGTATCATAAATAAATAATTGTAGCTATCCTAATGAAGGATGTAGATTCCAGGATTAGCATGTAAATGCAAGCAGTTTGTTTTAGAGTTGATTCCAGAAGACTGATAAGAGAAGTGCATGAAGTGAGTCAGATAAGGAAAGGAAGTGTGGGAGGCTGAATAAAGGTCCTCAAAATAGCCATGTCCTAATCCCTGGAATCTGTGAGTGTTACCGTATATGGAAAAGAGGTCTTTACAAATGTGATTTAAATTAAGAATCTTGAGGTGGACAGATTATCCTGGATAATCAGGGTGTGACCTAAATGTTATAAGTATCCTTTAGGAGGGAGGGAAAGGGAGATTTGGGTAGAGAAGAGAAGGCTGTGTGACTATAGATACACAGATTGGAGTGATGTACTTTGAAGATGGAGGAATTGTTGAAATAGAAACTGAAAAAGGCAGGAAACAGATTTCTCTTTAGAGCCTCTAGAGAATTTGTGACCCTGCCAGCACCCTAGTGTAAACCATTTTGGACTTCTCACCTCCAGAACTGTAAGGTAATAAATTTGTGTTAAGCCACTCTTTATTCCAACTTGTTACAGCAGCAATAGGAAACTAATGTGGAAGCAGATATGGAAGGATTCATTAATAGTGAGGTTGTTCTGTGGACCACTAGGCTCAATGCTACTGGCAATATGGGAACAGTGAGAAGGCCCCTCAGTTTTGTCCCAGCCTCGTGGGGAGGAAGCTAGAATCATTATCAACCAACACCTATTCACGATTTATTGAGGGCCAATTACAAAGGTATTAGCTGCTTGGTACTTCTGGCCTTCCTCTACTGTACTAACTGAAAATGTGTCTGAAGCCAGAGAAGTCATCTTGCAGGCAGAAAACGGCATACAAATGAAGTGAGAAGCCAGTATAACGCGTGGAAACGTTGAGGGATGAGGGCCCCGACGATGTCTGCAGCAGTCCTCCCCTTAGAGCTTGATTTACTTGTATTCATATTAAGTTCTCTCTCTTCTTTCATTGATTTCTCCAAGGAAGTTACAAGTTTTTTTTAATGTGTCAAATCAGAGAGTATAGTGAGATAAACCACAGTCCTTAGTCCCTGCTACTGTAGTGGGTTCCAAGGCCACTTGTAATATTTACTATATTCCTCTTCTATTACTCATTCTAGATGTCCCCATCTTCAGGCAGGAGTTCTGTGGGTCTGGGTTCTTCTGTCCAGTGGGGTAATGAAGATCTTCACCACTATGGGGTTTAAGACTTGTTTGTTGTGCCATTGTCAGGCTGTGGATGCTGCAGTTGCCCGTTCTTGGTTATTATAAAAAATGGAAGTGCTAAGGGAGGCCTCAAGGAGACTCCTTAGTTACTACATTTTTCTCACTACCGCAATATGTAGAAAGGACCTTATCTTCTTATGATAATCAGAGACAGTTATCCCAAACAATATAGTGACTTCCTTTTCTGCTTGATGATCTGTAGGCATATAGAATAGGTGGGACACCTGTAGCTTTAGGTTTTGTGAAGTTCTTGCTGTGTCCAGAGGTAGAAGCATTCCTTCACAAAATTGGGAAAACACAATTTTCCCAACCAGGTCTTAAGAATGATGTTAAGAAGGGAGGCCCCTCTACTTCTGCCCTTAGTTCCTAGACCTATATATTGTAGCTATGATCAGCACAACATCATATAACAGCTGCTTCAAAGTACATGCTGCATGTTACAGAAAGTTTCCCAAAGGGGTTATCCTGGTACTAACACCTTAAATACACCTTTGAGAGGCCATTCCAATGTTCTATCAGTCTGGAAATTTCGAGGTGAAGCAGCACACAGGAGGATGGATAGATTCCGTAGTTGTATGCACATTGTCATACCTCTTAAAGTGGTTCCCATCTAGATCAACATGATACAGGACCTGGTTTGGTAAGTTAGACCTTCATGAGACTTTGACTACTTGTGTTCTCCAAGTCAGTGCAGAAAGAAAGGCAAATTCACATCCAGAACACACATAGTCTCAGTAAAGATAAACTGTGTCCCCATCAAGTAGAAGGGATCTAAAGTAATCCATTGTCTCCAAATGTCTGATAAGTCTCTATATGGGATGGAGACATACTGAGTTTTAGCATCAGTCTCTGATCGTTGACAGCTGGCAGGTTGGATTTTCAACACTTACTATAACTCATTAAGGCTTGGTGAAAAGGAGCTCTTGCTGTAGGGCCCATGTTTAGCCTCCATACCTGCTAGTATGCCTATCCCATTCATGGACCTATTGTGAAAGCGCTAGCTGACATCCACCAGGCAATCATTCTGTGTGTTTGTACTCTGTGGCAGATGCTGTCTGGTGGATTTTGATGAGACACAAACTTGGTGTCCATTGACATAGGTATATATACATGCCTCTTCTACAGAGTTCCTTATCTCAGATCTTCCAAACTTGCCTCTTTCAGTCCCTTGAAAAACCAAAAAATACATTTGCCACAGCCTAGAAGTACACGTATATCCTTACCTCAGGCCACTTCTCCCTCAGTACCAATTTGATGACCATGTGTACTGCTGAAAATTTGGCTATTGACAGACATTTCCCTGGTCACTGTTTTCAGAGCCATGATTGAGAGGAGCTGTAGCCTGGCAGCAGTTAATGTCAGCTTGCACCAAAAT
Organism: Phataginus tricuspis; assembly: GCA_029783875.1. Classification (NCBI taxonomy): domain Eukaryota; kingdom Metazoa; phylum Chordata; class Mammalia; order Pholidota; family Manidae; genus Phataginus; species Phataginus tricuspis. The sequence continues at coordinate 5,487,843 of JAQQAC010006877.1, read as the reverse complement.
ACTGGGTTAACCACTCAATAAAACTGGCCTGGTTCCTTCTCCTTTATCAGCTGATTTTGGGGACTCTCCTCCATCCCACCTCCCACCAGGAGGCTATATGTATAGGATGAAGGATTAAGTGCAGCAAAATTAGATTATATGGGGGTCTGGTTCACGTATGTGTCCCATAAAATGCTCAATGGACCTGCTTGGGTCCAATCACTTATCTACCATTTCCACCAAATGATGAATTGTCGCGCTGTCCACCCAACCTTATGACTTGGTGGGTCTGACAATAGGAAGCTCTTGTCACATTTAATGTCCTGTAGTCAGATTTTCTGTCTGCTCCTCCAAATCTGCTACCTATCCTTTCTTTCCCAGGGGGCTGGCCTTATTGGCTTGAATACATCAATGTTCTCATCATTGTACAGGTTTTGTCCTATCGGATTTCATTATTTCATTAACCTTTCCTCCCCCTCATTCTTTTTTGCCTGGAATGCAAGCTCTGGTTACTGCACTGTCTTTGTTGGTTCCCCTATACCCACACATTTGTAAACTGTGTTTATAGTGAAATCTCCTTAAATTATCCTACTTCAAGTGTATCAGCAATTTCCTGTGGGGACCCTGACTGATAAAGACTGTCAGCAGTTGAATTTAAGGGTCTTGGAGACGCATATTGAGGAAATTCCAAAGAGAATAGGTGGGGAAAGGTCTAGACTGGTGACATATGCTTGGAAATCATTAGCAGATAAGTAGAGGATGATATTACTCATTTGGAGCACCAGGCTGATGGAATGGTGGGGACACATACATTAAGGTGGCAGGCATAGGATGCAGGTCTCACAAAGGATGGAAAAATGACATAGTCATCAAATCATTAAGAGAAGCAGGCATGTGCAGCATGATGGGAATAAATTGGGTGGAGAGGTATAAAAAGGAGAAAGTTATTATCAATGTCAAGATGCAGCACAGGGAGATAGCAAGATGATAATTAAAAGAAAACTCAATTGTATGTAGAAACTGCAAAGCCAAAATTATGGAGCTTATTGTAACTTCATTGGAGACCTAATATTGTGGGGGACAGAAGATTAATTGAAGTTGGTTGAAAAATAGAGTTGGTTGGAAAAGAAATTGAACCATCTTCAAAGAAGATGTTTGCTAAGGAAGGAGGGAAAGGGAAGAGATTATGCCTTTTAGGATAAGGAGCTAAAAAGTATATTTTTAGACTTGAGAAAAACACAATAGAAAAGGAGTAAATAAAAATGCATGAAAGGACGAAAGAAGCAATACTCCAGAAAATGGCGAGACAAGGTCAAGAGAACATGAAACAAAATTAAACTTGATTAGGAGAAACTCCTCAACTTCTGGACCTATACACTGGGCACTGATGTAGATGTAGATTTAATTTATAGAGAGAAGGGAAGAACATTGAAAGCTTACTTTATGATTTCAATTTCTTTAAGTTTCTGTTGTGAGTAAAAAGTGGGCTGGAAAGAAGACAAAGTAAGACAGATGTTGGAGGAAATGGGAGGTGACAATGACCACACACAAAGGATGGGTGGTACTGAGGGCTCAGGTGGCGTTAGAATATGAATTTATACAAGCAATAATCTACACATTTGCATTTTTCTCTAGCAGGCCTTAGATTTCCTCATAATAGGAGGGAAAAGGCAATAGATATCACTGATCCAGCTGCTAAGTATTAAGAAGTAGAAATATTTGTTTTTACCTTCCTCTCTCCTTCCTTTCCCTCCTTACTCATCTCCTTCATCCCCTCTTTCTATCTTCTCTTGACATTTTTACTCCTTCCTTCCCTCTTTCATTCCTTTTCGGCATCTTTCTTTTTTCCTCTAGTAAGATGCACATTGATGGTTCACTTTTATGTATCAGATATTTCGAATGCTGCCGAAGACACAACTTACAATGTATTTATAGTAAAAAGTTCTAAAAAGAAGTTGGCAATGCCCCTTTGCTTGGGAGGTTGTTGATTTTTGCCCAATATCAAGTAAGATGATAAAAGTCTTTGTTTTACCCTTCTGTTAGTTTTACCTTCAATAAGTTTTCTTCTTTCAGAAGTATAGGACATAAGGTGCGGATTCTGACAAGGTTATCTTTAATATTTTTTGCTATGGCCTCCAAATCCATCAATACTTTTCATTCTCCATGCTGGGACATTTAATGGCTTATGGTATCCCTGCATACCATTTGTGACCTGTTTGGAGCCAATATTATTTCTCCTGGGATATTACACAGCCACCTCCCTCAGCCAGTACTGTCCTGCTGCCGCACTGATGATCCTCGTGGTGAATGCTGGTCTTCCTGAGGTCCACGGCCTCTCCCAGCCCACTTTCCCTAATGTTCTGGATTGCATTTGTGATCTATTTAGAAGTATCTTTAGAACTGAGCATTCTCCTCTTCCAATTCTGGCATCTGATCTTCTCACCCAACTTCTGTCCTGGGAACCTTGGCATAGATGAAAGAAAAAACAAAAACCAAAAACAACTCCCTGGGCAGATGGAAAATTTCTTTTTATTAGGTTATGTAATAGGGAAAATCTATTCAGGTTTGTAGCCACAGAACTAGAACTCAGAGAGAGAAAGGGAGAAAGAAAGAAGATAGGAAGACAAATTTGGATTAATGTACATGATATCATCCAATTCTTCTAATGTATGGAATTGAGGAAGAAAATGAAAAGAAAGAAACCCTATTTCCAAAGACTGGGGTTGACTTACCTTTTTCATGACTTGGCTCAAAGACCCGATGATGGCAGCCGTATAGAGATGAAGTTACATATTTTTGACGACCTTCCAGATTTCTTCTCTCTGCCACTAAGAATGTATCTTGTGACTAAACTACATTTTTTTCCCCCACTTGCAATTTCAAATTGAAGCAAACATTAGTGAAACAATTCATCTGTATTTCACAAAGTTAAACTGTTGAAAAAGTAATTTCTGGTTTGGTATTTAGAAAGTTATTACTTTCAGTGATTTGAAAGTATAGATGGTCAAATGCTTTAACTGTTAAAAAAAACCAAATTGGTATCTGGAGTTCTTGAAATGGCTCTCTTCCTGGCCCAAATGACATGGCTAATTTCTTAGTTCTGTTTCTTACTGGTTTGGACACCTGGCCAATGGATACTGTTTAAAGGAAAGTGTCAGGTAATTGTCTCTTACTGTACCTGGTTTGGGCCATAGCCTCCTACCCAGTGAGTTCGATGACTTCAAAGAAATCTTCAGGGGAAAAACGAAGAGCCTGTCCCTGTGGGCCACACAGTGGAAGCATGCCATGCTTTTGACCGAGATGAATAGCGCTTGCATTGACAGAATCCCTTCTTTTTCTCTTATCTCCTTCCCACTAACTGAAATGTGTAGCTGGTTTTGGCAATGGTTAAGGCTGTATTTTTCCAATAAAATGACAAATCACCGTAGTTTATGTTTTGTTTTTGTTTCTACCTGACCAAAGCTTTTATGGAAGTAGATAAAGAAACAATCAGGGTGTGTTTTCATCAAAAATACTTTAAAAATAATTGTTTTCTCCATTATTTTCCCATAAAGTGGATATGGTTGTCTTTGTCCAAGTAGAATATATATTAAAACTGTGTTTGCAGATACATACTGAGCCTCATTTATGGGTTTAGCACTGCTTTACAGAAGGCAAAAGAATCTAAAGAATAAACAACAGGAATCTGGTCCGTTTGCAATCCTTTTCCCAGGGTTTTTTTTCCCCCCTTCGTGAGATTGCTGCAAAGCTACACAAGTCAATACTAGCACTTTGATAGGAGAGGAATTGTTTGGTTGTGCTCCCAGTACAGAGTTTTCAGACACTAAATGTGATGTAATTGATTTATGCAGTTCTTACTGCTTCCTAGCATCATTATGTGTATTTATGTACTTATATGTGAATAATAATCACATAAACAAGTGACACTGATAAATTCCTCATTCTATTTTCTTGTATTGGGTTCCCTCCTGTGCCCTCTTTTTTTAAAAGTTTTTATCTGTATTACATCCTATATAAGCTGCTACAGCTGTTTGTCAGTTCTCTCTAGCAGTCTTCTTTCTGTGAGAAGATTAGATCATTCTGGAATACTTGGGTCCTTGCAGATGTCCAGAATTCCATCCATGACTCCCTATCTTGGTGGTGAATGATTTTGTTTCAATTTGTTGAGATGTAACTTCAGAAAATGACTAGTTTCAGGAAAGACATCTCATTGAATCATTCAAGGTTTAGATATTCTACCTTGAGTCACTTTTCAAATGTGAAAAAAATTAGCAGACATCACTCATTTTCAGATTTCTATTCATGAAGTTATCCAGAAAGAGTATAAAACAGCAAGAGGTTTTCTAATTATCAAACATTGTTACTTCCTTGATCAAGAGAGGGGAGTTTTTGGAAGATGATTTTACCTGGAATGTAGTTAGCTTAGATTTATTTTTTTTAATTAGGATGCCTGGAAGAAATAGGCCAGGTGCGGGTAAAGTGGGGTTCCTATGGCCAGGATCCTCACTGAACTTAAATGTAACTGGCCTGTTGCTATGCTACCGCTTCCACACCTTTAGGCGATAAGCCATTCTTGTGTTAATGTAAAGAGTTCCGCCCAGTGCTCCGTGCAAGACAGGGTGGCGGGGCTGGAAGGCTGTAGGAGAGCGGAGCGGAGGCTGGAGTGGTGGCAGCACCGAGGACAGAGGCCCAGAGGACAGCTGTGCGGGACGGCTGTGCAGAGAGGCCCAGAGGACGGCTGTGCAGGACGACTGTGCAGAGAGGCCCAGAGGTAGAGACCGGCTTGCTGCATCCGAAGCAGCAGTGATAACACAGACTCGCTCTGAGTGAACGGGATTTTAGTAACTGACCTGCCACCTGGAAATAAAGTTGGGTATAACCTTTTCACCCCAAGAACCCTTTGCTGTAAACTTCTTTGGTCACAGTGAATCTATAGCGAACTTGCCTGGAGCTGAAACTCATTTGAAAGACACTAGGTATATTCATTTTTAAAATCCTTAGCACACAGTTGGTGTATAATTATATCTGGGCAATAAGGGTGAAACATGACAGAATGCTTGCATTTGCATCCACTCCCTCTTGAAACCACGCTAAAATGACACTAAAGGAATTTTAGAAGGCTTGAAGCTACCAATGAATAAATAAATAAACAGGGTAGGAGAAACAGAAAACAAAGCTTTTAAAAGTAGATGGACAAATGCCAATTAACTTAGCTGACCAAAAAAAAAAAAAAATGAACTTAAGCTGGCTGTGGAAAAAGCTTAGAAATAGCTATTTCCTACTAGGCAGTGCCAAGAAGTCTCAAGAATTGGAAACAGCAAGAATCTCTGAAAAAGGAAATGCTGGGGGGCTGAAAACAATAGGTCTGTTTGAAAATCTGTGTAAAAAGGAGTTTGATCTGGCATATCAAAGTTGTCATCCTGAAAAGCTGGGTGAAGGCCTGTGCCCCATGCCAGCAGGGGACCCTGGAGAGAGAAAACCCGCGGGACAAAGGATTCAGGGACACAAGTCACATGTTCATAAGCATATGCAAGGCGGGTGGGAAATGCGGCTCCTCCCTGGCTGGGAGCAATAGCTCCACTGTGAAAAGTGGGTAGGAATTGTGGGTCATGCCCCATCTCCACCTCACTGGGACCAACACCACCCTTAGGAACTTTATGATAAGGCTAGCTACTTGGTGTATGAATAATCTTAATTTTTTGTTTCGTTCTATTGAGTGTAAACTAGCAAATCAAAGTATTTTACTTTGGGAATTTTAGATAGTAACATTCAGAAGCCTCATAATAAATTCATAATAAATGAATTTTCAGATGTGTCTCAAAATACAGGGGATTGTTATCTTAGTTCTATAAAATCACCAGACTCTGGTCACTAAAATCCTGCTGGTCAACTCGATGGTGATCTTAATATGAAAAACTTTAGGAATCATCTTAAGATTAATAAGGGTAAAGGATTGGAATGCTAGAAATGTATTTGTGCAGTTAGCTTTCCTTTTCGCTCAGTCTCCCACTTCATTTCTTTACCACGGAGCAGACACATTGCCAGGCACCCCATCTCCTCAGTCCACCTGTGATCTTTCTATTAACTATGATGGGATGTTCCTATCACACTGACAGCTTCCCGCCTCAAGCGTTTGCTGCGTCCCTTGTCATTTTCTGAAGCTTTAGGCAGCTCACTTAGCCCCAAAACAGAGCAGCCTGGAAGTGCAGGGTGTTAACGCCCCTCAGGCAACCTTAGCCGAAGAGACTTGACTGTGATAGATAAATGTCTGACCTCCCAACCTCCCACCTCCCTGCCAGTGCAGCGGTGTGGCCTACATAGTTCCTCAGGAGATCTGGCTTGGGATTGAATTTCAGTTGCCATTATGGAAACCAGTCTAATAATAGGCCCTTGATCGGCTTTCTTCCCTTTCCTGTGTCGCACTTCATAGTCCCTCCCTTCTGCTCCTGAGATCCTCTCCCATGTCAGCTACCTGCACTGAGGTCCTTGTCTCAGGCTCTGCTTCGGGAGAAAACCAAATTTAGGCAGCTCCCATATAAATATTTAGCTATGACCTCATGAAAATCCATCGGTCACACCTCCTCCATTCCCTGCAGAGGAAACGGAAAGCAGGCACTCAGAGTTTTTCTTACAAATATATGTGTTTAGATTTTCATTTGACTTGTCTTCCTTATGACTGGTATGAATAATACAATTACTAGCATTTATAGAAGGTAAACGTTTCTTATTTTTGGCTATTGATTCATAATAGAGAAAGAATTTCAATAACTAGCACTTTGTATTAATTTAAATGCTGGTTATTGAAATAAGTTATAATTGGAGCCTACAGTAGTAAAGGAAAATAGAGATATAGCCACTCCCATAGAGATACCTATAGGACTTAGAGCTTCTAGAAGGAATGAAAGACCCACCACCTTCTTGTCTTTCTTCAGAAATGACGGCAGTTTAGCTTGGGAAGTATTGCCAATGTGTGCAGAATGTTAGCCTGAAGAACCAGAGGAATGAAAAAAAGGTCTGCGCCAAACATAAATTTCCCAGCATTTGTTTTCTTTCCTGTGTATTAAACTGACCTTAAAGTCTGGAACACCTTTCAATTTATCCTTTGGTGTACAGACGGCAGACCTTTAACCAGAAAATATTTCAAATTTTATGGCTCTGTTTTTTTCTGCATCTGATCTCTTCCTGTCTATGAGAGACTGTTTATCACCCCAGCCACTTTCTCATTGCTCTACTCACCCTCGTGCACAGAGAGAAGAGGACGAACACGGAGGAAGGAAGGTTACAGGGAAGAGAGCTCTTGTCAATGATATTGAATTAAAACTTCAAATTTGTAATCAAAAGTTCTTGTAGTTATTTGTGGCATAGGTAATACAAATAATACAAAGTATTTCTTCTTTTAAAGTCAACCAGTAATACCAGTTGTTTGTGTATACTCAAAGATATTGTATGTGCATATCATTTTGTATCATATATATCACTATAGCTCATAATATATCTATAATATATTCTATAATATATGCATATAAGTAATATATAACTGTAATATATTATATCTAATGTATAATCAATAACAATATGAATACTGCTCTGTCTGTTCTACACCTTGCTTTCTCATTTAGGGTATTCTTAGAGATATTTTTATGGAAAAATATATAATTGAATCAATATTTTTAATGTCTGGATGGTATCCATATTTAGGAATATGCCATCAGTTATTTAACCAAGCTTCAGGATAGGGGTTTGGTATAGATCTTGATATTTTTTTTTCGACCTTTGCTAATACAAACAATGTTGCAATAAATATCCTTCTATGTATTGCATTTTTCTCATATGTCACCAAGTCAGTATGATAAATTCCTAGAATTGCTGAAATAAAGCACCTGAGAATTTATATTTTGATAAAGGTGGCGAAATTGCTATTAGAATTGCACTCTCCCAAGCTGTGTTTGAGTGAATCTGTTATCTCGCATCCTGGCTGACTTGCTGAGTTGTACTTTTTGATTTTCAACAATCTATAAAATGAAAAATATAGTTCATTGGATCAGTAGTTTACATTGATTTCTCTCATTATTAAATAGGTTGAGTGCCCTTTTATATGTTGAGAGCTATTCATATCTCATTTCCTGTAAATTGCCTTTTTATTTCCCTTGCTCATTTTTTTCTAGTGGATTTTATCTTAATGACTTGAAAAACTCATATATAAGGAAATTAGACTTTTGTGAGTGATTTAATTTGTATTTTTTTCTGCTTGTCATTTGTCTTTTGGTTTTTATGGTTTTTTCATGCAGAAAATGTAAATTTTTGTGCAGTTAAATGTATCATTTATTTTCTAGTCTGAGTTTTACAGTGTGTTCTGAAAGGCTTCCCTTTACTGAGATTATAAATGTATTTATTTTATGTTTTATTTTAGTACTTTTAGAGTATCATTATGTTTAAATCTTTGATCTACTTGGAATTTATTTTGTATGAGACATGGGTTAGGAATAAATACTGAATTTGTCATCTCTGTTGTATTGACCTATTCTAGTCAGGCATAAAATAGCACATTCTTAATTACTCTAGTTTTATAAAATATTTTAGTATCTGGACAGCTAGTCACTACTTTTCCCTTATTACTAACATTATCTTGGTTATTCTTGCATATTGATTTTGCATATATATTTTAAAACTGCCTAGTTTGATTTTCTTTTAAATGGTATTTTGGAGGGGCTATACTAAGATTATTGATTAATTCAGATAATTGATATCCTCTTGTTATAAAGTATTGCAATCAAAGAGCATGATATGATTTTCCATGTTTTCCAGCTTTTGTAACCCTCAGTAATATTGTAAAGTTATTTTATTAGAACTCACATATTTCTTATGTTCATTTTTAGGTATTTTATCATTTTGTTAGCTTTGTAAGTGCCTTTTTTTTCATTAGCTTCTTAATTAGTTGTTTGCCTCTGTGAAGACTATTGAGTTTTGGATATTTCATACTCAGTCATCTTATAATTTCTCTTAAAAATTTTGATAGTTTTTTGGTTTGATCTTATTGGCTTTTCCCAACAAATAATATTATTTACAAATAATGATAATTTACTCCAGTTTTGTGTCTCCTGTGCTTGTTTCCTTAAATTCATTGGCTAGCACTAATAGAATAAAGTTAAACAAATAGACATGAAAAACTGGAAAGAAAGACTTGTTGAGAATAAAGGAGTCAGAGAGTGGTAATAACCATCATAAATGGTACTATCCTAAGAAATAAGAGAGGGCATTTCAGGCAAACCTAATATTTCTGCTCACCTCTATTGCATCTGAACATCCTGTGTTTGAAGAATAGTTACTAGGAAATCAATAATAAATGTTTAAAGTTCATTGGAATTCTATTGATACAGCAACAGGAGAAATGCAGGAAATATTCTACTTGGAAAGGTTTTTTTTTTCATCTAAAATAGTAAATATATGCTAAGTGTGACACTGTAACATTTCACTAGAATTCAAAACTAAAGACCAGGAAGTGCCCTTTGGTTCCTGCTGATAATGTGGCCTTCATGGTTATTCAGTTCTCACTGAACAGAGTCAACCCCACCGGAATCTTCCACACAGCATCTAAAGAATATACCTACGGATTAGATGACAAGTAAGGTCTTAGAAGAACTTGTCTTTTCATTTTGATTTGTATATTCAAGGTGTGAATCCTTTGTCAGATTTAATATTTGTAAATAGCTTCTTTCAATGTGTGGCTTGTCTTCTCATTCTTTTAATAGTATACTGATGAATAAATGCTCTCTACTAAAAAAAGTGTTCTCTATTTTAATGATTTTCAAGTTATCATTCTTTGTGATGAATACTGTTTGACATGTTGTTTTAAGAAATTCTTGCTTCCTGAAGGCAAAGGGAAAGAGAATGCCGGTGTGAATTCACTTGAAGTATATTTATTATATCTGACATATGACATATAAATCCAAGGCATTGCCATTTAGTCAATCTTAATGGCATTACAACATTCCAATTTTATTGGAAACAAATTATTGATGCCACAAAAATTCACGAATTCTATGAATTTACAATAGCAATATATGCAGATTACTCTAAAATATCTTGTAAGGCATTCCATTTCTACCCTGATTCAAGTTTTAGAAAGTTTTTCTATATAGTGCCTGAAAATCTACCTCTCTGAAACTTCTACTCATTGGCACAGGTGATGTTCTGATACTTCCTATGGTATCTAGATTTTCCTCAGTATACAAACTCTCTAGAAACTTAGAGATAACCCTCATCTTCCCATGACGATTTTTCTTTTAAAGGGCATTGCATACTTGAGGAGGAGTGAAAACTTACCTTATTATTATTATTAGAGTATAGTTGAAAAACAATATTATATTGATCTCAAGTATACAGAATAGTGATTCAACAGTTATATGCATTATTAAAACCTCACACCAACTAGTATGGTTGCTATCTATAGATGTGGAAAGACGCTACAGTATTATTGACTATATTCTCTATGCTTTACTTTCATCTCCATGACTCATTTATATTATGATTGAGATTTTGTGCCTCTTTATCCCCTTCACCTATTTCACCCACCCTGCACACTCCCCCATGGTACTACCATTGTCTATTTCAGAGCACTTAGTTTTGAGTGATAGAGGAGAAGAGCCAGCAGGCATTGAAAATGTATCTGTAGCTTAAAAGTGATTTCAGGAATCTAAATAGAACTTTAAGATTCATTTGCTTTGGGACTGTGTGAGCTCTGAGCATGACTGTCTGGGGAATACTTTCTTGGGTGTTTTCTACATTTAAATAAGGAACAAAAAGTTACAGGAGAGAGTATGGGATTAAAGATGGTGGCGTGAGAGGTGAGACAGTGACCTCCTCCCAAAACCACATATAATATGAAATATAGTTTGTACAACTAATCCTAAAAGAGCAACAGGAAAGAAGGCCGCGCCAGACTGCACACACCTGGAGAACAGAGCAGACCTCACATAACAGGGTAATGTACCAAAGCCATGATCTGGCAGGACCCAAGCCCTTCCCCCACCCCAGCTCACCAGTAGGAGGAAGAGAAACAGAATGTGGAGGGGTTGGAAGCCTAGGACTGCTGAACAGCTAGCCCTGGAGTTCTGTTTTGGGAGCATGAACCTACATTACATGGCGCTCTGGAGATATGTGTGGTTGGAAAACTAAGACAGGCAGAATACGTGGAGAGACTGAGATTCCAGCTGCTTGTGAAAAACAGGGATCCACATGCGGCTGCTCTGCGACAAAAGAAAGGCGGGCAGTATGAGAGACTTCCTAAGAGCGAGAGGGCTGCTAAAGGGGCAAGGATTGCACAGAGATTGCTGCTCAGGAGAAAGGATAGGTGGATAAAATTGTACAGGTGCACTCTGCCAAGCAGGTTGGGAACTTTCATGAACTTAAGGTGCTGCATCCCCCTGGCTACCTATGGAGCTCTGAGGACCCCCACCATGATATGCAGCCTGCTGCGCCTTCCTCCTGACCTGCTGGCACCCTCTCGTAAACTGGCAGTCCCTGCCCTGGCATCAGGCCAGCCAGAGGGAGGCGCCGCCTGTGGCAGCTACTAACCCAAAGCACAGAGGCTTACACCTGCACTCTTGGCCCACTGGTTCTGAAGTGGAGACAGGCACAGCAGCCAGGAAGCAGGAAAGAGCTCTGTTCTCACCCCAGGAACCAGTGCTGCTCCACAGGAACCCCTGACATCACTCCAGGGGCAGAGCAGCTCCAGAGAGTAGAACCTCTGGGCACTAAAGGGTGCCACATACAGATACCAATGTCAAAGGAAACTGGTTCAAACCAAAATCTCACACACTCCAGGAAAAGGACCAAGTGAAACTGAATTCATCAATCTTCCTGAGAGTTCAAAATAAAAATCATAAACATGCTAATGGAGGTACAGAAAAATATTCAAGAACTCAGGGACAAATTTAGGATGGAGATTCAATCATAAAGAAATTCACTATTTGAAATGAAAAATACACGGGAAGGATTTAAAAGCAGATTAGATGCAGTAGAAGAGATAGTAAATGGAATAGAAATTAGAGAAGGGGAATACAAAGAAGCTGAGGCACAGAGAGAAAAAAGAATCTCTAAGAATGAAAGAATATTGAGAGAACTATGCAACTAATCCAAATGGAACAATATTTGAATTATAGGAGTAACAGAAAAAGAAGAAGGGAGAAAAAGGAATAGAAAGTGTCATTGAGGAGGTAATTGCTGAAAACTTCCCCAGTCTGGGGAAGGAGATAGTCTCTCAAGCCATGGAGGTATGCAGATCTCGCAATGCAAGGGGCCCAAAGAAGATAACATCAAGACATATAATAATTAAAGTGGCAAAGATCAAGGATAAGGACAGACTTTTAAAAGCAGCCAGAGACAGAAAAAAGATCACATACAAAGGCAAACCCATCAGGCTATCACCAGATTTCTCAACAGAAACCTTACAGGCCAGAAAGGAGTGGCATGATGTATTTAATGCAATGAACCAGAAGGGCCTTGAACCAAGAATACTTTATCTGGAAAGATTCTTATTTAAATTTTAAGGAGGGATTAAACAATTTCCAGATAAGCAAAAGCTGAGAGAATTTACCTCCCACAAACCATCTCTACAGTACATTTTGGAGGGATGTGTTCCTAAGGCTAAATAGCTGTTACCACAGGAAACAAAACCAGAGTAAAGTAAGTAGAACAATTAATTACTAAGCAGCTGCAAAATCAAATCAATTACCCCCAAACTCAGTCAACGGATAGGCAAAGAGTACAGAATCTGATACCTAGTGTATAAATAATGGAGGAGGAAGAAAAAGGAGGAAAAAAACCCGAACTTTTAGATTGTTTGTAATAGCATACTAAGTGAGTTAAGGTAGACTGTTACATAGTAAGGAAGTTACCCTTGAACCATGAATCTAAAGCCTGCAGTGGCAATAAGTACCTATCTATATGCTGTCTACAAGAGACTCACTTCAAACCCAAAGACATACACAGACTGAAAGTGAAGGGTTGGAAACGATATCTCATGCAACTAATAGGGAGAAAAAAGCAGGAATTGCAGTACTTGTATCAGACAAAATAGACTTCAAAACAAAGAAAGTCACAAGAGACAAAGGAGGACATTACATAATGATAAAGGGATCAGTCCGACAAGAGAATATAACCATTCTAAATAGCTGTGCACTCAACACAGGAGCATGTACATATGTGTAACAAATGCTAACAGAATTAAAAGTGGAAATAAAATTCAATGCATTCATTTTAGGAGACGTCAACACACCACTCACTGCAAAGGACAGATTAACCAGACAGAAAATAAATAACGAGACAGAGGCACTAAATAACGCATTACAACAGATGGAACTAATGGACATCTACAGAACGCTTCACCCAAAAGCAGTAGGATAGACATTCTTCTCAAGGGCACATGAAACATTTTCAAGAATGGATCATAACTAGGTTACAAAAGAGACTTGGCAAATTCAAAAAGATTGAAATTGTACCAACAAGCTTCTCAGACCCCAAAGGTATGAAACTAGAAGTAAATTACACAAAGAAAATGAAAAAGCCAACAAACACATGGATGCTTAACAACATGCTCCTAAATAATCAATGGACCAATGACCAAAGAAAAACAGAGATCAAGCAATATATGGAGACAAATGACAACAATAAAATCTATGGGATGCAGTCAAGGCCGTGCTAAGAGGGAAGTATATTGCAATACAGGCCAACCTGAGGAAAGAAGAACAGTTCCATATGAAGAGTCTAAACTCACAATTAATGAAACTAGAAAAATAAGAACAAATGAGGCCCAAAGTCAATAGAAGGGGGGAAATAATAAAGATTAGAGCAGAAATAAACAAAATGGAGAAGAATAAAACAATAGAAAGAATCAATGGAAGCAGGAGCTGGTTCTTCGAGAAAATAAACAAAATAGATAAACCCATAGCCAGACTTATCAAGAAAAAAAGAGTCTACACAAATGAACAGAATCAGAAATGAAAAGAAAAAAATCACTACAGACACCACAGAAATACAAAGAATGATTAGATATTACTATGAAAATTTATATGTTAACAAATTGGATAACCTAGAAGAAATGGACAGCTTTCTAGAAACATACAACCTTTCCAAAGCTGACCCGGGAAGAAACAGAAAATCTGAACAGATCAATTAAGGAAAAGACAACACAAAAAAAGAAAATTACAGACCAATATCCCTGAGGAACATAGATGCAAAAATCCTCAACAAAATATTAGCAAACCGAATTCTAAAATATATCAAAAAGATCATCCACCATGATCAAGTTGGATTTATTCCAGGGTTGCAAGGATGGTACAATATTAGAAAATCCATCAAGATCATCCACCACATCAACAAGCAGAAAGATAAAAACCACATGATCATCTCCATAGATGATGAAAAAGCATTCAACAAAATTCAACATCCATTCATGATAAAAACTCTCAACAAAATGGGTCTAGAGGGCAAGTACCTCAACATAATAAAGGCCATATATGACAAACCCACATCCGACATCATACTTAACAGCAAGAAGCTGAAAGCTTCTCCTCTAAGATTGGGAACAAGACAAGAATGCCCACTGTCCCCACTTCTATTCAACATAGTTCTGGAGGTCCTAGCCATGGCAATCAGACAAAGCAAAGAAATAAAAGGCATCCAGATTGGAAAGGAAGAATTCAAACTGTCCCTGTTTGCAGATGACATGATATTGTACATAAAAACCCTAAAGAATCCACTCCAATACTACTAGATCTAGTATATGAATTCAGCAAAGTTGCAGGATACAAAATTAATACAAAGAAATCTGTTGCATTCCTATACACTAACGATGAACTAGCAGAAAGAGAAATCAGGAAAACAATTCCATTTACAGTTGCATCAAAAACAAGAAAATACCTAGGAATAAACCTAACCAAGGAAGTGAAAGACCTATACCTTAAAAACTACAAGACACTCATGAGAGAAATTAAGGAAGATTTACCTCCAACAAACCATCTCTACATCTCTAGGGACTGCTATAGATGGAAATGTTCCTAAGGCTAAATAGCTGTCAGAAGACACTCATGAGAGAAATTAAAGAAGATACCAATAAATGGAAACACATCCCGTACTCATGGATATGAAGAATATTGTCAAAATGGCCATCTGGCCTAAAGCAATCTACAGACTTAATGCAATCTCTATCAAAATACCAACAGCATTCTTCAATGCAAGTAGTTCTAAAATTTATGTGGAACCACAAAAGACCCTGGATAGCAAAAGCAATACTGAGAAGGAAGAATAAATCTGGGGGGGTTACACTCCTCACCTTCAAGTTCTACTACAAAGCCACAGTAATCAAGACAATTTGGTACTGGCACAAGAACAGACCCATAAACCAATGGAAAAGACTAGAAAGCCCAGATATAAAACCAAGCATATATGGTTAATTAATATACAATAAAGGAGCCATGGACATACAAAGGAGAAATGACAGCCTCTTCAACAACTGTTGTTGGCAAAACTGGACAGCTACATGCAAGAGAATGAAACTGAATTATTGTCTAACACCATACACAAAAGTAAACTGGAAATGAATCAAAGACGTGAATGTAAGTCATGAAACCATCGAACTCAGAAGAAAACATAGGCAAAAATCTCTTGAATATAAACATGAGCAACTTTTTCCTGAATGCATCTCCTCAGGCAAGGGAAGCAAAAGCAAAAATGAGCAAATGGGACTACATCAAGCTAAAAAGCTTCTGTATAGCAAAGGAAATCATCAGTAGAACAAAAAGGCATCCTGCATATTTGTAAATGACATATCCGACAATGGGTTAACATACAAAATATATAAAGAACTCACACACCTCAACACCCAAAAGGTAAATAACCCTATTAAAAAATGGGTGGGGGATATGAAGAGGCAATTTTCCAAAGAAGAAATTCAGATGGCCAACAGACATGAAAAGATGCTCCACAACTCTAATTTACAGGGAAATGCAAGTTAAAACTACAGTGAGATATTATCTCACACCAGTTAGGATGGCCAACATCGAAAAGACTAGGAACAACAAATGCTGGCGAGGATGCGGAGGAAGGCAAACCCTCCTGAATTGCTGGTGGGAATGTAAGCTGGTTTAACCTTTGTGGAAAGCAATATGGAGGTTCCTCAAAAACTGAAAATAGAGATACCATTTGATCCAGGAATTCCACTCCTAAGAATTTACCCAAAGAATACAAGTTCTCAGATTCAAAAAGACATCTGCATCCCTATGTTTATTGCAGCACTATTTACAATAGCCAAGAAATGGAAGCAATCTAAGTGTCCATCAGTAGATGAATGGCTAAAGAAGAGGTGGTATGTATACACAATGGAATATTATTCAGTCATAAGAAAGAAACAAATCCTACCATTTGCAACAACATGGATGGAGCTAGAGGTTATGCTCAATGAAATAAGCCATGCAGAGAAAGATAAATGCCAAATGATTTCCCTCATTTGTGGAGTATAACAATGAAGGAAAACTGAGGAACAAAATAGCATCAGACTCACAAACTCCAGGAAGGGACTAGCAGTTACCAAAGGGGAGGGGTGGGGAAGGGCGGGTGGTGAGGGAGGGAGAAGGGGATTGAGGGGTATTATGATTGGTGCACGTGGTGTGTGTGGGGTCACAGGGAAGACAGTGTAGCACAGAGAAGACAAATAGTGACTCTGTGGCATCTTACTACACTGATGGGCAGTGACTTCAATGGGATATGGGGGGACTCAATAATAAGAGTGAAGGTAGCAAACACATTGTTTTTCTTGTGAAACCTACATAAGATTGTATATCAATAATACCTTAATAAAAATAAAAAGAAAACATAGTAAACTCATGAAAAAAGAAGTCACAGGGAAAATTAAGAATATGAAATCACTGTTATCATATAGGAGAGTAATATACTAGTATCAGTGGTACAGAGTTAAGTGAGTTAAGACCTGACAAATGGTCCTCGTATATATTGATTTTTAATATGCTGATGTAGGTATAAAGTCTTAGTAAAGCGAAGGGGTCAAAAATCATATATCAGGAGTGTTAATGATAAACTAGTATAACTAGTATTTGTAAAATCAACTTTTCTTTTTAATGGCATTGAAAAATGCTGAAGCCTGGAGTATCTGAAAGTGATGATGTGACGGCTCTTTGCTCACTTGTAAGAGAAAACATTGAGATCTGTTGTTGTATTGAGAAATCTGTGCTTAAACATTGAAAAGTGATGCTTAAGTTCTAGGAAACATTGGCAACAATGAGAGGTGTTTGAATATTTGTTTGAGAATGCTATCTATTTTGTGGAAGGCTGCCGCTTTACATTTTCCATGTTTGTGGGTAGTTGCACATAGAAACCTGAGCTACCTTCTGCAGAATTTCTGATTATTCAGGCCATGCTTTGCTGCCCTTGGAGATCAGTTTGGCTGGAAGTTCCCTTAAGTATCCTCTGGATCTTTTGAAGACGTAAGTAAGGGGCAGAGCATCCACGAACAGGCAGGATAATTGAAAGTAAAAGGGTCAAGACGATATGGGAAGATGTTTAGGAACCAGCAAGAGTAGAACTTATTCTTGGAAAAAAAGAAACTTTAGATCAGAAAAGAATGGAAAACAAGTGAAAATGGGATAAAGAAAGAGCTACAGAGGTGCTAATTATCTCTACAATGGCAATCGTATCACAATATATAAATGTATCAAATGAATATATTGTGCACCTTAATTTTCACAATGCTATATGTCAAGTACAATTCCAATAAAATAAAAATGAAAAGTGTTATTGACGTATATAAAAGTGGAAAAAAGGGGGGAAATGTAATTAACATTAAACAGTATCAATCTCCTTGTAAAGAGGCTTGATAGTCTGCTTATATAGTTGTAAGAAGAGTAAAGAAAAAATACACAATTTGCAACCAACATTTAAGGATCATGAGATTCACTATCTTATATATAAAGGAATTAGATAAATGTTATACAACTGATTAAAATAAAGTACAGTCATATGGATTTGTGTGGAAAAATACACACACACATTAAGTAATAATAATATTATTCTCTTTCAACCTGGGCCCTAGGAATGAAAGCATGCTGTTACCTGCCTATTAACCTGAGTTGGGGTTTTCTTGATGTGCAGTCAATCCAAGACTGATTATTAGTTGATGCTCCAGAGAGGCCCAAGTTTCCTCTCATCAGGAGAAACTAATGTACCGAAATATGGTGTGGTTCCTGGACATATTCCTTTTCTTGTTAACCAGTTCACTTAAACTTGGAGACCCTGAAACACTGTCAGTCCAGACTAAGAATCAGTCTTTCCAAGAGGCTTGAGTCTCCCTTACCAGTGCAGTGATATTTCTTAAAACCAGAGGGCATCTCCTTTCTTTCTAACACATCTCACTTCTGGAACTCTTTGCAAAGTCATTGATTCCCTCTTCTTCAAAACACAGTATCTTTTCAAATCTATAATGCCTCTTTCCAGAATCACTTAGGGTAACTTTCACTCTTTTGCAGTATAGTCAGAGGGTACCTTTCAGTAGTTAAAAGAGTTTAAGTGTCAACTCTCAAGCTTAATTCATGACCAGAGTTTTCCAAGATACTGGAAAGACTGGTTTATTTCAGGTATGCCTACGTAATATCATAGAATTGGTTTACAAGTGAAATTATCTTCAGTGAAATTTGGAATCAGTATAATATTTGCTGATATTTTTCTGAAATGTAAAAGGATACTGCTTCACCTCTCTTCAGATCTTACTGATAAATGGTAGCTTTTCCTAATCCAAATATGCCCTTCTGGCATCTGCTCTCCCCTATGAATGTCCCAGAAGAGAGTCTCATCTTTACAGAGTAATAGGAACTTTTTCACCGCACTATGCTACCTACTAGATAGCATCATCCCAGATATATACATCTGGGATTAATATACCTCTGGGATTCTAAGCAGGATTCATTTGGGGAGTTAGACTTGACTTACTGTTAATTGATTGAATATAGAGAATGGGGAAAAAGAGACAATTTAAGGTTGATTCCTGGAGTTTGGGTCCAAGAAACTGAAAAGATGATGGTGATATTTATGGATTACAACTAAAGCATATATTTCTAGAGATAAGAATTCCAGGAGAACTTTCTGATTACCCAAAGTTCTGATTTTGCTAACTCTGAATCTTTATGCTGGGAGTCGTCTCAAGACCACTCCTACAGCCTCTCTAATCGTTTGGACAGCATCTAATGCCCTTGTATTATATTCCTTTATCTTGTACATGCTAAAATGATTTGTATTTCCTGCAACTGAACTCTGATAGTGTGAGCCTGGGGAAATCAAGAAGAATATAGTTTCACTGAAGACAAGAGAAAAAAGTGTTTTTCGATAGCACTATCGATTCTGTCGAATTGTGGAATGCTGCTGAGAGATCAAGTAAAATAAATAAAAAGAAGTGATCTTAGGATTTAACATGGAATTAAATGGTGCTGATGGTAACTGCAGTTCAGTGGTATGTTGGAGTAAAGCCCAACTAGATGAGCTTGAGGGGCAAATAGGAAGTGAGGAAGTAACAGAGAAGCTGTATAAATAAATATTTTAAGTAGTTTTGTTGTGACAGAGAGCAGAGAAATGTTATAGCAGCCACAAGAGACCAGGAGGTCATGGAAGGATGTATTTGGAGTGAAGATACTTTATCAGTTATCTTGCTTTTGGTTGCAGGTTACAGAAATTCTAATTCAAATTGGCTTAAGTAATTAAAAAACTGGAATTGTTCACGTAACTGAAAAAGTCCAGAATGAGGTCTTTAACTGTATTTTTCAACAGTTCTCAGGTTTGTAGTTCTCTACATTTTTCTTTGTATTCAGTTTCAGTGTCTGTTATAGTAATAAAATAATAATAGTCCTGGCCTGCATACCTTTATAGCACACAGACCAGAGAGAGAGGAAAACACAAGTCCCAGGATTTGCTCTGAATAGACCAGCACAAATCAATCTCAATATCTGGAGGAAGTTCATGAACAACATTGCCAGGGACTGGATTACTGCTACTCCCCAGATCCGTAGCTGTGTATAGGGGATGAACATTGCCTGAATTGCTTATCACTTGAAGCTGAAGGTAGGGGCCAATCTTGTCCAACATTGGCTGATGGACAATGGGTGCGGAGGGAGTGCTCAGCTTCATGATCCCACACATGGTCTGTGGGCCGTGGGAAAGAAGCGGAAGGAAGAAATCAATAGTAGAGCAGAGAATAGAGGTAATTTCAGACTGGGATTTTTGAGACAGTAGGAGCAGTGCTCTAGAGCGTAAGTGCAGGAGTTGGCCTTAGATAGGAGGAGGGCCACTCTCCCCACTGAGAAGAGAAAAGGAGAAAGTGTGGCTGGGGAAAAAAGCAGTTGGTTGCATGTGGGTGGAAGGAATAGTTCCCATATGACGACAATATATTCCCAAAGAAACACGAGACGAGATCATCAGTTGATGGCGAAGGAGGCAGAAAGGCAGAGAATACTGACCCAAGAGGAGAAGGTGTGACATCATCATTTTGGAGAATGTGAAGGTGAACTGTGGGGGATATGCAGAAAAATAAATGAGTGACTGAGACATTCCACTTCTGTTTTTGGGGATTGTAATTCTAGATACTCAGATTAACAAATTGATTATTATTACCTTTCCTTTGTTTGCTATTTTCCTCACTCTCAGTATCTAGGAATGATGTTCAGTAAGAATTAAAAAAAATATATCCATTCCTTCCTTCCCACCCTCCTCCTCTGGTGTGAACTGTCATCTTTCTTAGGAGGATTACTGTGGCAGCCTCAGCAGAAATTTCCTTATCTTTAGGCTCTTCCCTTCCTGATCCAATCACACTGCTGTCAGAATAATCGTCCCTAACTACAGCTTTTTGTGGTGTTGTTTCCTTGTTTACCATATCTGCTGAGTTTCAGAGGTCTTTAGGTTAGGTCTTCCTTAAATTTTTTCCTACTGCTTGCCAACATAAAAATTTCTAGTCCTGCCAATCTAGTCTTTTCCTTTGTGCAAAAACTTAATGTTATATCCCCTTCCACTTTTCTGTGTTCTTTCATAATTCCCTTGCTTGAATGTGCAAACCCAACCTTTCACTACACTAAATCACATCCATCCTTAAGGAGTACCCTGTCCAATAGAACTTTCTATGATGATGGAAATATTCTATATCTGCATAGCAACATGTAGCTATTGAGGATTTGAAATGTGAGTGAGGAACTTATATTTAAATTTTATTAAAATTTTACTTATATTTAAATTTAAATGTAAATAATCGTGTGGTTAGTGGCTGCCACATGGAGAGCAGAGCTTTAGGACTTAAACCTACCCTCTTACTTCCCTGAAGCTACTTAACCAGTTAAACCTTTATAGACATCCTCTTCTGGAAAGCTCTGTAACTTTCATGATCTATTCAGCATAATTGTTATTTCTATCTTTTCTTGCTTTCTTGTTTTTACACTTGTCCTATTTCTCCCTTTGTCTTATCTCTCTTTTACTTACAATGTTGAATTCATAGCAGAATCTTCAGTACATACTTGACTTAAGTTTTCAGTTATTTATATGGAAGGGGATGCTTCTCCCCTACCAAAATAAGATAAAGAAACCAAAGATAAAAATAGAGGAACACTCCGCCAGGCCACCCTTCTGGCAGTAACAGAATCCAAAATGGTTTCTTCTCCTTGTTCTTGAGTCCCTTTCTCTCCTTTGGATGGCTTCCATTTTCATTCCTGCCTGGAGGAATCAAAACATAACTATTGTTATATGCTTTGCCAAGACTATTTCTGATATACAGTGAAATAGTTTATTACTATCAAGATAGTAGTTTAACTGCTGCTCTATGGTATGTTAAAATTATATTGTTAGTTTTATTAAGAAGCTACTCAGATATATAACTTGTACTCTAGCAATTAAACCTAAAAGTCTTTTAATATGAAGACATTTGACTTTTTAAGTAGGAAGTAAAGGGACCATGTTGCTGGTCTGGAGGGAAGTTAAATGGATTACTCAGTAATTCTGTACTGCCCCTCTCCTAAAATATTATTCAAATCCACTCACATAATACAGGGATTTTTCTGTAGCGATTAGCCCACAAGGATTCAGTTGAAAGACATGTAGCATTGTCCTTTTCCCTCCAATGAGAAGCTGGCCTTCACTTATGCAAATGTGGCACTCACGCTGGGGTCTCACAATGGAGCTACTGACACAATTGCATCAACAGAGATATAAATCCCTCCATTTGCCTGCCTTCCCTATTCATGAAGCTGCTTCAGTGTTCAGTAATGTTCATTTGCATGTTAGCACTGGCATAAAGTATGCAAAACATGAATACCCAACTTTTCAAAGGGGAAGAGGGCTTGCAGCCGGGAGGAGGACAAGGGAGGAAGAAAAACCCAGGATAGACAGATGAGTTTCATTTTGCTTTCGAGACAATGAAAGGTTAGGTACAAAAACAACTTCAAACTACCTTTCTGAAAAATAAAAACTAGTCAAGCACATGTACCCCTTGTAGATCAGGCTACTTGATTTTCTTCTAGTGTTTTTTAAAACTTGGATTTAAACTCTTTGGTATATCAGTTCAGATGCTCACTGGAGCTAGCCAATATCAATCATGCCCTAGGAATAAGATTTTTATCTTTTTCATTTGCCTCTTTATGGGTACTTCCTTATTTTCCACATATACATACACCCACACACACCCTCTATTAAGTAAATAATGTAATGTACTATATACCATATAATAGCCTTCTGCATAATGACAGTAAAGGTGGTTCTGTTATTTATAATGACTAACATTACTCTATTGCATTTGGATACTTCTGTATGATTTAAATGTTTACACTTCTATTACATCATATAAATATACATGAAATGACAAAATGAGAGAACAATTATTTACTTAAATGCAGAAACTATTTTTTGGCTGTTGTGGAAAAGAAGGGTACTTCAAGAATGGTAGAGCAAAAAGGATGTTTAGTTAAATCTTGAAAACAAAATATAGAGAAGAAAACAGAATAACAAAGAAAGCATGCTGAAAAAACAGTAGTTGAAGAGAAATCTGACATTTAAACCTGGGCCCCTTCTGGTGACCATGGCAACTCCACTGACAACTTGGTAAAAAAAAAAAATGAAAAGACAAAAAATCTATTCTCTTCTTTACTTTCAAGGATTATCCTTGCTTTTATTTTTTTCTCCTGGGAACCATGACAATTTTTTTTTTTCTTTTTTGGACCATGCAGGAATTTCTTTTATAATAGACCTAATAAATAATGGAGGGTTAATGTTCTTTAGACAACTAGATGGGAAATTTGATCTTCCCTGAACAAGTTTTCATGCTTATATGTGATCTGAGTGCTGAGAAGCATAAGTAGGGTTAGTTATTTTATATTTAGGATTTATGCTACTTTATAATTCTCAAGTTGAATACAGTATTAAATACACTTCATGTAAGATGAGGAACTTATTTTATTGTTGTGTTGATTCCAGCATCTGATGATCATTCTCTTTAAATTGGGATGAAGTTCTTTTCCGTCTGGATATATCATCACATAAGACAAGACGAAAATAGTAAGTGTACATGAAAGCTATGACATTCACTTTCTCTTTCGAACATTATTTCCAAAGTAATTTTTCAATAGTTCTATCACAACATCAGGATGTGATTCTGATTTCTGGGCTGACACCTAATTTCTGAGCCCAAACACTGTGGGTGGGAACCTCTGTTTGTAGGAAGGTAGCATTGTTATTGCCCAACAATAACATCAAGGGTTGATGCTATTTTATATATAATTTGCTCAAGATTTTTTTCAGTTTTTTATTAGAACGGAAAATGAGAGGAATGGTCACATTTTAACTATCTTATTTGGAAACCTTAAGTCTGTATTTCAGAAGTGCTACTTTTTATTTAAATATTTTTGTTGTTTTTGCTGTTAAGATAAAAGTGTTCATACTCAACAAAGTCAACATGGACTAAGAATACAGACTAACCTTTTTTTGTTTTGGAGAAAATTTTCCAGGAAGGTTTGATATCTGTAAAGGGTCTTATTAACCCTTTCCCAGAATCTTGAGATTGTTTCCTAAAATTCTTAATGATCTTTTAACAGTAAAGAAGTTTATTGAATACTTACTCTGTACCAGGTTCTTCTCCATAAATTATTTCTTATCCTTTCGATACATCTATAAGGTAATATTTTATGCCCATCTAAAAGACGAAGAAAGGTATCTTACAGAAAGATAGATAATAAGGAGCTTGTCCAATGTCACATAATTCATAAGCAGCCGAGTTGACATTCAGACATAGCCTGTTTAAATCCAAATCCTAGGGTTGATTTTTACTACCTCTCAGAATCACTATAAATTCCATCTTTCTTCTTTGACAGATAAGTTAAAGCAGGCTGCAAACAGACTAAAAAGGAAGTTATTTTTTAGTTTGCCTTCCTCTATTTTTTTTTGGAATAGGCTTACTGTATTTTTATTTCCATCAAAGAGTGAAATGGAAGGAATAGGAAGAATCGGAGAGGAGTATCTAGACCTCCGAGTTCTTGCCTAGGAGGGCCTACCCAGACATGGAGAGTGGAGGTGGCCGTTTTCTCCATGAAAATGTCAGTTACAGATTTGTTTCTTCATCTTTGATACCAGCCACATTTGACATTCTCTGGAAGAAAGTCGAAAAATTAGTCACAACCATGAAAATGAGAGAAAGTGTCATGACAATTTGAACACTGTAAAAAGAACCGTTTTGCAGATTATATAAAAACATATGCATTATAAAATGAAGGTGTTTTGAAATGGCCATAGAAATGTTCTGCTCAGTTGATAGAAAGCCTCAGCTGCTGCCTTGAGTAGTCACTACGCTTTCATGCTGACACCACACTTTATTAGGTGCTGTCTGTCAGTAAGTGAACATTGTTGGGGTACTAGTGTCCGTCCATTCCTGCAAGATACGGGACTCCTCTAAGTCATGGTTTAGCGCCCCATCAGTCTTAGATGAAACATTCTTGGAACTGGTTCAAACATTCTCAGAACTCTCTGAGACTCTTCTTAATCAACCCTCCTTCCTTTCCTCTCTCCTCTTGAGGGCACATGTCCTGCAATTGTGGTCTGAAGGGTTAACGTGCCTAACCATACCTCCTCCTCTTCGTCCTTGATAGGTGCTTCCTCTGATAAATCTCTTCAACATATCATTCCATCTTGGCACTGCTTCTTGAAGGACTGTTTGTCAACTGACATATGTTTCAAAGTTGTTGATCTGGAAGGCCAACTATATTGAAGATGTGTTCACATCTCATAACACTACTCTTTCTAGATGTTGTCAATGTTAGCCTAGTGATCTAAGGAATCACAGAAATAATTTAAAATGTGACAGTGAATTTGAATCCTGGTTTTCACCAGCATATCTGTCTTTAAATAACTGTCTAATTTTATAAAATCAAATTTTGTATAAAAGGATTAAGATTTCTTAAAGAGATACACTATAGTGCTCCTGAAATTCTCCATTGACTATATAGCCATAGATGGCCTGACGGGCACAATGAAAGTTCTATATTCAAACTCATCAGTAAACAAGGATTTAGCTCTGGAGCTATTTGAACAATTTATTGATAATTCCCCTGTTTGAACAGTAGAGTCAATATCTCTTTTTGCCCAAGTATGACCCGAGTGCTTTCCCTATTCGGAACCATTTTTCTACCTGATTCAATTAATACTGTTAACACTAGTCTGTTAGTCCCCATTTTTTCTGCCAAATTCCTTTTAAATGGTATCCTTAAATCTAATGATCCTTTCCTACACTCATCAGTTATAGACTATCACTACCTCTACAGCTAGTTGATTTTTCAACCAGTGTCTCTTTCTCCTGAAGGACCAGGATAAGAAGACATAAACTTTCCATCATGAGGAATTGGTTGGCTAAGTTGTACATCAGTCCAGAGAAGCAAGTACGTCCAATTCTGTAGCTCTGTGTTTCTAAGAGTTATACCCACACCTGATAGGTACTATAGAATGGTGTCTCTAAAGTTATACAGTCTGGTAATTCTAACTCCATCATTTATTAATTTCATGACTTCAGGCATGTGAAGGAATCCTTTAAGTCTCAGTTTATATCTGCAAATACCTACTCTTAATAGCATACACTTACAGAGTTGTCATAATGCTTGCACAATGAGTTACATAAAGTATTTAAGTAATTCTTATGTATCGAAGGTCTTAATAAATGTTAATTATTATTATTATGTTAAAACTCAAAGTTTCCAAAGATAAAAATTTTGTTTTCTCTGATCCAGATTTCTTTCTTCAAGGTACCCATAAATAAAAGCACATCTTGTATAAATCAGGAAATTAAATAAACTAACCTGAAAAATATGAGTTTACTATGTTATTGTTTATTCAAGTTCTGGAGTTGCACTAAACTTTTGCTTTTTTACTCTTATTTATAAGTATTTAACCTATAATGTGCGTCTTTAGCTTAATGCAGATTTCAACTAGTTTAATACAAGAAGATGGCTGAGTGCATTATAATAGGGTACACTATCAGTCCAGAGGTGCTTCTGCTAAAAGCCAGGCTGCAAATGAGATGGAACTTAGAATTCTCTAACTCTCAAATCATAATATGTGCAATTTCTTTTATTAATTATTGTAATAGTAGAATTTAAAATACATATCTTCCTTAATTTACAATGGGGTTACATCCAGATAAACCCACTGTAAGTTGAAAACAGTGTTAAGTCAGAATGCGTTTAATACACCTATCCTACCAAACATCATAGGTTAGCCTAGCCAACCTGAAATGTGCTAACAGCATTTATGTTAGCCTAAAGTTGGGCAAAACCATCCAACACAGTCTATTTTACAATAAAGTAGGCTACAAAAATATATATCTCACGTAAATATATCTCATAAGAAATGTCATGTAATTTCTTGAATATTATCCTGAAAGTGAAACACAGAATTGTTGTATGGGTACACAATGGCTGTAGGTGCACCAGTTGTTTACCTTTGTGATCACGTGACTGACATGGAGCTATAGCCTCTGCCCAGCATTGCAAGAGAAACATACTACATATTGCTAGCCTGGGAAAAGATCAAAATTCAAAATTTGAAGCGTAATTTCTACTAAATGCATATCTCTTTCACACTATCAGAAAGTTGAAAAATTCTAAGTAGAACCATCTTGTACGTCAGGAATTGTCTGTACTTGGATAGTTATTTAGATTTAAAATGAATGTAATGAAAAATATAAGTTTTGACTCATTGCAACTTCTTATGTCTTTTTAAATGTGCCTTTTCCCACATTGCATTCAAATTTGGAGAGTTAAATGGTGACTATTTGTTTTGATAATAAGGTATGGTATAATTGAAATTTATTATGAGAATAGAACTTAAGCATTCTTGCCACCAAAAAACAAAAAAGGTGAGTATGTGAGGTGATGACTGTATTAAATAACTTAATAATGGGAATCCTTTCACAGTGTATATGTATATCAGATCATCGTGTTGTATACTTTAAATATTTGCAGTTTTATTTGTCAATTATACCTCACTACTGAAAAAAATATTTGGAGAGTAAAGTTTCAAAGCTTCCTCAAAGAAAATTCATTTTAAGATATCTGAAAGAAACCGAAAACAGGCCAATTGTGCAAAGGTCCCTATGCACAGTATTTATGCCATTTGAGCATAAATACTGGGCTAAATGGACCTTCCATGGATTTGTTTATTGCATAGTTTGGGGACTAACAATAGCAGCCACACCAAAGTATCCAAGTTCCTTCTCTTTCATCAGGATTTCTGGATAGCAAGTTGTCCACAAGTAATAGCTCAGCTGAGTTGGGGTGAAGACTGATGGAACTTTCAAGAGCAGGTTAGAACTCAGGTTCCCCTTCTACTTCGAAGACGCCAATTCTTTTATACAGTCCTCTCTCATCTCAATTTCTCTTCCATTTTGTTTCTTTCTTTCCATCTTCATTGTTACCTAGTCTTTGGGGTGGGAAATGAATCTACAAGCAATATCAGAATATTTCTTGGCTATAGTCAGTCCAGAAGATTTTCTGGGTCTTTGGTTTTGTATGAACTGGAGTTGCCCTCAGGGTTCCAGTGAGGAAGCTAAAAAGAAAGAATTGAAGAGAAAATAGGCAGATTAATAGTAACATTTTATTTTTTGTTTGTTTTTATTTATTGTTTATTATGGAAGTATTCAAACTTCAAACACACAGAGTAGTAGAGAGAATAGTATAATAAATATTTTTTGTATTTTTTATTGTTATTATTGATATACACTCTTATGAAGGTTTCACATGAAAAACAATGTGATTACTACATTCACCCATAATATCAAGTCTCCCCCCATACCCTATTGCAGTCCCTGTCTGTCAATGTAGTAACATGCCACAGAGTCACTACTTGTTTTCTCTGTGTTACACTGTCTTCCCCGTGATCCCTCCAGACCATGTGTACTAATCATAATAACCCTCAATCCCCTTCTCCCTCTCTCCCCACCCGCTCTCCTCCACTCCTCCCCTTTGGTAACCGCTAGTCCCTTCTTGGAGTTTGTGAGTCTGCTGCTGTTTTGTTCTTTCAGTTTCGCTTTGTTGTTGTACTACACAAATTAGGG
The DNA here is from genome assembly GCA_029783875.1 of Phataginus tricuspis. Lineage (NCBI taxonomy): Eukaryota > Metazoa > Chordata > Mammalia > Pholidota > Manidae > Phataginus > Phataginus tricuspis. The sequence continues at coordinate 5,459,240 of JAQQAC010006877.1, read as the reverse complement.
AAATCATTTGGTGTTTGTCTTTCTCTGCCTGATTATTACTGGGCACAATACCCTCTAGCTCCATCCATGTTATTGCAAATGGTAGGATTTGTTTCTTTCTTATGGCTGAATAGCATTCCATTGTGTATATGTACCACCTCTTCTTTAGCCATTCATCTACTGATGGACACTTAGGGTGCTTCCATGTCTTGATTGTTGTAAATAGTGCTGCAATAAACATAGGGGTACAGATGTCTTTTTGAATCTGAGAACTTGTATTCTTTGGGTAAATTCCTAGAAATGGAATTCCTGGGTCAAATGGTATTTCTATTTTTAGTTTTTTGAGGAACCTCCATATTCCTTTCCACAATGGTTGAACTAGCTTACATTCCCACCAGCAGTTCAGGAGGGTTCCCCTTTGTCCGCACCCTCGCCAGCATTTATTGTTCTTAGTCTTTTTGATGCTGGCCGTCCTAACTGGTGCAAGGTGATATCTCATGGTGGTTTCAATTTGCATTTCCCTGATAATTAGTGATGTGGAGCATCTTTTCATGTGCCTGTTGGCCACCTGAAAGTATAATGAATTCTTGTGTTGTCATCATCCATCTTCAAATGTCATCAATGTGAATAATTTTTGTTTCATTTATGTCCCTCTACTTTATATCTGTTTTGATTCAGAAGTATTTTATTTATTTATCTTTTTCACTGTTCTTTCTTTCTTTCTTTCTTTCTTTATTTACAATTTATTTTGGTATCATTAACCGACAATTACGTGTGCAATATTATGGTGATTAAACTACCCCCTTCATCAGGTCCCCCCCACCAACCCCATAACAGTCACTGTCCATCAGAGTAGTGAGATGCTATAGAGTCACTACTTGTCTTCTCTGAGTTGTACAGCCCTCCCAGTGCCCCCCCTACCTTACGTCTGCTAATCGTAATACCCCTTTTGCCCTCTTATCCCTCTCTTCCCACCCATATTCCCCAGTCCCTATACCTTCGGTAACTATTAGTCCGTTCTTGGGTTCTGTGAGTCTGCTGCTGTTTTGTTCCTTCAGTTTTTTCTTTGTTCTTATACTCCACATATGAGTGAAATAATTTGATACTTGTCTTTTTCGGCCTGGCTTATTTCACTGAGCATAATACCCTCTAGCTCCATCCATGTTGTTGCAAATGGTAGGATTTGTTTTCTTCCTATAGCTGAATAATATTCCATTGTGTATATGTACCACCTCTTCTTTATCCATTCATCTATTGATGGACACTTAGGTTGCTTCCATTTCTTGGCTATTGTAAATAGTGCTGCAATGAACATAGGGGTGCATAGGTCTTTTTCAAATTGGGCTGCTGCATTCTTAGGGTAAATTCCTAGGAGTGGGATTCCTGCGTCAAATGGTATTTCTATTTTGAGTTATTTGAGGAACCTCCATACTGCTTTCCACAATGGTTGAAGTAATTTGCATTCCCACCAGCAGTGTAGGAGGGTTCCCTTTTCTCCACATCCTCGCTGACATTTGTTGTTGTTTGTGTTTTGGATGTTGGCCATCCTCACTGGTGTGAGGTGATATCTCATTGTGGTTTTAATCTGCATTTCTGTGATGATTAGCGATGTGGAGCATTTTTTCATGTGCCTGTTGGCCATCTGAATTTCTTCTTTAGAGAAGTGTCTATTCATGTCCTGTGCCCATTTCTTAATTGGGTTACTTCCTTTTTGTTTATTAAGGTGTGTGAGTTCTTTGTATATTTTGGATGTCAACCCCTTATCAGATACATCATTTATGAATATATTTTCCCATATTGTAGGATGTCTTTTTGTTCTACTGATGGTGTCCTTTGCTGTACAGAAGCTTTTCAACTTGATATAGTCCCATTTGTTCATTTTTGCTTTTGTTTCCCTTTCCCGGGTGGATATGTTCATGAAGAAGTCGCTCATGTTTATTTCCAAGAGATTTTTGCCTATGTTTTTTTCTAAGAGTTTTATGGTTTCATGGCTTACATTCAGGTCGTTTATCCACCCTGAGTTTACCTCTGTGTATGGGGTTAGGCAGTAGTTCAGTTTCATTCTCTTACATGTAGCTATCCAGTTTTAAAAACACGAGCTGCTGAAGAGGCTGTCATCTCCCCATTGTATATCCAAGGCTCCTTTATCAAATATTAATTGACTGTAGGTGTTTGGGTTAATGTTTGGATTTTCTATTCTGTTCCACTGGTCTGTGGGTCTGTTTTTGTGCCAGTACCAAATTGTCTTGATTACTGTGGCTTTGTAGAGTTTGAAGTCAGGGAGCGTAATTCCCGCTGTTTGATTCCTCCTTCTCAGAATTGCTTTGGCTACTCGGGGTTTTTTCTGGTTCCATATGAATTTTTGAGTTATTTGTTCCAATTCATTGAAGAAAGCTGTTGGTAGTTTGACAGGGATTGCGTTGAATCTGTAGATTGCTTTAGGCAGTATAGCCATTTTGACAATATTTATTCTTCCTAGCCAAGAGCATGGGATGCATTTCCATTTGTTAGTGTCCTCTTTAATTTCTCCTAGGAGTGTATTGTAGTTTTCAGAGTACAGGTCTTTCACTTCCTTGTTTAAGTTTATTCCTAGGTATTTTATTCTTTTTGATGCAATTGTGAATGGAATTGCATTTCTCTTTCTGTTAGTTCGTCATTAGTGTATATGAAAACAACAGATTTCTGTGTGTTAATTTTGTATCCTGCAACATTGCTGAATTCAGATATTAGTTCTAGTAGTTTTGAAGTGGAGTCTTTAGGGTTTTTTATGTACAGTATCATGTCATCTGTAAATAGTGACAATTTGACTTCTTCTTTACCAGTCTGGATGCCTTGTATATCTTGGTTTTGTCTGATCGCCGTGGCTAGGACCTCCAGTACTATGTTGAATAACAGTGGAGAGAGTGGACATCCCTGTCTTGTTCCCGAACTTAGGTGAAAAGCTTTCAGCTTTTCGCTGTTAAGTATGATGTTAGCTGTGGGTTTGTCATATATAGCCTTTATGATGTTGAGGTACTTGCCGTCTATACCCATTCTGTTGAGAGTTTTAATCATGAATGGATGCTGAATTTTGTCAAATGCTTTTTCAGCATCTATGGAGATGATCATGTGGTTTTGGTTCTTCTTTTTGTTGATGTGGTAGATGATGTTGATGGATTTTCGAATGTTGTACCATCCTTGCATCCCTGGGATGAATCCCACTTGATCATGGTGTATGATCCTCTTGATGTATTTTTGAATTCGGTTTGCTAATATTTTGTTGAGTATTTTTGCATGTACGCTCATCAGGGATATAGGTCTGTAATTTTCTTTTTTGGTGAGGTCTTTGCCTGGTTTTGGTATTAGAGTGACGCTGACTTCATAGAAAGAGTTTGGAAGTATTCCCTCCTCTTCTATTTTTGGAAAACTTTAAGGAGAATGTGTGTTATTTCTTCTCTATATATCTGGTAGAATTCAGAGGTGAATCCATCAGGTCCGGGGGTTTTGTTCTTGGATAGTTTTTTGATTACCGATTCAATTTCGTTGCTGGTGATTGGTCTGTTATTTTTTCTGTTTCTTGCTTGGTGAGTCTTGGAAGGTTGTATTTTTATAAGAAGTTGTCCATTTCTTCTAGGTTTTCCAGCTTGTTAGCATATAGGTGCTCATAATATTCTCTTATAATTCTTTGTAGTTCTGTGGGGTCTGTCGTTATTTTTCCTTTCTCATTTCTTATTCTGCTTATGTGTGTAGATTCTCTTTTTCTCTTAATGAGTCTGGCTAGGGGTTTATCTATTTTGTTTATTTTTTCAAAGAACCAGCTCTTGGTTTCATTGATTTTTTCTATTGTTTTATTCTTCTCAATTTTGTTTATTTCTTCTCTGATCTTTATTATGTCCCTCCTTCTGGTGACTTTGGGCCTCCTTTGTTCTTCTTTTTCCAGTTTCAATAATTGTGTCTTTAGACTGTTCATTTGGGAATGCTCTTTCCTCTTTAAATAGGGCTGGATTGCAATATACTTTCCTCTTAGAACTGCCTTTGCTGCATCCCACAGAAGTTGTGGCTTTGTGTTGTTGTCATTAGTCTCCATATATTCTTTGATTTCTGTTTTGATTTGGTCGTTAATCCATTGAGTCATTAGGAGAATGTTGTTAAGTCTCCATGTATTTGTGAGCCTTTTTGATTTCTTTCTAAAATTTATATCTAGTTTTATACCTTTGTGGTCTGAGATGTTGGTTGGTAGGATTTCAATATTTTTGAAATTACTGAGGTTCTTTTTGTGGCCTAGTATGTGGTCTATTCTGGAAAATGTTCCATGTGCACTTGAGAAGAATGTGTATCCTGTTGCTTTTGGGTGCAGAGTTCTGTAGATATCTGTTAGGTCCATCTGTTCTAGTGTGTTGTTCAGTGCCTCTGTGTCTTTACTTATTCTCTGTGTGGTTGATCTTTCTTTTGGATTGAGTGGTGTGTTGAAGTCTCCTAAAATGAATGCGTTGCTGTGTATTTCCTCATTCAATTCTGTTAGTATTTGTTTCACATATGCTGGCACTCCTGTGTTGGGTACATATATGTTTATAATGGTTATATCTTCTTGTTGGACTGACCCCTTTATCATTATGTAATGTCCTTCTTTATCTCTTGCTACTTTCTTCATTTTGAAGTGTATTTTGTCTGATACAAGTACTGTAACACCTGCCTTTTTCTCTTTGTTGTTTGCATGAAATATCTTTTTCCATCCCTTCACTTTTAGTCTGTGTATATCTTTGGGTTTGAGGTGAGTCTCTTGTAAGCAGCATATAGATGGGTCTTCTTTTTTATCCACTCTGTTACTCTGTGTCTTTTGATTGGTGCATTCAGTCCATTTACATTTAGGGTGATTATTGATAGATATGTACTTATTGCCATTGTTGGCTTTAGATTTCTGGTTCCCAAAGGTTCAGGTGTTGCTTCTTTACTATCTAAGAATCTAACTTAACTTTCTTGTTAAGTTATTGTGAATGCCGTCTGATGTTTCTTTATTTCTCCCTTCCTATTCTTCCTCCTTCCATTTTTTATATATTGGGTGTTTTATTCTTTGCCTCTAGTTAGTATTTGGATGGTCTGCTTTCTTTGCTATGATTTTATTTTCTCTGGTGACATCTCTTTAACCTTAGGGGTGCTTCCCTCTAGAGCAGTCCATTTAAGATATCCTGTAGTGGTGGTTTATGAGAGGCAAACTCTTTCAACTTTCATTTGTCTGGAAATTGTTTAATTCCTCCATCATATTTAAATGATAATCGTGCTGGATACCATATTCTTGGTTCGAGGTTCTTCTGTTTCATTACATTAAATATATCATGCCATTCTCTTCTGGCCTCTAAGATTTCTGTTGAGAAGTCTGATAATAGTCTGATGGGTTTTCCTTTGTAGGTGATCTTTTTTCTCTCTCTAGCTGCCTTAATACTCTGTCTTTATCTTTGACCTTTGTCATCTTAATTATTATGTGTCTTGGTGTTGTCTTTCTTGGGTCCCTTGTGTTGGGGGATCTGTGGGCTTCTGTGGACTGCGAGACTATTTCCTTCCCCAGCGTGGGAAAGTTTTCAGCAATTATTTCTTCAAAGACACTTTCTACCCCTTTTTCTCTATCTTCTTCCTCTGGTACTCCTATAATTCGAATAATTCTCAGTTTGGATTGGTGACACAGTTCTCTTAATATTCTTTCATTCCTAGAGATTCTTTTATCTCTCTCTGCTTCAGCTTCTCTGTATTCCTGTTCTCTATTATGTAATCCATTAACAGTCTCTAAGACCTCATCCAGTCTGCTGTTAAGCCCATCGATGGCTTGTCTCATTTCTGCATATTCTTTCCTCACTTCCCTCACTTGATTCCTCATCTCTTGCACATTTCTCTGTAGCTCCATCAGCATGGCTATGACTTTTATTCTGACTTCTTTTTCAGGAAGACTGTGCATGTCCATTCCTTCAGGTTCCCTCTCTGGGTTGTCTGGGTCTGAAGCTTTGTCTGTACCATATTCCTCTGTCTTTTCATGGCTGTGGAATTGGTTGCTGGTATTTGCCACGTATGTCAGCTGGGTTCTTTATGACCACCTCGCTGGGTGCCAAGTCCTCTCTCAGGTGTAGTTTCCCGCTGGAGCACTGGGGTGGAGGAGCGCTCGGGTCCTGCCGGGTCACGGCTCCATATCTTACCCGCCTCGCTGGGTGCCGAGTCCTCTCTCAGGGGTAGCTGCACGCTGTGCACTCTCCTGTGTATTCTGGTCTCTCTTTTAGGAATAATTATATTTGATGTGTTTTCGTGAATAAACATAATGTTGGGAGGAATTTTTCTGCCGGTCTGTTCATGTCGCCATCTTCCCGGAAGTCCTTAGGTGTTTTTCTTAGGGACTGCTGGTCCTTTTCTTTTCTCCTGTCTTTACCACTGTCCCCGCAATTTCTTGCCTGCGTGCTATGGCAGAAGTGCTTCAGATCCGCAGCCCTTCGTCTTCTCTCTTGGTGGCTCCCTGGCGTTGCTCCCCCGTACTCAGGCCCTGTTCGGGCTCCACTTTCTGCCAGGGCCTGCCGGCAGGAGTCAAACAGTTCCTGAGTGGGGGCATCAGGCTGTATATACAAGATGACAGGAGGGCAAACTGTCTGGTGCAGAATGCCGATCCAGAAGTATTTTAAAGGAAAATCCTAACATCATATAATTTTACCCTAAAGTACTTCAATAAAGATTTTAGTAGATAAAGACTTATGCTTCCTTTGCTGGTTCAATTAAGCAAGGTGGGAAATAGTATAATCTTCTTCCATACTTGACCTAGGGAAACTTGCTTTGTTATCAAATATTGACATTAAAGGTTTGGGTCTGCTCATCATGCTAACCGTACTGGCTAATGAGAAATCTTTTAGAGGATTTGAAAGTCTATATTGCTAAATCCACTATAGTATAGATACAGCTTTCTTGTTTTGTAGCTATAAATATTATAGTTGGGGCCCTACAAAATGCAATAATGCAAGTGTGAAATGCAGCATGCAGCAGGTTGTTAGTTCTTCCTTAAATCCTGAGGTCATTGGTAAGTAAGTATTTCCAAAAATTCTTTCAAAGAACTGAAACTTGGTAGGGAAATATTAAAAAAATAAAAAAGGAAAGATGCTATGCCCAGAGGCACATGATTCTGATTGGAGGGCTGTATAAAGGACTAATGTTTATCCCTAAAGGTGGAGGAGGAGTGTTGACTCAATACCAGTACAGGAAGGATGTCACTGTGTTGTCTTCCCAGGACCCTTAACACAACTGACTAATTCCCAACAATTGTACATGTAGTAACTGACTGCAAGGCAGAAAATGCAAGTGAGGTTTTGATTTCTATGCTTTATTTCTGAGATAGTGATAGGATATAGTGGCAGGTCATTAAATTGACTTTTGACCATTACATCACTCTGTAAAAAGAATTTTAGTACATATAGCCTCTCAGCTGACACACATTTATTTCAACAATAGTGACAATGCTGGCATTTCTGTGTCTGTTCAGGGTCATTGTCATTTCCTTGAGGGCAAGAGTTTTGCCTTTTTTTTTGGTACATTCATCTCTTAAGTCTGTGTGCAGGTATATCTTTTACTGGCTGCTGCTTAATTAAATTCTTAGTATTAGATTTGTCTTCCTTACATATTGTTTCAAAGATAGTTGGATGTTTATCTTGTGGCTCTACATTTCCTATTGTCTTTTGGTCATTTGTTTATTGGTCATGAACACCTAGAACAGATAATGTTTTATTCATTCCAAATACTACTTATGAGACTTTTCTGTAAGTGTGTTATTATTAGAATAATAAGACCTGATGGAGGAGTTATTCACCATTTTTCCCCCTTTCTCTAAGGCTCACTCTGAGGTCCTTGACTCTTTTGCTAAAATATTTCAAATCAACCTTCACTTTATAAATTCAGTAATGAGATACTTTAAAAAATAACATATTATTGAAAAACTTACTTTGTTAGACAGTCATTAGTTTTGTTGTATGGATCTCTGCCTCTCTGCTTAGCTTATACTCATTCATGCATGGGAATACCCTTCAGGTATTCAAAGGCATTTATTTATAGTATCTCTTCTCAACTCAGGGTCAAATCTAGGCAAGAACTCCTACTAAGTTTAGTCATTGGGTCTGTATATATGTAAGCACTTTCATAATCTCATAGATTAAGTACAATATATGTATCTCTAACATTAAAAAGGGAAAAAGTGTCCTTAGTATTTAGAAAAAGGAGGGAGGGAGGGAGAGAGAAATTTAAATTGTGTTCCCCTATGTGAATCTCTGTGTAATGATACCTAAGCATATTTAAAATTACAGACATATTCTAGTATAAATATCCATATACAATATACATTTAAACATGTTTGGAAAGTTGACATATGAAAGTGCATTTAAATGCCAAGGAGTAAAGAAAAAAATCTAGACTGTTGGCTTTGTGTAAATATTTATTATTTCTTGTCCAAAGATAAAAATTTGTCAACAAGGTTTAATGAGTACTTGTCTATATTTATATTGTTTCTGTGCGCAATTACAATAGGACATAAGATAAACTTGGTTATCTGTTTTATAACTTTTTCTAATTTCTGATCCTTCAGAACTTTTGAAGTTTGTAGTATTTTGCAGTCTTTATATTTTCCTCAAGATGCTTTCAACAGGAACTGATACAGTGATGTTTAAAATGTTTTATGACTGATTAGTGTTGGAAAACTGTCCAGAAACTAAAACACAGGTTATATTTAGTAAATCATGACTTCATTACATTTTCTGATTTAAGAAATAGCTGTGTTTGTCTATAAGGTCAAAAACTAGACTTAATGAAAAAGTCTCAAGAGCTTTCAAAATTTAGCAAACAGAAGCATTCTTCTATTTTTGAAATATATTTTGAAAAAGTTTTATTTTTATTATTTTAAATGGTGTATTTGAATGGTGAGAAGATTTAATAAAACCTAGGTTTTTCTCTTTTCTTCTCTTTCTTTCCCTTCTGTTTTTAACTAAAGAGGGAATCTTAAACCTCAGCTTAAAATCAGGATGTGGTTCAAAGGACCAAAAGCATTCCAATATTTGAAAAATAACATTAACTCAATCTACTTTTTTTTCTAACCTCTAATGCAATCAGAAAATGATTTAATGTGTTCTTGTCATTAATAATATAACAGGCTATAACTAGGATGTGCTGAACCACAATCAATTTATTTTGTTTTCTTACAAAATTGGGAGGAGAGTGAAAGATAGAGCCCTCCAACTTGCCTAGCAAAGTAACCATCCTTCCAAACCGGCAGCTTCAATTAATTTAGTACACTGGCACTGTGGAATTGAGGTGACATTTAGTAGTTCATTACCTTTCTTGGAAATCAGCTTATTTGGGAAATAAAAAAGAAAAGCAAGAAGAAATGATGAGGTTGTGTTTGTGTTCTTTTTTTACTTGGTAAGCAAGGTATTTTTCAGTGTAAACTCCCTAAAATACAAATAACATGTCCTCTCATCTTTATGTACTTTTGCACACTAATATTGCTTATTTGTATACAATATTATGTACATTTTCTGAAAATCTTGGTAAGTATTTGCTTTCAAGATCAGATTTATACTTATGGACTAAAGACTCCATCTTGTGTTAAGGTATTCAGACCTTTAAAACCTGGGAGGAAAGATAATTGATTCTGAGTCAGAGTGATTAATAGTCTCTAATTTGTTAACAAGGTTTAATGACTATTTGTCTATCTTTACTTTGTCTCTGTGCAGAATTATAGAATGGCATAAGATAGTGACCACTTATCTCTTCCAAAGTGATCATGTTTGTCTTGAAAATGTTTCCATCTTAAGGGAGACTGTGTCTTTTTCATTACATCATACAGTGCAGAGAGTTTAACAATATTTCATAGAGATGTAATAAAATGTCCTTTCAAGCAAGTGATGAAATCGCTTTATACCATATATTTCATTTACAAAGAAACTGGGACCCTCTAAGTCGAAAAAGCATGTAAGAATTCCTCCTTAGAGCTCACCTTCTGAAAGTATTAGTTATGGCTTCTAGTGATGTAATTATTCCTTGGTCAGATAAAGTGTGTCCTCTGGAGTGAAAAAAGGACTGACTGAATAGTTCTATTTAACTAATATTTATCTTGGGAAATTTTAATTAATGATACCACATGTCACACATAACTTCTGAAAAATGAAGATGTTCTGGCTTTATATCTAGAGAGAATCTTCCTACATAGATTTTTCTTAAAACTATTCCAGGAGCTGACTCAATATGTTTTTATAAAAAATGTCAGCTTTATTATATGGTAGTAAAAGAAGTTTGAAATAGTTTGCAAATATGACCACTGTGGGAGAGGTTTTCATAGACTTTCCCTTCATTACTGAGCAGGGATGTAGGTTAAAAATTTCAGAGTTTTTAATGTTAATATTTAAAACTAGGTTGACTAAATGAAGCAAGATAAATGGAATAGACAAATTCCTAGAAGATAATAATTCAATATTTTTAGTTATATAATTTGTTTTAACTTTAGCCTTCTCTTTATTTTCCAAAAATTTCCCAGGAAATTTCTCTTCCACGTAACTCATACTAGGATCTTTTGAATTCTCTTCCAATGTTTGAACAGACTTTGCTGATGCCAGATATTGAGCTTAAAAAAATAATTTTGCTAAATTATGCTGAACAAAGTGGATATCCATGTGATAAACAGTCTCCACTCTACTCCTTCATTTCTCTTGCATCTTTTCAACAAAGGTGGTTATCTCTTTACAAAGAAAAGTTTGTACTAGGTGTTGAAATGGTAGTTATGTTCTCCATGGCATTTTCTAGTATTTTAAACTATTAAACGTCAGTAGTAGAAATCTATTATATGTATCTTTAAATATGTCTCTGATTATATTCTTAATGAATTTCTAGAATTTAAACTGTTAAGTTAATGGTGTTCAAATATATGAGTGAGCTTCTTCAGAAAAGTTGAATCAATTTATGTTGCCAGTAGCAGAGGTAGAGCACACCTGCTTCCTCACACCCTGATTAACACTGGTGCATATTCATTTAAAACATTTCCAACTGCTAGATTAGAAATACTATTTACTTATTTTGGAATTTATGTTTTGAGCTTTTTATATTTGTAAAATGCTCTTTTGTTGTATTTTCCCAGTTTTCTCTTGAACATCTGTTTCTTACTGACTTGGAATTTATACACACATACACACCCCTACACTCACACAGGCATCCACACTTTAAGGACACAAACTCTTTTGCTTGTCATATATGTTGTAAATTTCCCCCCTTCCCCCCCCCACACATTTCTAAAGCTTTTTAATTTGGTGGTCTGTTATGTCCTATAGAAATTTTAAATTTCACATCTTATTTAAGCTATAGGATATTTAGAGATCTTGACAACCACCCTAAAATTTATCTTTATGTTCTCTTTTAGTGCCTGGAACATTACATGCATCAAGTCACAGGAACTAGTATGTCCCAGAGATTCCTCATGAAACATTCCAACTATATCTATTTCTATGAAATGCACAAAAGCAAGAGAATCATTATACTAATTTTTAAAGTAAACATCTATTGAAAAATAATATACATATTGTTATGTACATAAATCATTAGTGTACAAATTGATGAATTTTCCTAAAATAAACTATAATCCACATTAAGAAAAAGCACATTTCCCATTTTCCGAACCTTAGGATCTCCATTTGGGCCTTTTCCAGTCACTAATCCCCAAGGAGTAACCACTAACCTGGTTTATAACACCACTATCCTGGTTTATAAAAAAGTTAAATTGCTGAGTCATACCATTTGTATGTATATTTGGCATTATAGAGACTACTAAATAGTTTCCCAAAAATGTTGTACCCGTAGTTAATCCCTCAAGCAGCACAGAGCGATCCAGTTCTCCACATCTTTCTAATCACTTGGTGCATTAATTCTTAATTGTTGTATAACAAATTATCACAAATTTTGTGGTTTAAAATAACATTTTTATTACTTTACAGTTTCTGTGGGTTGGAATTGGAGTGTGGCTTAGTTGGGTTCTCTGCTTAGAGACTCACATGCTGAAATCAAGGTGTTGGACAGGCCATTTTCTCATTTCGAGGCTTGTCTAGGGATGGATCCTCTTCCAAGCCACTTACATTTTTGGCAGAATTCATTTTTTCACAGCTGTTTTCTCACAAAACAAAACATCACCAAAGGATGCCATCCCATTGCCTTTGCCGTATATATTATTGTCACAAGCCAATCACAGGTCTAACCAGGACTCCAGGAGAGGGGCCTCTGCAGGGCAGAGCCCTGGGAAGGAATCATGGGACCATCTCACAGTTTGCCTCCTCAGCCTCCTAAATCGTAAGTATGATATTGGCTTCAGTGCAGTTTACAGGGTCCATAATAACTTTGAATGGAATGTGCACATCTAGTTTTAATATTTAGTTTCTCAAAATCTTATAGCTCTCATCAAACTTTATTCACTGCTTACTTGGACTATAGGAAAGATGGAACACTTCTTTTGATATATTGTATTGATATATAGTGGATATACACTATTAATACTGGTTTAAAGTATACAACATAGTGATTCAACTGTTATCTACATTATTAAATGTTTACCCCAACTAGTGTAGTTACTATTTGTAAACATAGAAAGCTATTACAGAATTATTGACCATATTCTTTATCCTGTGCTTTTATCCTCTTGACTAATTTGTATTATGATTGAGATTTTTTGCCTCTTTATCCCCTTCTTCTATTTCATCCACCCACCCCAACCCTTCCCCCATGGTAACTACCAGTCACTTCTCAGTGTCTATGAGTCTGTTGCTCTTTTGTTCATTTTGTTTTGTTTTGTTTTTATATTCTACATGTGTGAAATCATATGGTATTTGTCTTTCTCCACCTGGCCTATTTTACTTTGCATAATATCCTCTAATTCCATCTATGTTGTTGCAAATGGAAGAATTTCTTTTTTGTGGCTGAATAATATTCCATTGTATATATGTACCACTCTTTATTCATTCATCTACTGGTGGACACTTTGGTTGCTTCCATATCTTGGCGATTGTAAATAATGAGGCAATAAATGTAAGAATGCATATATCTTTTTGAATCAGAGATTTTATTTTCTTCAGGTAAATTCCTAGTAGTGGAATGACTGGGTTGTATGGTATTTCTATTTTAGCTTTTTGAGGAACCTCCGTACTGCTTTCCATAGTGGCTATACCAGTTTACATTTCCACCAGTGTTGTAGGAGGGTTCCGTTTTCTCCACATCCTCAACAGCAGTTGTTAATCCTTGTTTTCTGAATAGTGGTAATTCTGACTGTTGTGAGGTGATATCTCATTGTGGTTTTCATTTCCATTTCCCTGATGATTATCCATGAGGAGCATCTTTTCATGTGCCTGTTGGTCATGTGTATTTCTTCTTTGGAAAAATGTCTCAGATCCTCTGCCCATTTTTTAACTGGGCTATTTGTTTTGTTTTGGTGTTGAGTTGTATGAGTTCTTTATATATTTTGAAAGTTAACCCATTATTGGATATATCATTTATGAATATGTTCTCCCATACTGTTTGTTACCTTTTTGTTTTATTGATGGTCTCCTTTGCTGTACAGAAGCATTTTAGTTTGATGTAGTCCCATTTGTTCATTTTTGCTTTTGTTTCAGTTGCCCCAGGAGACATGTCCAGAAAAAAATAACTCATGTTTATATTCAAGAAATTTTTGCCTGTTTTCTTCTAAGAGTTTTATGGTTTCATGTCTTATATTTAGGTCTTTAGTCCATCTCTTTTAATCCAGAAAGGGTTTATTTTTGTATATGGCATTAGGAAGTTACCTAGTTTCATTCTCTTGCATGTAGCTGTCCAGTTTTCCCAACATCATTTATTGAAGAGACTGTCTTTTCACCATTGTATATGCTTACCTCCTTTGTCATAGATTAATCGACAATATAGGCATGGGTTTATTTCCGGGCTCTCTAGTCTGTTCCACTGATCTACATGTCTGTTCTTGTGCTAGTACTGTGCTGTGTACTGTTTTGAATACTGTAGCTTTGTAGTATAGCTTGAAGTCAGGGAGCATGATACCCCCCAGCTTTTTTTTTTTCCAGATTGCATTGGCTGTTTGAGGTCTTTTGTGGTTCCATATACTTTAGGATTATTTGTTCTAGTTCATTTTAAAATGTCATTGGAATTTTGTTAGGGATTGCAAAGAATCTGTAAATAGCTTTGAGCAGGATGGCCATTTTGACATTATTAATTCTTCCTATCCATAACCATGGGGTAGATTTCAATTTATTTGTGTCTTCTTCAGTTTCCTTCATTGATGTCTTACAGTCTCCAGAGTATGTGTTTTTACCTCCTTGGTTAGGTTTGTTCCTAGGTATTTTATCCTTTCTGATGAATTGTTTTCCTGATTTGTCTTTGTGCTAGTCCATTGTTAATATATGGGAGTGCAACTAATTTCTATATATTGATTATGTATCTTGCAACTCGGTTGAATGCAGTTATGAGTTCTAATAGTTTTTTGTTAGAGTCTTTAGGGTTTTCTATATATAATAGCATATCTGCAAATATCTCAAAATCTTATAGCTCTCATCAAACTTTATTCACTGCTTACTTGGGCGATAGGAAAGTGACAATTCCTTTTCTTCTTCCTAATCTTAGAGTAAAAGTTTTCAGCTTTTTTCAATTAAATATGATGTTAACTGTGAGATTGTCATATGTGGTTTTTATTATGTTGAGGTACTTTCCCTCTATGCCCATTTTGTTAAAGTTTTATCATGAAGGGATGTTGAATTTTGTCAAATGCTTTTTCAGCATCTATTGAGATGATCATGTAGTTTTTAACCTTTTGTTAATGTGGTGTATCATACTGATTGATTTACAAATATTATACCAATCTTGCATCCCTAGAATAAATTCCACTTGGTCATGATGGATGATCCTTTTGATATATTTTTTAACTCAGTTTACTAATATTTCATTCAGGATTTTTGCATCTATGGTCTTCAGGATATGGGTCTGTAGTTTTCTTTTTGTCTGGTTTTGGTATTCTAGTGATGCTGGCCTGATAGAGTGAGTTTGGAATTATTCTCTTTTTCTCTTTTACTTTTTGGAATACCTTAGGAAGGATGGTTATTAACTTTTCTTTAAATGTTTGGTAGAATCAAGCTGTGAAGCCATCTGCTCCTGGAATTTTGTTTGTTGGGAGTATTTTGATTACCAGTTGAATTTTGTTACTGGTGATTGGTCTCTTCAGATTTTCTGTTTCTTCTGGGTGTCAGTCTTCGAAAGTTGTACTTTTCTAGGAATTTGTCTATTTATTCTAGGTTGTAAACTTACTGCCATATAATCTTTCATATAATTTTATTAGTCTTTGAAATTAGTCAGTTGTAACTTCTTTTTTGTTTCTGGTTTTGCTTATTTTTGTCCTCTTTTTTGATAAGTCTGACTAAGGGTTTGTCTATTTTGTTTATTTTCTCAAAGAACAAGCTGTTGGTTTCACTGATTTTTTTCTATTTATTCTTCTCTATTTTATTTGTTTCTGCTCTGATATTTATTATGTCTCTCCTACTTACTCTGGGTTTCATTTGTTCTTCTTTTGCTAGTTTCTTTAGTTGAGTCTAGACTGTTTATTTGGGATTTTTCATGTTTCTTGAGGTAGGCCTCTTAGATGTCTTACATATCCCCTCTTAGAACCATTTTGCATCATTTCTCACATTTTGAACTGTTGTGTTTTTGTTCTTATTTATTCCCATGATTGATTTCTACTTTGATTTGTTCATAGATACACTGATTTAAAAGCATGTTGTTTAACCTCCATGTGTTTGTGGATTTTTTTTCTTCATCTAATTGATTTCTAGCTTCATACCATTGTGGTCTGGAAAAATACTTGATATTTCAATCATTTTGAATTTATTGAGGCTCTTTTTATGTCCTAATATGTGACATGTTCTGGAGAACATTCCATATTCACTTGAGAAAAATGTATATCCTGCTGCTTTTGGGTGGAATATATTTTCTGTATATATCTGTTAAGTCCACCTGGTCTAATGTGTTGTTCAACAACATTGTTTCCTCATTTATTTTCTGTCTGGATGACCTATCTGTTGATGTAAATAGGGTGTTAAAGTCTGCTAATATGATTGAGTTACAGTCTATTTCTCCCTTTAGTCCTGTTAGTATTTGCTTTTTATATTTAGGTGTTCTTATGTTGTGTATATAGATATTTACAATTGTTATATCTTCTTGTTGGAATGACCCCTTATCATTACATAATGTCCTTCTTTGTCTCTTATTACTTTGTTCTGAAATCTATTTTGTCTGATATAAGTATTGCTACTCATGTTTTTCTATTATTTGCATGAAATACCTTTCTATCCCTTCACTTTCAGTCTTTGTATGTTTTTAGGTCTCAAATGGGTCTCTTGTAGGCAGTATATAGATGGTTCTTGTTTATTTATACATCTTTTGGTTTATTATGTATCTTTTGGTTGGTGCATTCAGTCCATTTACATTTAAGGTAGTTATTGTTAGGTATGTACTTAGTGACATTTTATTAATTGCTTTCTGTGTGTTTTTGTAGTTCCTGTCTGTTCTTTATTCCTCTCTTATACTCTTCTCTTGTTATTTGATGGTTTTCTTTAGTGTTGTCATTGGATTTCTTTTTAATAATTTTTTGTATATCTATTTTAGGGTGTAGGTTTGTGGTTACTATAAGGCCCATAGTTTCCTAAATATTTAACAGTCTATATTAATTTGTTGGTCACTCTGTTTTGAGGACAATCTAAAATACTTTTTTATTCTTCCTCCTCCATACTTTATGTATTAGATGTCATAATCTGATTTTTTTGTATGTCCCTTGACTTATTTTCTGTATAGTTTATTTTATTACTTGTTTTTTTTTAACTTCACACTTGCTCAGTCAGTAATTGGTCTACTATTTTTACTGTAGGTTTATTTTCACTGACATAAAATATTTAGACTTAATAATGTTTCCATCTATAGAAGTTCCTTTTACATATCCTGTAAGGCTGGTTTAGTGGTGGTGAATTCTTTTAACCTTCATTTATCTTGAAAACCTTTACGTTTCTCCTTCAATTCTGAATGATAACTTTTCTGGGTAGAGAATTCTTGGTCATAGATTTTTCCCTTTCAGTAGTTTGAATATTTCATGGTTCTCCCTTGTGGCCTGTAAAGTTTTTGCTGAGAAATCTGCTCACAGACTTTTGGAGTTACTGTCTGCCTCTTTCTTGCTACTCTTTGCCATTTTAGTTTGTCTTGGTGTTATCTTCACGGGGTTAATCTTATTAGGATCTCTGCATTTCCAGGATCTGGATATCTACTTCCTTCCCTGGATTGGGGAATTTTTCAGCTATTTTTATTTCAGATAGACTTCCTACTCCTTTGTCTCTCTCTTCTTCTCAGACCCCTATTATGCAAATATTGTTTCATCTGGAGTTGTCGCACAGCTCTCTTAGCATCATCTCATTTTCAGAAATTCTTTTTTCTATCTGTTCCTCAGCTTGGTTACTCTGCAGTTCTCTATCTTCCATCACACTCATTCTTTCCTTTGCTATCTTGAGTCTACTATTCATTTCCCTTATTGTATTTTTCATTTCAGTTATTGTATTCTTCAGCTTTGAATGACTCTGTTTCATATTTTCTCTTTGTTGAAATTATCTTTAAGCTCCTGAATTTATTTCCCCATTTCAGTGAGCACCTTTATGACCGTTACTTTGAATTCTTTATCAGGAAGATTGCTGACCTCCATTTAGGCCTTTTCCTGGTATTCATCTTATTTTTCTGTTTGAAACATATTCCTTGGTCTCCTCATTTTATCTGGGTTTCTGTGTTTCTTCCTTTGTATTAGATCAGCTATGGCTTCCTGGTCTTGAAAGTAATGGCTGTATGAAGAAGGTATCCCTGTGGTGCCCAGAAGCTCGAGTCTCTTTGCTCACCGGTGCCTGGTTCTCTTTTGCAGCTGACCTGCAGTTGCTGCTGGTGGGCTGTGAGCAAGGCCTACCTTTCTGCTTGTCTACCAGCAGTGGCAGATCCCCACAGCCCCCTTTTGCATGCCCTTTGTGTGACGTGAGGTTCTTTTGCTTGGATTCATTGTGGTCAGGACCTCTCTCTGCCTGCCAGTCAGCAATGGTGAACTGCTGCTGGGCCGAATGTGCCAGGTCGGGCAGGTATGCCGTGGGGCCCTGGGGCAGGCGGACAGTTTAAAACTGGCTCACCTCAGCATCTGGCCTGTTGAGCTGAGGGAAGGCCAGGGAAGTGTGGTCCTCCCTCTGCTTGCCGGGCAGCAAAGTCAGACCACTGCTGGGCCCAGAAGGCCGGCAAGGGCAGGTATGCAGAGGCGTGCTGCCCAAGGACTGACCACCAGCAGGGAGATGGTTTGGAGCTGGCTCCCACAAGTGCCCAACCAACTGGGCTAAGGGAGGCCTGAGAAAGTGTTGTCCACTGCCCTTTCCCCTCCGAAGAGAGCTCTCTCCAAGCCCTGCTCCTCTAACACACTGCCCACTGCTGGTAAATCTTTCAAACTACTGGCTCTGTGTTGATTCTCAGCAGGACCAACAGATCGCACCTATCCTCTACAAGTGGCGGAAGTCTCAGTCCCCAAGAGGGTTCCAGCTCTCTGTGGCATCCAGCCCCATTAATCACCAAAGCCCATTGCAATGTGGACTTATCTTCTCAGAGCAGGTCTCCAGGGCCAGGTGTGCCAGACGCCTGAATGTATATCCCCTCCCTGCTCTGCTCCTCTCCCTCCTGGTTGTTGGTTGGGATGGAAGAAGAGCTTGGTTTCTGATCCACCACAGTTCTGCCCCTTTATCCTTCTCTGTGTGGCTTTCTCTTCTTCGTCAGGTGGACATGGTCTGTCCTGCAGTCTTCAGGTCGTTATCAGGGTTAGGTGTACTTGCTGGAGTTGCTTCCTCAGTGTGTAAGTGGGAGGAGGTTTTCACCTTGCTATCTTACTCTGCCATCTTTTCACTGCCCCTTTAGAACACTTCTTTTTTAAAAAACATATTTTGCATTATGCTGCTGAAGTAGATACCATTAATTCATCATTTCTGTCCCACTAGGAAGTGCACCCATCCTCCAGCCCTGAGAACTAATGTGTCCAGAGATTATACGACCCCCATCTTCACCCATTTTGGGGGGCAGAAGCAATGACTAAATAAGAATAACATGGATCTTCAAAGGGCTGGTCCCTTGTCTTAAACAAGAAGCCCCTCAGTGCAGTTTGTGCTCCCGAGTGCCTGGTAGGGTCAGCCTGAAGCGAGTCTCCAGCCAAGGCCTCATCTTTGCTTATCTTTCTTTCTTTGTCTTGTCCTGCCTCACAGACGCCACTTCTCCTGAAACACTCCCTCAATACATAAATATGGCTTTTGGTACTTAAAAAACTCTCTAGGGAAATGTCATAACTTTTTGTTAGCATGTTGTTGTAGTTTTAAATAAAAGAAGTTATATGATTATATTAAAAATCTAATGAAATTAAGTATCACAGCCGCAAAACAGAGACATTGCAATTCTACTTACTGGCTTTTCACAAAGAGATAGATGGATAGTTCTTCAAAAACTGGGTTTTTCCCCCCCTTTTTTTTAAATAGAGGGAAACATCTAGATATAATTATATGTATATTTTACAAAAAATATATTATTTTGGTTTATTAGTAACTCATTTGCAGAGTGCTACTTGAGCCTTTGAGAGGTTTTTATTAAATTCAAGTGCCATATAAACATACCTCAGCTCTTCCTTAGTTTGTGACAATGGCAGTAATGATATCCATAGTACCTACAACCTGGGCAGTGTGGTCACCAGCCCACCATGAACCACCAAACCATGCACAGTGAACAGCTGGTATCCTTGTTTGGTGATAAACGGCCGACTATTTATCCTAGTTATGGATGTATATATCAATTCGTTTTTCCACCCAAGTGTAATCTTGCTTTAAAATCATTAGGGAATTCTTTAAGATAATGCTAAAGAAAATTTCTTGTTGAGGCAAATAATTAATTTTTTATTTGAATTATTTGAAAACATTACTATTTATATAAATATAACATTTATATAAATCCCAATTTTATTGTATCAGCTTTGTTTAAAGAAAGGAAACTTTTAATTAATTGATACATATATGTAATACATCTAATGAACCACAGAGTAAAATGTAAACCTTATCTTGAGTTGGCCTTAATTTTCTTTTATTTGCCAATATATGCATCCACAGGATAAGCTTGTGTAAATAATTTAGACTTGGAAACTTAAGATTCAAGTTCATATTGGATAAGTTATAGAAATTATCATGATTCATTCTCTATATTCATTTCTATAAATGACCCACCAACCACTTGGTCACCCAGACCTGGTATCTGGAGGTCAATTTTCACTTCCCATTTTCCTTCTCCATCTCCTTCATCCTATAGTAGATTATTTGTCACTAAGTTCTGCTGATTTTAATATCCAGATATTCCTCTGTCCTTTAATCTATTCCCCTTGACTTCAGTAAAAATCCTTATCACTACTGATTGGACTATTGTTATAACCTTATTTGCTGGTCTGTTCTCTCCATCCCTCCACATTGCAGCTGAAAATTTTTTAATGTAATATATGCATGTGCATATGCTACTCACTTGCTTAAAACACATGAAGAGCTCTATTCTTTGCAGACCATATTAAATACCAAAACCCTTGTGTGGCATATAAGACCCTTCATAATCTGGTCTTTGCTACTTGTCTATATTCATGCTTTGTTCTAGCTTAATGGTCTTTTGTTTATAAAACACGTGGCACTTTCAGCAAACTCACAGACTCCAAGAAGGGACTAGCAGTTACCAAAGGGGAGGGGTGGGGGAGGGTGTGTGTGGAGGGAGGGAGAAGGGGATTGTGGGTATCATGATTGGTGCACATGGTATGTGTGGGGTCACAGGGAAGACAGTGTAGCTCAGAAAAGACCAATAGGGACTCTGGCATCTTACTACACTGATGGACAGTGACTGTAATGGGGTATGGTGGGGGGACTCAATAATAAGGGTGAATGTAATAACCATATTGGTTTTTTTGTAAAACCTTTGTAAGAGTGTATATCAATGATACCTTAATAAAAAAAAGCACATGGCCCTTTCTTATTCCTCAGTGCCTTAACACATTCAGTTAGCTCTGGCTGCAATTTCTGTCTTCTGTTCCTTTACTTAAGCAAGGCACTGCTTATCCATCATGACACCATTGAAAGGTTAACTCCTGAGTGAGTTCTTCTTTGTCATCTCTAGGCAGAGTTAGGGGCTTCTTTATGTTTTCCTTGCACATTTTGAATGCATTTCTTATAATAGGATTACAAGTTCTTTTAGGACCTGGTCTGAGTTTTCTTTATATTACCAGTTCCAGTCTGGCAAATTGCTTGTCACATAACAATAAATCATTTGAATTTTGTAAAACTGAATGACTATATGGTCATAGTCTACTTTAAATCACTAAACTTTCATGACTAGTTTTTAACACTTCAAGGAATGGATGGACTTCTCATCACCTTTAATCTACTATAGATCCTTATAATGATTCCGGACAAGTATTAAATATCAGTAAAATTTTGAATGAATGAAAGATTTACTAAAACCTGTTAAATTTCCTTTTTCTGTAACTATTGCTGTTGTATTGTTCCTTTTGGATTTAATAACTTTTAAGAATTTTATATAATTTGTGTAAAATCATGTTTTGCTGATTTAATTGCTGTTTCTTTTGAGTAATTGGCTACTGGCCTCAAACAAATATACTATTTTAATGTCAAAACCTGTATTTATGCAGCTATTTCTCTTTTCTAATTTTTATCTTTTGAAGAGTAATAGCTTTAAAGTCAAGATATACAATTTTTGATCCCAACTTAATCATAAGTATTATCACAATAAAAATTATAATATGTATTTTTCTTTAGAGATATGTCCTCTAAATGAGCAAACTATGTCCCATACTATCAAAGACTATGAAACAATAGTGATCATATCTTGAATGTGGTCTTGTGGTTAACACTGAATTCCATGAGACTGAGATTGGGGTTTCACTGAGGAGACAAGAAAACGCCCTTAAAGAACTTTGTTCAGATAGTGAGGTGAACATTGCTATGCCTAGGAAATGTTCATCTCACAGTTATAAGCTTATGAGGTGGAGGAAAATGCTGAAGGCAGGAAAGTAATTACCCTTTGGGGATTTTGAAATATCCTTACAGAAGCACTGAAACTTTTTTGGTTGTGTATCCCTGCTCTCTAAAAACATGGAACCATACTACCATATATTATTTTTGTTTATAAATTATATACATATTTATACATTCTAGACATTATAAAATATTAACAAAAATAGAAATACAAATGCTCTTGTGTATAGCCATATTACCTTTTAGAGTATAGTCAGACTATTTTGAAGACTGCTTGGTATACAGATTTGACAAATATCTTTAGTATAATTGTAGAGGTAGAAATGGCCAGGGTGGGGACAATGTAAATGTGTTATTTGACCAACTGGATTTTGGACATAAAAGAGAGAAAGGTGGCAAAGATGACTCTCACACTTCACATTTGTTAAACAGGTAGAATAGTAGTTTAAGTAATAGAAACATGTTTGGTTTAAGAAATTCATTTTGAAGGAAATGTAATAAAATTGATTCTGACAACATCAATTTGGAATGCTGGTCGGTAAGAGAGAACAGTCTGGCAGAAAATTAGAATGTCAGCATTGGAACCCAAAAGTAAGTTTGTGGTTGGAAATGCAAATTTGTAACTCTTCAAAGTAAGTGTAATAGGTAAAGCTAAAGTAAAGAATTAAATAAAAGAAAAATAACCTAGGGAACAGAGAAACCCATAAAGACCATTTCTATTGTAGAGCAGGTTTAGGTTTAAGTGTCGAAGCAGAAAAGGAATGACATCATGAACCAAGGGAGAAGACGGACTCCAAGGGAAGACAGACTTTTAATAGGACTGGTGTGTTTGATAGTATCAAAGTATACAGGGAAATCTATAAACAAGAAACTAAAGTTTACTGGGTTAGGGATTAAAAGGCAGCTTTGGCGTGACTAAAAAGCTGCAATCTTTCATAAATTGTGGAACAGAGAATATGTCAAAAGTCCCAAGATGTTACTGAATTAACTTCCTGAAAAGAAAAAGAATTCTGTTAAATGCAGACTTAAACAAGGACACGTTTATGGAAAAATAATTACTATGCATTACCCTTAATTACAGTCAATATGTAAATATTAAGGAAATTTAAATAAAAAAATAAGCTATGGGCATGTAATTCTAACTTTTTATTTTAATTATTCTGTTATTTCTGTGTTAAATTGTTAAAAGTATATGTAAATATACTTGTATGTTTATAAAAATAAGTTTATGTGTTTATTAAATATTTTGTCTGATTTTATGTTTTTATGTTAATAATTTCCTGTGTTTTAATCATCATTATAATTATTATTTTAATGGGTATATGATAATTCAGCTAGAGACATACTACAATTCTTCCTGGATCTTGAAGTGATTTTCTATGTATGAGACTGAAGGACCGTCTGTCAAGAGGGACTTCAAAGGGGAAATGTTAATTTAGCTGATTTTCTTTGGATACATTGAAATTTGATTTCTAATGTAAGCTTGCAGTATTTTTTTTCTCTGCTGGGAATATGTATTTTCTAGTTGCATTGGATGAAATAACATTTTTCCCTGAAGTTCTTCATGATTTATTTCTACACTTGTTTGAAATACTACATTTAGAATTTATATACTGACATTTTGTTTAAAAACAATAAGATGAATTTCAAAAACAAATTTTAACACATTTAAAGATGTTTCTTGATCTGTCTCTGTATTTTTGCATATGTGTAAAATTATATTAGTGTTCCTCATGCTGTTTGATTGGAGGTGGACATCAAATTTGGTACCTAGAAACAAAGTTTCATAGACTCTTAAAATTGTGATTGAATTTGTAGGGTCATTCACTTTTTCTGATTTAAAAATCAACCATATGAGACTCTAGCACTAATAAATTTCAACAAAGGAGAGATTCTCCATCAAAATATTTATGATTCCATTCAAGATATTGGTAAAAATATATAAATGTATTTGCATTAAATTTTTTAGTTCATTTTAATTCCAATTACTGTAACATACCAAGTTGACCACATTGATGAAGGAAATCACAAGACGAATGATACATATACATTTTTAAGATCACATTAAGAATGACTTTATTCTTAGGAAACTGGAAAAAATTTTCATTGTTGTAACTCAAGCACCTTTCCTTTTGTTTGATATTTGGGGATAAATTTCCCAGCTTGTTGATGTGCATTGTGTGTAAGGGAACCATAAAATTTGTTAGTAAAATATAGATTATATCTATCACTTCTTTTTTGATCCATCAGTCCTGTCCCTTTGTTGTAGAGGTAGAATAAATAGAAGAATGCCATTCATTAAATATTGTGTATGCACACATAAACAACTTAAAAACAGATATTAGAGAAAGCAAAAATTTATAGTTTCTGCCTTTAAAGACTTACAAGTTCATTTGGAGATATGATACATGGACGCAAGAGGACTACACTGGTACAAATTGCAGTCTTGTACAAATCACATAAATGCTTCCCTTGTAGATCAAGGGAAGGCTTTGTAGAAATAAGTGTAGTTCTGGTTTTGGAAAAGATGTTGTATGTACATAACCATATAGGAGATAGGAACAGAGGGAGAGAGTGAAAAAGGAGAGAGAGATGGTGAGGAAGATACATATCTGCCATATTCCTCATTATGTTCCGTGCTTTATAGATTTTTCTCATTTAAGCATAGGAGAAATAAGAGGTTAATGTATCTTTATTTAATAAATAAAGTTGTGCCGATTTTCTTCCCAATCATTACATCAGTAGAATATTAGTTGTGTGTCCAAGTGTGTGTATGTGTGCATGTGTGTGGATTCAAGTAGCTTACAGCTGACTTTTCTTCTGCTTTTTTTTTTTAGCATACACAGATAGGATCACTAGTTCGTAACTCTATGGCTCTCCTTTGGATTTTAGGACTCTCTGCAACTTAACATAAATTCCTTAAATATCTAGATGCTTTCACCCAACTTTTATTACAGAAGCATGCTTTTATGAAAAATTTTGTAAGATAATCATGTCCTGTGATAGCGCATCAGTAATGGTCCCCCTTGCACGTATGAGGAAACGGAGACATGAGGAGGCCATTCTCTGAATTATGTCATAAGCAGGAACGCCTGTAAGATACGTACACAACGGAATACTACTCAGCCATAAGAAAGAAACAAGTCCTACCATTTGCAACAACATGGAGGGAGCTAGAGGGTATTATGCTCAGTGAAATAAGTCAGGCAGAGAAAGACAAATGCCAAATGATTTCCCTCATTTGTGGAGAATAACAACGAAGCAAAACTGAAGGAACAAAATAGCAGCAGACTCACAAACTCCAGGAAGGGACTAATGGTTACCAAAGGGGAGGGGGGGAGGGCGGGTGGTATGTGGAGGAGAAGGGGATTGTGGGATATCATGATTGGTGCACATGGTGTGTGTGGGGGCATGGGAAGGCAGTGTATCTCAGAGAAGACAAGTAGGGACGCTGTGGCATCTGACTACACTGATGAACAGTGACTGCCATGGGGTGTGGGGGGAACTCGATAATAAGGGTGAATGTAATAACCACATTGTTACTCTTGTGAAACTTTCATAAGAGTGTATATCAGTGATACCGTAATAAAAAAATGATATTGCTTAATTTTAGATTCCCCCAAAATTCTACTTAAAGTGTATTCTTAAGTTTTTAGATTCATGGCTGCTGTTTCCTATTACTGTGTGTTTTCAGGGGCAAAGGATTCTTGACTGCTAATGAGCATTATGCTTCATGATTGCCTCTTGAGGAATGTTGAATGCAAGGTCAGTTAAGCAATATGATTCGAACTCCCCCATAATGTCCCTGATTTTTGAAGAACATCAAATGAAGGAGGCCCAGACTGCAATTGCCATGAAGGTGCTGAAACTAGTCAATCTATTTTAAGTGGAGAATGGAGTCATGTCAAACAGAAAGATTTTTTTTGGTTGGTTGTTTTTAGGAGTAGACAATATTAAAAAGAGGTGAAGAGGAAAAAAGAAGAGTCATATAGGGCTAAGGAAAGAACAAGATGATTGAGTAGAATTTCAAGAAGTTAACTGGAAAGGTGGATGCTGTTCATTTTGCAGGCAGAAAGCACCCTGCGTCGTGGCGGAGAATGTCTGAGTGTTCTTTGCATTCCTTTCCACTGAACGTGGAGATCTCTGCTGGAATTTCTTTGTTATTTTTTGGCTAATGGAGAAACTGTTTCTCTCCTCTTAGGTGATTAGAATATATCTACCTCTACAATCTGCAAAATGTCCTAGAGTTGACAGTCAAGTTTTCAATAATGAATGATTTACTCTGGGAACCTGTGTATTCAAATTTCATTTTACTTACTTTATGTATAGTTTTCACTTCATTTAGAAAAATTTCATTTAAATAATTTTGTTTGAAAAGTCTTTGCTCTTCAGTCTAATGTTAACTTACTTTTATATTAGCTTGCAAGAAATGAATCTCCATTTCAATGATAAATCTTAAATTATAATTCCATGACTTTCTATTTGTAATGCTCTCTGCCATTATTCCTAAGAAAATCTCGAGAATCTTCCTTGATATTCCAAAACAAAAATTTTGAGAAACTATTTGAATATTTATACAGAAACTTTATTTCTACTTACACACTTTCCAGAGAGGGAAATAGTAGCTTACTGATGTTTTCATAAGGAAGGTCATGAGGGTCTAACATTGATTGGCTTTTTCTTCCTTTCACTTGTATCGGGATGAAAGCATTTATTTAAAATCTGTCAACACGCAGCTGTTTACTGCTGTATACTCTGTAATCCCATGTGCTTAAGCAGAAAACCTATTTAATTTTACTTTTGAGGCTCCGAAATGGGATAGATAAATCTTTTCTATTTAATTCATATTTTTTATCCAAAATATTAACATTTAAATGCATACCATCACAAATTTCTAAATTTCCTTCTTATGGTTAATATTTATTAGGAAATATACAGACCTGAGATTGAGATGATTACTTTTATAAACTCGTGGATTAAAGGTGTTTTGTTATGCGACCAAAAATCTTAATCACAGTGACTTGTTTTTGATTACTCCCAGGCTTATTGGTGGACTTTTGACCATCCTAGCACCTTTCCTCGTGAATCATACTTGATTTCTTCAGTTAAGTGTCTATTTAGGCTACCTCTCTTGTGATTTTATCGCAGCTGATTTCCTGGCTGATTCCTTCATTTTCTTGACATAAAAGGTGCTGCTCAGACATTTCATTTAGTGTGTAGCTTCCTTGTGGGTCCTTAGAGACACAAGTGGTAAAGAGTGTTTCCCACCGTGGCAATCTCACTCCTCACAGAGAGTGTGACTCTCTCCTCAGACAGTTTCTCTGAAACTGGCAGATTTCTTCTTCCTTCCTTGTTATTTACGTCTTTTCAGACTCTTAAGGAGTGTGATTTCTAAAGCCTGGTCACTGACTAGGTCACTGTTTTCCTGAAGTGGAAACTACTTTGGTGGAGTAGAAAGTTAGACTTTTCTTATAATTCCTACCTCTTAATTCGTTTTGAGTCACAAAGTATTTAATAAATGCCAAATGATGTACCATATGTGAGTTCAGGTCTTCAAAGCCAGACATAATCAAGAGCCTCTCAGTCTCACGATCACATCCCTAGTTCAGCAGAAGAACCAGGCAAGTTAGATGCTGGTCTTGATCATTGAAGTATCTCCATACTGACCATCACCTTCTTGGAAAATAAGGTGGTGTTACTGTATATATTTTGCTTAATCAACACAGTTGTAATTATGTGACCTTTTTTAGGGCAGTTGGTCAGATGAATGAAAAGAGATCAAGTCAAAAAGGTTATGCTGTTTTTTTAGTACAACCTGCTAAAAATATATTTAACTTTAATCTGTGATCGAATTTTGGGTCCTTGAACATATTAGGTTTGCAAAGAGTATTTCTTTAATTAGTCTCTTAATAAGTCAAGTAAAAATCTAAGCCATGAATGGTAATGAGAAAATTTTTTTTATTATAAAAAATAAAGTCATGGCATAGAGAGAAATACCTTTAGAAGATATGAACTGGTAATATATCATTGATCCTTTTTACATATGGATTTATATTTGCAAATTTGCCTGCTCACTAGTATTTCTTTGTAACCTCAGTATCAGTACTTGAGGCACTTTCTCAGTCATTTGCAGACATGTGAAGAAATTTGGAGAATGGCAAAAACTTTGAGTCACCCACTGCACGTGTTCCCAGCTGAAGTGGGACAAAACAACACTGTGCCTTGTTTCTACACTCCATTAGAAACGGATTGTTTTGTGGTCCATTTAGTGCCGTATTTTTTCCCATTTTTGTGCTCTTCATTGATTTCGCTGTTTCAAATGGCCTTGAAATATTGTTCTGAAGTGCTTGCTGGTGTTTCCACCTGTAAGAAGGCTGAGGTGTGCCTTGTGGAGACTGTAAGTGTGTTACACAAGATTCATTCTGGCACGAGGTGTAGTGCTGTCGGTCACGAGCTCAGTGCTAATCAACAATGCATATTAAAGATGTTTGTAAACAGAGACACACATAGGCAATTCATGTTGGTGGGTTGGTGAAAATGCTGTGACCAGAGGTCTAAGGGAGACTAACCTACCTTGTATGTCTGCTAAGAGCAATGGTTCAGTATTCATGGTTTCAGTGTTCATGGTGACATTACATAACACAATTGCCATGAATAATGAGAATTGTCTGTTGTGTTGTCAAGAATAAGAAGAAAAAAATTAGTTAATATTTCTCTAGGCTTTCACTGCAATCCTTAGGTTTGTTATCTTGGATTTAACTTCTAGGCTACAGTTTCTCCATTTGTTTAGTAAGAATGTTAATTCCTGAACTACTGTCTGAAAAGTGTTGTTTCAAAGATTAAATGAAGTAATATGTATAAAATTGCTTTGTAAACTTAAATGCTATAAGAGGAGCAGTAAGCATAATTTATTTAAGGAGCAGAAAATATGCTAGGGATTTTATAATTACTACTGTTTACAAACATTTAATAAACATATTCAATTCTTTCTTGATTTAATAAGACCACAAATCACATTGTTTCAGCTATTAAAATAGTTTACATCTGAAATTCAAATTTCATTTTAACTAGAAGCATTGTCTCTTCTTTTCTCTATGTTTTTTTCAACTTGTTAAAATATAGTACATTGTATAGTGGCAAAACTGAATAATAGAGAATACTGTGGGTTTGCATGTATGTCTTTTGTTTTCTGTGGGGCACCTCTCCTTAATTTGCTAACTCATAAATCTTTCCCACTCTCAGTGCTGCAAAGCTAATTTAGCTGAGGAAGAATAACGCTTAATTCTGTTCTGCATCATGCATCACCAATAAAATGCTATGCTAGTTAAGTTTTGATTGCAGAATATTTATTTTTGGTGACAGATGTTGCTGATGTAAGAACCGTGGTGATCACAGCTTAAATTAGTCTTGGGTTGAGGTTAAAAGAAACTGAAATGAAAAGTCTTAACTGAAGTAAATAGGCAACATTAAGATGGCATTTTTAGTATTACATTTCTGATATTTGTGTGGTGGGTAGAGTGTGATGACATTTGTATACAGGCGATGAATTTTGGGCAGAAAGGTGGATGCAACTTTTTATGAAATCACATTCTTAAAGTTACAGCGAGGTTATACAACCGAAGAGATATAAATTTGCTACATTCCAAGCACTTTTTTGGATTAAAGCAGGGCATAGAGGGGAGACTAGTGACTAGAAATCATGTGGTATTTGACAAAGGGACTACTTTACATATTCCTATTTGTACAGCTATCAAACACTTGTCAAATCATATTATAATAATTATCTTTGTGTCTCAGTCATCCACAGATAACTGTGGGTATCTTTGTATGTAATAGATTTCCAATAAATTTTGGATGAAAAGTATCTGCATAAGATATAATTATTCATATCCACACAGAATGCACACATATCTTTTACATGAGAAGAAAAAAAATCACTGGGATTTTTGTCTACTTGAAGATCCTACATAATTCTGTGCATAGAGGTTTTTTTTGGCCCCCAAATGAATCACTGATGGAGACATTTCAGACGGAGGCAACTGAGATGGCCATGGTAGTAATTCTTTTGCTATAATCTCAACTTCCTTCCTTACAAATAGCAACATGTAAATTTGCCCAAACCCATAGATTCTACAACATTCACAGTGAGTGGTAAACTATGGATTCTGTGTGTTATATGCATGTGTTAATATAGGTCAAATGTAATAAATATATCACTCTGGTGGAATATGTGGATAATGGGGGAGGGTATGCATGTGTGGGGCAGGGACTTATGAGAAATCTATCTTCCACTCAGTTTTGCTGTGAACCTAAAACTGCTCTAAAAAAATAAAATATATTTAAAAAAAGAGTGAAAGATTGTTGGCCAAAATGGATGTTCCATTCTTAGTCTGCAGTTCTCCAATATGTGAAGAGGTCACTAGAAGTCCTGTTTCAGACTCATTCCAATGGTGGATCAAGAGGTAACTCTTGTAAAGAAATTTAACGAAGGAGAAGAATCGGTAAGTCAGCTTGCTTGTTTTATCTGTCCCAAAAGTGCATTAGCTTTTATGTCCTAAAGGGAAGATTCAGTTTTAATAGGAACTGCTCATGTTCGAATATAAATAAAAATTCAATCCTTGTTTTTGAGATATACTGAGGAAATATCCAGTAAACCATACTTGGTAGTCACTCATACTTGTTCATTTCATGACTATATTACAGGCAGCTTTGCCAGCACATCTTATTGTTTCCTCTTGGTAGAGGGCATTCACCCATTTGTTTCCGGAAATCCAAGTAAGTGATTAGTGAATCATGAGCAAAAAGCACAATGAGGTGCTCCTCTGCCAAAGACAATTTCCTGCTTTGTATAGTGTTTTTCAATAGGTACCCCTTGCTGAGATATGGGACAATTTTCTTGTGAAATTTGTTTAAAAGTAAACTTTTAAACATAAGGAATGAAAAGACACACACACACACACACACACACACACACACACACACACACACACACGCACCAACTCTTGAGTGCAGATATAGTCAAGATGAAACCTGACTTTCACATTAAACCGGTAGGGAATGATGGCTGTCATGCTCCTTGGTGACTGCTCAAGCTCTAGGTCATTTCAAGCAGGAAAAATCACTGATTTGATACCACATTTCTTGCCTAATGAATGGCTAAATCCCAAGCGTCTGACAACTCCACATCCCTCTCATTTCCCTCAGAGTGTGAAAGGAGAGGAATGATGTATAATTAGTAATGTGAAAAGTTGACACAGAGCTGTCAGGTGTTTCAGCTCAGCCTCTGTTCCATGAGAAGCCCAAAGATGAGCTGGTTCTAACTTCCCCAGGAGTTATTGAATTTATGTTGCCAGGCAGACCAGTGATCTCAGCTCAGTAAGGCAGGCTCTTCCTGCACAACTTCTAATATCCGGGTATAATTACTGTTGGACTGAATGTTTTATATGCATTTCTTGTTTCCTACTGTGAGGGGCTACTGATATAAATCCAAAGTCAAGAGTCATTTCCTGGGGCCTGATTAAAAGCTAGGATTTAGATTTACAATTAATCCCAGCTTCATATGCCTGTGGTTCCCTGATAATTTTTTTGATGTTATTATAGGTCACTGTGTGCTGAAGAAATCAAGCCTGTTTATTAAAGGTGCAGCTCACAGCAACTGTTTAAGTGAATTGAACTAATATGGCAGGTTAGTTCATAAGCAGAGCTTTGGCAAAGAGCAGTTTTTGAATATTTGAAAGGACAGACAAGACAATGACAAATACTGTAATAAAATAATATGTATAATTTAGATCGCTATTTTCAATAAAAAAAAACCTGTTCCCTGGACAAAGTACTCTGGCTTTGCTAGCTTTGAGTGCCCACGTGTGTGTGTGTGTATGTATGTGTCTGTGTGCACAGCCTATTTAGCTTCTCTTGTCTACTTATTCTCTTGTAAAAGCTGCTAATTCATCAATAGAAAGTGGATACACTCTACACACTAAATGAGTTAGAGGCAAGGAAGCAGTTGATTGCAGATACCATGTAACTTATTAGCAATATTTTACACAGCTTTGGTCTTTAATGGATTATGTAGGTTCATTATTGTATTGAAACTTCAGAAAGAAATTAAGTAGCACTAAATGGTTGCTAAATATTTGGTATAAATAGCAATAGCATAATGGGGTGAATATTTAAAGAGTTATAGCAGATCAATGCCAGGTAGTTGAAGTGCAAACTTATGCATTATCTGGTTGCTAAAAGAAGCAAAAATGCCAAACATTTTGCATTTTTCCCCCTGGATTTCCATTCCATTTTTTTTTTGCCTTTCTCTAAGAGAGTGAATTTAACTAGAAGTGCTTGCTTTAGCTAAGTGGAAATACAGAAAAATCAGAAATAAATATTTTAAAACTGGTCTCCAGATATGGAAAGCACAGAATTAGTCATAAATCCCTGTTGAGGAAATAGAATTAAAAACAAAATCTCTTCCCACCCCATAAGAACTCTCCACAAAAGTAGAAGAAAAAGACAACAGTTTTATTATTGAATAAACATTAAACAATAAGCATTAAACCAGACTGGGATGTGGGTCACAAGCAATCTGCAAGGATACTACAAATGAAAGAAACTTCAGCCTTTTATATAGCCAAGCAGATACAATAGCTAGTCCTCAGGTAAAAGGACTGAACAGAATACCATTTGTCATAGATATAGTTCATCCTAGATGCACCTGGTAATTCGGGTGACCATCTTTGTTAGCTAATTGACTTTATTCAATGGAAAAATAAACGTCTCATAGCTTTACAACAGGAGGACGTTTTGAAGTTTGGAGGGAGATGCCCACTGAGTTAGGCTCCTACATCCACAGAAACTGGGAGATGGGGGCTGTATCTCCCTTGGTGTTTATTTTTCAAAGAGATGGTTCCCAGGTCCTTGAGAAAAGCATTCCTGGGTCTTAAAGCTGGCAATAGACTTATTTAGCTTTTAAAGAGATTTACATACATTTCAAAAAAAGAAAGAAATTACAAGTTTGCTAAAGCAAATGCTCTAAGAAACGGTGGGGGGACGGGAAAGTCTCTTCCCTTATTTTCAGGAAGGAGAATAATGCCTGTTATTTTTTAGTTTGTATTTGCCCTTACAAATATCTATTTCTACAAAAATAAACCTAATTTTCTAATGATATTACTTTCTCTACCTTTCTCTGGGCACGTTGCTACTCTCTAAATGTCCACCAAGTTCATAGTAAAACACTGTGGGTGGCCATGGTCTAGCTTCAAAGTATTATCAGGAGTCACTCATTGGAAAGTACTTGTGCGGGAGGAAGAACACTTCCCTTCTTCCCTGCCAGGTTCTTTGGCTAGTCTAGTAATTCAATCGACATAAGACAGATTAACAGAAAAAAGCAAATTAAATTTCATATATACAGGATCCCCAAAGTTTTAAGGCTCAAATAAATGATCAAAGCAGCAAGCACCTTTGTACCTTTTTGACAAGAAAACAGTATATTTGTGAAGAATTGACAAGACAAAGGGGTTTGGGTTTGAGGTAGTGAATTAGAGAAGAAGTAGCAAGGTTTGTTTATGTAGACTTCTTGGCCCTAAATTCCCTGTCTCTGCTGATAAGGATGCTTTCTACCAATAGGGACAGAGAGGGCATCTTTCACATGGGAGTTTTATTTCCTGCTTTGGGGATAGGGGGTGGGCAAAGGTAGGTTACAGTATCCTTCTTACACTGGCTGTTGCTCAAGTAACTTTAATTCAAAATTATCAGTATGCCAAACTGGCGTGCTCTGGAATAGCATTCTCTGTTTCTCCTCAGTACATACTGAATGGCCAATGTTATATATAGCTCGAATTGTCTTAACTCTTAAGGACAAACTCATTCTTTGCACCATTTCTTTTTTTGCATTGGGTCTAAAGCAATAGTAATAGTACTGTAACAGTCAACTACACCTGTATACATTCACCTTTGTTTATCTGTGTATGCTGTGACTGGAGAGAACTGGTCACCCAAAGTTAATAGAGTGATATTAGACCTGTCTTTTGTACTCTCTGTCTAGCAGATTTTTTTCTTTTTTTTCCTTTCTATATTATTCTTCCAATCAAACTAGTTAACAAAACATTTTGCTTGAAATTAGGAGTTGGGTACCTGGAAGAATATTAATTACATTTATTTTGTTATTAACAAGCATTACTAATGAAGAAGGTCCCACTTTTACTCTGTCAATAACAATTGGGTCGTTGGACTTACCAGTCCTGATGCTATTTATACTGGGACTATAATTTAGAGCTAATTGGAAATGAGACTGTGGGGAACAATTACTGGCAGTACAAAAAAGTGGAGAAATGCAACACATAACATCTTTTTTTTTTAGTAAAATGTGATTCTTAAGGTAAAGGTAATTGAAATAACCCTATTTAGTACATGTGTTACCTTGAAGAAACTATTAATCTCCATGAATCCCAGGTTTATTTATTTATTTATTAAGATATTATTGACATACACTCTTATGAAGGTTTCACATGAAAAACAATGTGGTTACTACATTCGCCTGTGTTGCTGAGTCTTCCCCAATACACCATTGAAGTCACTGTCCATCAGTGTAGTGAGATGCCACAGAGTCCCTACGTGTCTTCTCTGTGCTGCACAGTCTTCTCCATGACCCCTCACACCAGGTGTACTAAACATGATACCCCACAGTCCCCTTCTCCCTCCCTCCCCGCCCACTTAACCCCTCCCCTCCCCTTTGGTAAACACTAGTCCCTTCTTGGACTCTGTGACTCTGCTGCTGTTTTGTTTCTTCAGTTTTGCTTCGTTGTTATACTACACAGATGAGTGACATCATTTGGTACTTCTCTTTCTCTGCCTGATTATTTCACTGAGAATAACACCCTCCAGCTCCATCCATGTTGTTGCAAATGGTAGGATTTGTTTCTTTCTTATGGCTGAATAGTATTCCATTGTGTATATGTACCACCTCTTCTTTATCCATTTGTCTACTGATGGACATTTAGGTTGCTTCCATATCTTTGCTATTGTAAATAGTGCAGTGATAAACATAGGGGTGCAGATGTGTTTTTGAATCTGAGAACTTGTTTCCTTAGGGTAAATTCCTAGGAGTGGAATTACTGGGTCAAATGGTATTTCTATTTTTAGTTTTTTGAGGAACCTCCATACTGCTTTCCACAATGGTTGAACTAGTTTACATCCCCACCAGCAGTTCAGGAAGGTTCGCCTTTCTCCGCATCCTTGCTAGCATTTATTGTTCCTAGTCTTTTCAATGTTGGCCACCCTAACTGGTGTGAGGAGATATCTCACTGTGGTTTTAATTTGCTTTTCCCTGTAAATTAGCGACGTGGAGCATCTTTTCATGTGTCTGTTGGTCACCTGAATTTCTTCTTTGGAGAACTGTCTCTTCATATCCTCTGCCTATTTTTTAATACGGTTATTTACCTTTTGGATGTTGAGGTGTGTGAGTTCTTTATATATTTTGGATTTTAACCCCTTGTCGGATATGTCATTTACAAATATATTCTCCCATACTGTAGGATGCCTTTTTCTTTGGCTGATGGCGTCCTTTGCTGTACATAAGCTTTTTAGCATGATGTACACCCATTTGTTCACTTTTGCTATTGTTTCCTTTGCCTGAGGAGATGCGTTCAGGAAAAAGTTGCTCATTTTTACATTCAGGATATTTTTGCCTATGTTGTCTTCAAAGAGTTTTATGTTTTCATGACTTACATTCAGGTCTTTGATCCATTTTGAGTTTCCGTTTATGTGTAGAGTTAGACAATAATCCAGTTTCATTCTCTTGCATGTAGCTGTCCAGTTTTGCCAACAACAGTTGTTGAAGAGGCTGTCATTTCCCCATTGTATGTTCATGGCTACTTTATTGTGTATTAATTGACCATATATGCTTGAGTTTATATCAGGGCTCTCTAGTCTTTTCCACTGATCTTTGGGTCTGTTCTTGTGCCAGTACCAAATTGTCTTGATTACTGTGGCTTTGTAGTAGAACTTGAAGGTGGGGACCGTAATCCCCCCAGCTTTGTTCTTCCTTCTCAGGATTGCTTTTGCTATTCAGGGTGTTTTGTGGTTCCATATGAATTTTAGAACTATTTGTTCCAGTTTGTTGAAGAATGCTGTTGGTATTTTGATAGGGATTGCATTGAATCTGTAGATTGCTTTAGGCAGGATGGCCATTTTTACAATATTAATTCTTCCTATCTATGAGCATGGGATGTATTTCCATTTATGGTATCTTCTTTAATTTCTCTCATGAGTGTCTTGTAGTTTTCAAGGTATAGGTCTTTCACTTCCTTGATTAGTTTTATTCCTAGGTATTTTATTCTTTTTGTTGCAATTGTGAATGGAATTATTTTCCTGATATCTCTTTCTGCTAGTTCATTGTTAATGTATAGGAATGCAACAGATATCTGTGCATTAATTTTGTACCCGGCAACTTTGCTGAATTCAGATATTAGATATAGTAGTTTTGGAGCAGAATCTTTAGGGCTTTTTATGTACAATATCATGTCATCTGCAAACAGTAACAGTTTAACTTCTTTACCAACCTGTTGTCTGATTGCCATGGCTAGGATATCTAGTATGATGTTGAAGAAAACTGGGGAGAGTTAGCATCCTTGTCTTGTTCCCTGTCTTAGAGCAAAAGCTTTCAGCTTCTCGCTGTTAAGTATGAAGTTGGGTGTTGTTTTGTCATATATGGCCTTTATTATGTTGAGGTACTTGCCCTTTGTACCCATTTTGTAGAGAGTTTTTATCATGAATGGATGTTGAATTTTGTGGAATGCTTTTTCAGCATCTTTGGAGATTATCATGTGGTTATTGTCCTTCTTTTTGTTGATGTTGTGGATGAGGTTGATGGATTTTCTAATATTGTACCATCCTTGCATCCCTGGAATAAATCCTACTTGATCATGATGGATGATCTTTTTGATGTACTTTTTAATTTGGTTTGCTACTGTTTTGTTGAGTAGTTTTGCATCTATGTTCATCAGGGATATTTATCTGTAATTTTCTTTTATTGTAGTGTCTTTGCCTGGTTCTGGTATTAGAGTGATGCTGGCCTCATAGAATGAGTTTGGAAGTATTCCCTCCTCTTCTATTTTCTTCTTCTTTTTCTAGTTTCGATGTGTGTTTAGACTGTTCATACGGATTGTACTTCTTTTCTCCGGTAGGCGAGTATTGCAACATACTTCCCTCTTAGCATGGCCTTTGCTGTGTCTCACAGATTTTACATTGTTGAATTATGTAAAATGTCATTTGTCTCCATATATTGCTTGATCTCTGTTTTTATTTGGTCATTGATTCATTGGTTATTTAGGAACATGTTGTTAAACCTCATATTTTTGTGGGTTTTTTTGTTTTCTTTGCACAATTTATTTCTAGTTTCATACCTTTATGATCTGAGAAGCTTGTTGGTACAATTTCAATCTTTTTGAATTTACTGAGGCTCTTTGTGGGCTAGGATATGATGTTTTCTTGAAAATGTTCCATGTGCCCTTGAGAATAATGTGTATCCTGCTGCTTTTGGGTGTAGAGATCTGTAGATGTCTGTTAGGTCCATCTGTTCTAATGTGTTGTTCAGTGCCTCTGTCTCCTTACTTATTTTGTGTCTGGTTGTTCTGTCCTTTGGAGTGAGAGGTGTGTTGAAGTCTCCTAAAATGAATGCATTGCATTCTATTTCTTCCTTTAATTCTGTTGGTATTTGTTTCACATATGTAGGTGCTCCGGTGTTCAGTGCATAGATATTTATAATGGTTATATCCTCTTGTTGGACTGACCCCTTTATCATTATGTAATGTCCTTCTTTGTCTCTTGTGACTTTCTTTGTTTTGAAGTCTATTTTGTCTGATACAAGTACTGCAACTCCTGCTTTTTTCTCCCTATTAGTTGTATGAAATATCTTTTTCTAACTGTTCCCTTTCAGTCTGTGTATGTCTTTGGGTTTCAAGTTAGTCTCTTGTAGGCAGCATATAGATGGGCCTTGTTTTTTTATCCATTCAGTGACTCTACATCTTTTGATTGGTGCATTCAGACCATTTACATTTACAGTGATTATCGATAGGTATGTACACATTGTGGGCTTTAGATTCGTGGTTACCAAAGGTTCAAGGATAACTTCCTTACTATGTAACAGTTTAACTTAACTCACTTAGTATGCTATTCCAAACACAAACTAAAGGTTTTTTTTTTCTCCTCATTTTTCTTCCTCCTCCATTCTTTATATATTAGGTATCATATTCTGTACTCTTTGTCCTTTGACTGAGCTT
Organism: Phataginus tricuspis; assembly: GCA_029783875.1. NCBI lineage: Eukaryota > Metazoa > Chordata > Mammalia > Pholidota > Manidae > Phataginus > Phataginus tricuspis. The sequence continues at coordinate 5,420,881 of JAQQAC010006877.1, read as the reverse complement.
GGAAGTAATTGGTTTAATTTTGCATCTGCTTAGTAATTAATTGTTCTGCTTTCTTTATTGTGTTTTTATTTTCTCTGGTGACAACTGTTTAGCCTTGGGACCTCTTCCATCTATAGCAGTCCCTCCAAAATGCACTGTAGAGATGGTTTGTGGGAGGTAAATTCTCTCAGCTTTTGCTTATCTGGAAATTGTTTAATCCCTCCTTCAAATTTAAATGATAATCTTGCCACATAGAGTATTCTTAGTTTGAAGCCCTTCTGCTTCGTTGCATTGAATATATCATGCCACTCCCTTCTGGCTTTTAAGGTTTCTGTTGAGAAATCTGATGATAGCCTGACGGGTTTTCCTTTGTATGTGATCTTTTTTCTCTCTCTGGCTCCTTTTAAAAGTCCGTCCTGATCCTTGATCTTTGCCATTTTAATTATATATGTCTTGGTGTTGTCTTCCTTGGGTCCCTTGTGTTGGGGGATCTGCGCACCTCCATGGCCTGAGAGACTATCTCCTTCCTCAGATTGGGGAATTTTTCAGCAATTACCTCCTCAAAGACACTTTCTATCCCTTTTCTCTCTTCTTCTTCTTCTGTTACTCCTATAGGGCAAATATTGTTCCATTTGGATTGGTTTCATAATTCCCTCAATATTCTTTCATTCATAGAGATTCTTTTTTCTCTCTGTGCCTCAGCTTCTTTGTATTCCTCTTCTCTAATTTCTATTCCATTTACACTCTCCTTCACTATATCTAATATGCTTTTAAATCCCTCCATCGTATGTTTCAGTTCTGACACTGTATTCCATAATGATTGAATCTCTGTCCAGAATTCTTCCCTGAATTCTTTAATATTTTTCTATACTTCCATGAGCATGTTTATGATTTTTATTTTGAAATCTCTTTCAGGAAGACTGATGAGTTCAGCTTCACTTGAACCATTTTCTGTTGTGTGTGTGATTTTGGTTTGAACCAGGTTCCTTTGACGTTTCGTATTTGTATGTGACACACGTTAGTGCCCAGATGCTCTACTTTCTGGAGCTGCTCCGCCCCTGGATCGATGTTGGGGATCACAGGGGAGTGTCACTGTTTCCTGTGGGGAGAGTCACTGGTTCCTGTGGGGAGGAAAGAGCTGTTTCCTGCTTCCTGGCTGTGATGCCTGCTTCCGAGCACACAGGTATAAGCCTCTGTGCTTTGCATTTGTAGCTGCCATATGCAGGGCTTCCCTCTGGCTGGCCTGACGCCTGGGCAGGGTCTGCCAGTTTCCTAGCTGGTGCGAGCTGGCTGGGAGGAATGCACAGCAGGCTGCATATCACTGTGGGATGGCCTTGGAGCTGTGTAGTCAGTCGGGGAGATGGAGCTCCTGAAGCTCCTGAAAGTTACCAACCTGCTGTGAAGAGTGTGTCCAGACAATTTTGTCCACCTGTCCTTTCTCCTGAGCAGTAAACTCTGTGAATTTGTTACCCCTTTAGCAGCCCTCTTGCTCTTAGGACATCTCTCAGACTGCCCGCCTTTCTTTTGTTCCAGAGCAGCTGGATGTGGATCACTGTTTTCCACAAGTGGCTGGAATCTCAGTCTCTCCAGGTATTCTGCCTATCTTAGCTTTCCAACCCCACTAATCTCCTGAGCACCATGTAATACAGGTTCGTGCTCCCAGAGCAGATCTCCAGGGCTGTGTGTTCAGCAGTCCTAAGCCTTCACTCCCTCCCTGCTCCATTTCTCTATCTCCCGCCAGTGAGCTGGGGTGCATGAAGGGCTTGGGTCCTTCCAGATCACGGCTTTGGTACCTCACCCTGTTTCCTGAGATCTGCTCTTTTCTCCAGGTGTATGCAGTCTGGTGCAGCCTTCTTTCCTGTTGCTCTTTCAGGATTAGTTGTATTAATTATATTTTCATATTATATGTGGTTTTGGGAGGAGGCCTCTGTCTCACTTCTCATGCCACCATCTTTAATCTTCATGAATCCCAGGTTCATTATCTGTAAAATGGGATTCATTGTACCTGTATCATAAGATTATAATGATACTGAATTGAGATATTATATAAAGGTGCTAAGAAGATTCTGCATAAAGGAATGGTGACTATAGAGGATATCAATATAGGGCTGCCCCATCTACCTATGCTTTTGAACCTTCCCATCATATCTGAACTTACTCAATTAGTTTTCCCTCTTTTACTCACATCGAGATGTTTCCCAGTTGTGTTAGTCCTTCCAGCCTCAAATATATTTACATCTCTTCTGTCACAAAGCAACTTTATACATATATATAAATACACATTAAAATTTAATCTGACCTATTTTTAAAAATCAGCATTAGTGAGGTATAATTTATGCATAATAAAATGCACTCATTTTAAGTACAGCTTTAATTCGTGACAAATATATATAAGCTTACTTTTTATAGCCACCACAATATTCAAGATTTGCATTTCTACACAAAGTCTCTCATGCCTATCTGCAGTCAAAAGCCACCTCAGCTCCTGCTGAGACAATGCCAAATATCTGATTTCTGTTTCTACAAATTACTCATGCCTTTTTTTAGATTTTCATATAACTGGAATCATATAATATATGCTGTTTTGTGTCTGCCATATTTTATTTTAGTATAATAATTTTGAGATTCATCCATGATGTTGTGTGTAGAGTGATTATGCTCCCTTTTATTACTGAGTACTACTCCATTATATTCTATCATAATTTGTTTATCCATTCAACTGCCATTGGATATTTGGGTTGTTTCCAGGTAGGGCTTATTATAAATAAGACTTCTATTAATAGTCTTATACAAGTGTTTGTGTGGATGTATATTTTTATTCCTCTTGGGTAAATATTTAGGAGTAGAATTGCTAGATCATGAGATTGCATAGGTTTAATTTCATAAGAAAATGTCAAAATGTTTCCTAAAGTTTTAACATTTATGTTCCCATCAGTGAGAGTTCCAGTTTCCTCACCAATACTTGATATTGTCAATCTTTTTAATTTTAATAATTCTAATTTATGTATACAGAAAACGCATTGTGGCTTTAATTTACATTTCTTTTTCAGTGTTTCAGAGACTTAGAATTGGCTGCTTTATTCTTGCTGGGGATTAGACCACTCATCTCTTCCATAGTTGAGAGTATTAATTGCCCCCGGAGGATGAGAGAGGGAATTTGGGTAACTTAACTCTCTTATATATAGGCTTTAAACTGTGGCTACCCCTATTCATCCCATCCCTTTGTGGTTTCTGTACCTCAATTTCTGAGGCTTTCAGGGGAATTTCTGCAGCCTAGATAGCTGCTTCATCTGGTCTTCCTCAACAGACACTCAGAGAAAACATACTCAGCTTTCTCTATGATGTAGTAGTTACCATCAGCTTTCTATTGTCCAAACTTTGTTGACAATTCTCAGTTGTGGCTATCTTCTCTCTACTTCTCTTTGTCCATTTTTATTCATTTAAAAAAGTTTTTATTCATTTAAAAAAGTTCTTTAATTCATTTTGAGGAAGCAAAGAAAAGCACATTCAAGTTCACTACAGTTAGTCTCTTTATTGTTCACTTTATTCTCTCACTTCTTTCATCACCGTTCCACACAGAAGTCATCAATGACAAAGCTAAATATCACTTTAAGCTTAATTTTAGTTGATTTAACTTGTTTCAGCCAAACTTCCTTTCCTTCACCAGAAATCCTTTGTTTTTGATATCCATGTCCCAAGTCTCTGTGTTTTCCTCAGACTTGCCTTTCATTCAATTTTTATCCCACTGGCTGGTTTCTTTTCCCCCAATGACCCTTAAATTATGTGAGCAGGCCAGTATTGGAGAGACGTCAGCATATATTTATTTACAGCGGCTCTCTGACACAAGTCATTGCAGTAAAATTCCATCAGGATTTGGCATTGCTACTCTTCAATAGCATCCTGATTCTCTAAGGGAAGAGAGTTATTGCTCTATATGTGTTATTGCCTGAGCTCTGCAAGATAAAAGGTAGAGGGAAACTTCATGATAATTCTTATAAAGGTTCTCTCCTTCCTTTGATTCCAAGGAACTGTCTCTTATATATAGTGTGTTGACAGTGAGAAAACTGACCATTTCAAGCAAGATATAAACCTTGGGATTAAAAAAAAAAGCAAAATGAGTCTTTTTCCATTTCCTTTCAGTAGAGCACAATTTTTAAAACTCTCAAGCCAGAAAGAAAAGATCCAGTTCATGAAAATCTCACAAGATTTAACTCATTTTTTCTGCGAACCTAAAACTGCTCTAAAAACAAAGTTTATTAAAAAACGAACAATCTCACAAGAATGGTATTATAACTGGCAAATAAGCTTCAGGGACTAATCAAGCAATCAGATTCTTAGTCTACTTTAAAAATGCCTAATGTGTCATAGAAAAAAATTGATGTTTGTCTTAAAATGCAATGTCTGAGTTCTCTCTCAGCATATTGGGAGATTTAGAGAGGAGAAAAACAAGTCCAAAATAATAACAAATCATCAGTTTTGACTCTAGATTGCTTTGCAATGTGTTTGGTTTGATAATTTCAGAGAAATTATTATTTTTGTAGTTTTTAACCACTAGTCCTTTTTTGTTGGTGCACTATTATGACATTGAATCCATAGATGCCAGTTAATTTGTATTTATAGTAAGAATTTCTGACAGATACTAAGTATAAAAATGTACTTCATGTTCAACATTTCCTAACCACTGATGTCAAATGACCGAGTCATATCAAGCTGTAGAACAAGCTGTTTTGCAGAAAATGAAGGGAACTCAGAATGCTTGAGACTGGAGATTTATGAAAGATTTCATCTTTAGGTAACCAGTTTCAGTCATAGGTGGTGGTGTGTTAACTTCTTAGAAACTGAATGATGATCTCTCTTTTTGTAGCTATGTATATATTTTTTAACATATGAATAAATAAGTGTTTTACACAAATTCATCTTTCAGTTCTTCATAACTATCCCTGTTTTCCTAAGCATAGCATATCATTTGTATCTAAGAGGCAAACTGTACTTTATTATTATTATTATTATTATTATTAATTTTTATTTTTACAACAAATAAATCTGGGCTTATTGAATAGTAATGACGATGAACAAACATTTGTGGGGATAGAAATCTCCATTGATATGGAATTTGTCTAGGAATACTCCAGACAGATTGAAGTTTGATCTTGTAAGAATATCTATTATGCAAGGGTAAATCAGGGGTGGTGTGGGGAAGAAAAGGTGGGTGTGAAAATCCTGCCTAGACTTCACTTTTCCTTACCATCTTGCATCTACTTGGCATCCTGTCTAGTTGTTTATCAGCCTGCATGTCAGTTTCTTATCTCCTCCTTAAATTACCTTCTTCTTACCCCTAAAGGTCCTCTCTAAAACTTTTAATTGGCCCCTGTCTCAAGATATAGGAACTGCTAACAGCTATTGCCTTTGAGCTTCACGGCCACTAACACTATTAAATATGCTCAATGTCCCCACTTTGGGCGTTTAGTATTTCTCTCTCTCTTTTTTTATCTGTTTCTTTCACCTTTCTGTGGCATTTGACAGTGTTTACTGCTCGGCTTTCAAACTGTAACATTCCACAGTTGTATCCTTTCTGCTTCTTTATTTACTTCTTTAAGGACTCTTTTAGTCAACTTAAGGTTTCACTTCTCTACCCATCCTTTAAATGTAGCTGTTTAAATAGTTACTGCTGTTGGTCCATTTTCTTTCTTTATTACTCTCTTATGCAATTAAGTAAAAAAATATTTCTGAAAGCCTACACTACATTAAGTACTGTGCTTTCAGAGACAGAAGACATGGTTCTGCTTTCAGAGAGTCATAATCCAGTGAGGAAGACTGACAGGCATTAAAGCATTAGAATATGGTGCGACACTGTGCTATCTAGAAGATGGAGCTATGCTTAAGTGGATATCCAGGATATCCAGGGGGAGGGCTTTATCCCACTTGTTTTCCAGTGGACTTCTACAAGAATGGCACCTTGTGATATTATGATTTATAATAAGAAATATATATTTGCTCTTTGTCTTGTTTCTGGCACAGAGCTCCTAAAACCCATGGAACTTCCTGTAATCAGAGCCATAAAGGCGTCTTGTTGAGTTAATGAAGTGACTTTTGGAAAGCACTTGAGGGTGGGAGCTGGTTGTCCATGGAGCCAACCATGTGATTGGGCAGTTGGAACTTTCAGTCTCACACCCTGGCCTCTAAGGGAGGGGGGAGCAATTAGAGGTTGAGTTCAGTCACCAATGGCCAGTGATTGAGTCCGTCATGCCTATGCGATGATTCCTCCTTAAAGAGCCGAAGGGACAGGTTTTGGAGAGCTTCTAGGTGGATGACCTCTCGGAAATCTGGTGAAAGCCCAGAGAGGGCAGGGAAGCGCCACACTGTCCCCCTTCTCACATACCTTGCCCTATGCATCTCTTCTATCTGGTTGTTCCTGAGTTATATCTTTCTATAACAAACCAGTAATCTAATAAATAAAATGTTTCTCTGAGTTCTGTAAGTGGCTCCAGACAATTCATTGAACTCAAGGAGGGGATCCTGGGAACCTCCAATCTGTAGCCACTTGGTAGAAGCACAGGTGATAACCTGGACTTGCCATTGCCTCTGAAGTGTGGGGGCAGGGTGGGCCACAGTTTTGTAGGACTGACCCCTTAACACTGACCCACCTGGTGTCAGATAATTGCTTGGTGTGGGAACACCCACCCCCACCCCCACCACCAACACTGAAATTGGATGAAGAATCCTAAGTGGGTGATCAAGAGTTGTAATTGGTACTAGAATCATTTTATAGTCATCTTGGTCCATTTTCTTTTTTCATTACTCTCTTATGCAATTAAGTAAAAAAATATTTTACTCGGACCAAGTTGCCACTAATTTAATTCTTTTGATTCCCCCCAATTTCACACACATGTTCAGGATAAAAAAAAGAGCAATATCTCACATACCATTTGAACCATTTTTTGAAATCAGATTTATATAAACCAAAGGAAATGGATTTAAGTATATATACGCAGAGGAATTATAAATGTCCTGCTGGGTTTAGCAGCAAAAAAGAAAAAGAGAAACCCTGAGTGTCTATTAATAGCAGAATGCTTGCATATGTGATGCATCTTTTTTATGGCCTGTTGTGCAACTGTATGGAAAATGGAAGTTCCTGTAGCCAGGATCCTCATCTGACCCTTATCTACTTGCCCACTAAGGACGTGCAGTGATATAATTGGCCTACTGCATAAGTGTGTGCTCACACATGTGTGGGCGATGAGCCATTATTGTCAGTGTTACTATGTAAAGGGCTCTGTCCAGTGCTCTGCCCAGAGGCAGAGATGGGGATAGATTACAGATTTGCCAGATGCAGTTGTGATTCTAGCAGTTGACCTGCCACTGCAAAAATAAAGGTTGGTATAAACCCTTTTATCTGCAATGTTTTGTTATCATTACTGGGTCTCAATAAATCCAGAGTGAACTTGCCTGGTTCTAAAACCCTCCGGTGAGACATTTGGAGTACTCAGCAGGATTTGCTACAGACCAAAATATGGAATAAGCTGCCTTCATGGGAGGGGTACTTTAGCAGGCTGCCTCTATGGCTGCGGAGATACTAGGGTGTTCCCCAAACTGGCATATGGTCCGAAGTGGTGATCCTCCTAGAGGAGTGCGCCCCTTCCCAGGACTGAGACAGTAGAGGAGGCCCTCTGCACAATAGGGAGGTCCTTGGAGAAACAAAGTGCCCACGTGGCAGTGGGTTGGCTCTTCCTCAGTGTTAGGAAGGGCCATTAAGGAGAAGAATGTGCTCCTATGAGAAGAGGTAAAGGTAATGAAGGAGGAAGAAAATCCATTGATGATTGAGATGGTGTCGCTGTGAGGCACAAGGTAAAGTATATAATGGTAACGAGAAGAGGCAGCACAAGAATGCAGGCTGTGAGGTGCTGTGTAGAAGGTAAAATATTTGTTGAAGAATGAGACGGCATCACCGTGAGGCATTGTGGGAGAGGTGAAGGCCATGACAGAGAAGGATGGACCCCTGGAAGAAGCACGAGAAGATGCAGTGCGAGAATGAAGGCTGCGAGGTTGTCTTGCCAATGGGTTTCAGCCCCAGGCAAGTTTACTGTTGATTCAGTGTGACCAAAGAAATGACAGTAGAACGTTCTTGGGGTGAAAGGGTTACATCCAACTTTATTTCCATGGTGGCAGGTCAGTCACTAGAATCCAATTCACTCAGAGCAAGTCTGCATGCAGCAAGCCGGTCTCTGCCTCTGGGCCCCTCTGTCTGCACAGTTGTCCTCTGGGCCTCTCTCCCTGCTCATCCACCCCAGTCTCTGTCTGGTGCTACCACCACTCCAGCCTCTCCTCTGCTCTCCTGCAGCCCTGCAGCTGTGCTACTGTGTCCCCCAGAACACTGAGCAGGGCTCTTTATATAGAGTCAATAACGACGCATTGCCCACACGTGTGTAGTGAGAGAGCCAAGCAGGGCCAGGTGAGAATCCTGGCCACAGGAACCTTCATTTTATCCATAGTGGTGCTGTAGAGGAGGTAAAAGATTTTTTGCAGAACGAGACGGCATCACTGCAAGGCACTGTGGAAGAGGCAAAGGCCATGAAGGAGAAGGATGTACTCCTGTGAGAAGCACAAGAAGAGGCAATAAGAGAACACCAGGGGCGAGATATTAAGGAGAAGGTAAGAGAGTTATTGAAGGCTGAGATAGCATTGTTGCAAGGCACTGTGGAGAAGGTAAAAGATGTAGCAGAGAAGGCACTCTGTGGAATGGTGAGAGAACGTCTGTCAGCCCCAGAAATGGTGGAGGAGCTGGGAGAGAATGAGGAGGTAGAGGTGGTACCAGAGGCACCAACCCCTTCTCTATCGAAATCCTTCCCAGCTGTAGTCAAGAAAATTAAGACAACAACTGTGGGTTTGTCTGGGAGGGGTGCAGCTTCCTCCCCAGGTCATAGAGCGCTCTATGCTTCACCCCTATACACAGGCAGAGCTGGTGGATTTGGATATCAACAGAAACCCTTGGAGTCATATCAGCCTGGCTCTTGCACCTTCTGGGATGTAGGGGTGGATGGGATCATTCTGTCTGGATCAGAGATGGGAAAGCTAGTTTCCCTGACAACTCATCCTGCCTTGTGGCAGTGACTGCAGAATGCATGTCAGACCCTGGGAAAGCATTCACTTGAGTGGGTGATGGCCACACTTCAGTGTATGGCCCATGGTGACTTACCTTCTTACCCTGTTGGGTGGCAGGCCTATGCTGAGCTTTAATAGGTGTTATGGGAGCTAGGCATGAAAAATGCCATTTATACCCAGTAAATCATGGCCCAGAAGAGGAGCTGTTTACTGTGGGGACGAGAGGTATGGTACACATATGGCTCTCCCAATCTTCTTTGGGCCCTTAGTGGCCATTCTTGCCCCACTCTTGGGGCAACACATAAATATGGTTACCCACACTGTGGCAGATTTGGGGGAAGCTGAAGTGATGCAGGCATGGAAGGGAGTATGGTTAGCTACTGGGTGGGGGGCAGTTTAAAGGTCACGAGGACCCAGATGTGAGTTGGTTTCCCTAAGGCAGGAGCAGACAAAGACAAATCAGATGGGGAGTCAAATAGAATTTTATTGGAGCTGTGGCAACAGTTGATGCCAGAGTAGCAGTTTCAGTCACTGAGGACCAAAAAATGGAATCTGGGGACAAAGCCATAAGTCCATCCTGTGTGCCTGCACAGCTTCCTGCTGGAGAGTGAGCTGGCCTCACCTGGACCCTCACAGGAAGATGATTGGGCTACATGGTTTAACTGAGGGAGCATCATAGTACCTGCCTTAAAGGACCGGGTGGGGATGGAAGGCCTCGTGTTGAAATATCAATTCATTGGTTCCCAGTGAATATACAACATGTCCAGCTCTAGTAGACATAGTAGATGAATGCTCACTGATTTATGGCAACCCTGGGTGGTTTCCTGCGACCTCCACTGTCATATTTGGATACTGGGGTAAGGCTATCAGAATGAAACAAGCCCAAGTCCTCCTGGGAATAGGGCATCTAATACTGTGTATGATGTTATGCTTACTTCTGATTCTCTTACAACTGTAACACTATCGCAAGAGTTTTGGGGTCTTTTAGGCTACTGAAGAGTGTTTATCCCACACGGCACAAATTCTGAAGCCCTTATACTGTTTGGTATGAAAGCGTGTCGGGTGGGACTGGAGTGACGCATATTTGCCTTTGCTTCTGGAAAGCGGACAGTCAAGGCCATGCAGGCCTGAGTGTGATAGACCCATCAAGGCCCTGTGAGTTGAATGTCCATGCGACCAAAGATGGTTATGGCTGGGGTTTCTGGCAGCAGCTTGAACGAACTCACCAACCTGTTGGATTCTGGTCACAACTCTTGACGGGAGTAGAGGTTGGTACACTGTAATAGAGAATCGATTGGCTGCCTTGATGGCTATGGAGCCCATCACCAGGACAGCCCCAATAAAGGTAAAAACCACCTATCCCATTGTGGTGTGGGCAGAAGACTGGACCCAAAAGCCTCAGAATGGCATGGCACAGAGCCTACACTGTCGAAGTGGGGCACATACAGCAGGGTAGCCCCTCCCTACTAGCTCCTTGAGCGGAGAACGCCAATGCTTACTAGGGTCAGTGACACATACCAGTGAAAGGCAGGGAGAATTTTCTATAGAGCCACGAGTGGCAGAGAGTCCCTATCGGGAGGGAAGAGCCCCTATACCTGAGGATGCGTGATACACAGATGGCTCCAGCCATTGGCAGCCCCCAAAATGGAAGGCCGTAGCTTTCCATCCTAAGACTGAGACAGTGCGGATGGAAGCTGGTGAGGGGAAGGGCAGCCAGTGGGCAGAGCTGCGGGCCGTGGGGCTGGTGATCAGCCAGGAGCCCTCCCTACTAGTTGTTTGTGCCGCAGCTGGACCATCTATCGAGGCTTGACTCTGTGGCTCCTGACATGGTACCATGCCAGTTGGTTGGTTGGTCACCAGCCCCTTTTGGGGCAAGAGTTGTGGCAAGACTTATGGGTCTCTGGTGAGACTAAAACAGAGTATATAATGTGACAGGCCATTTGTTGCTGGCATCCCCGGGTACATTGACTGTAAGGAAAGTCTACCTCTGATGTGGCCCAATGATTACATCAACATTTGTTCATGTTGGATAGAAGACAATGTGGGCTGTAGCCCCTCAGTGGGGCCTGCCTTTGACCTTTGCAGAAGTCAACAGCACCTGGCAGGAGTGTATTGTGTGCTTTTAAAGGGACTTACACCAAGTCCCACAGCAATCTGGGACAATAGGTAAGGGGCTAATACCCTTCGTCAGGTGGCAGATAGACTATATTTGAACTCTGCCAGAAGGGCATTTTTATGCCATGACTGGTGTGGACACAGATGCTGGGCTTCTGGTTGTTTTTCCTGCATGTTTTGCAGCAATGAAGGATAAAGTGGAAGTGACAAACTAAGGAGAAATCATCAAAGCTGGGGTTTGGCCACCAGAATAATACGCATGGACCAGGGATGGCTAGCCCTCCTGGCAACCTGGGGACAAGGCCTGGAGTAATGGCAGAGAGACCCCCTTGGATCATGGTAGTGTACCCTACATGGCTGGAAGGTGGGAGCATCTTATCAGGGAGTTTTATTTTATTTTTATGGCCAATGCATGCACCTCCACTAGAACTATATGTAGACCTTCAGTAACCCCCACAGGGAGAGGACCTGGACAGGTCCTGTAGGGAGAGGCCATGGTCCTATCACAGGACCACTCTTATGCATGCATCCTACTTGATGGGCCAGATTTGCCTATGTTGGTGTCATTAGGATCTTATCACCCTTACGGTTAATCTCCTCTAATGTCTTTGTGGACTGGGCACACGCCCTAGCAAAAACTGCTGCTTGCAGGGTGTTCACAGAGCTCCCTACCAGTTCCTCTACTGGCCTCCCATGGAAAGTATGAGTCATGAACTCATCTGAGTAGAACTGGTTTGAATACAGTTGGAATAACCACTTGGTGGCATCTCAGGCTTGAGGATGGCTATTATTATCATACTTTCTATTGTTATCTGTATCATAATTTTTGTTGTTATCTGTATGTTGTAGTCTTAATTGATGTTGTGGAATCTGGTTACAATGCTCCAGCTTTCTTGCACAGGGAGCATTGTGGAAAATTGAGGGCACATAGATTGTGAGGTGAGAATCCTGGAGGGGTAGAGTGTGTAGGGAAAATGAAAGTTCCATTGGCCATGAAGTTCACCTGGCCCTAATCTACTTGCCCACTACGCACATGCAATGATATGATTGGCCTGCTGTGTAGGGGCATGCTCACACATGTGTTGGCAATGAGCCACTATTGCTGGTGTTACTATATAAAGAGCTTTGCCAAGTGTTCTGCCGGGAGGCAGAGATGGAGACAGATTGTAGATTTGCCACATTCAGATGTGATTCTAGCACTAGACCTGCCACCACAAGAATAAAGCTTAATATTTACCCTTTTATCCCCAACGTTCCATTGTCATTTGGTCTCACTGAATCCAGAGTGAACTTGCCTGGGTCTGAAACCCTCTGATGAGTCAGCAACTGTTCAAAATCATTTATTAGATCTACTGATTAAGTGAGAAGAGAATAAGCTGGCGATGGCCTTGTTATTACCAGGTCTTCCTTTACTCAAGTTTTACAGTGATACCCTTAGTTAGGAATGACCTGAATAGAATTTCCATTCTTGCATCAGTTGATTCCTATGCTGTATCTCTTTTATATTTTGAATGATGGCCTTCTCCACACGAGTAACTCGTGCTGGTAATGTATTGTTTCTTACTGATATTAGTGTTGCTAAACTAATTTTATAAAGAACATGGTCCCTTCACCTGGAAAGTTTTTTTCATTTACTTTTTAAAATACACATTTTTTTCCCTGTGATCTCATCAAATGCCAGCTACCACATTCCTATTTCTCTAGATGATATATTACTTGCCTTTGTATAGGTCCACATACTGCTAAAACCCTGGATGTGTGATTATCCTGAAGCACAAATTAACATTTGCATTAGCTGTTTGCAAGACTGTCTAGAGCAAAATGTTTTTGAGTGTTGCTGCCCTAGAAAGAGTGTAATAAATATCCCTAAATATAGATATTCAAATGCCTTTCCTTTTTACTGTCTTTACTCTTTATCATATGTTACAGCATGAGAAGTTAAAATTATTTTACTTTGTGTTTTAAAGTTTGTATCTTTAATGGGCATCATGAAGATTTTATGGAAATTGCTCAAATTAATAACAAAAGAGCCGTTTTCTAAAATCAAGCATTATATTAATGATCTTCTTGATGTGATTTTCAAAATTCTTTCCTTTACACTTTCCTACAGAATGTTGTATATGTGACCTTGAGCCTGTGAACTTTTAGATAGGAAATTGCCTTTAAGTTGCAGTACTCAGAGTCTGGCTCTGCAAGACCTCTTGATTTCTTTGTCCATACTTTTGGTTGTCTTATAGCTTCTATCATCTAATCACACACTGAGTAGAACTACAGGGAAGAGCTTAAACTCAAACTGACAGCTATTATTTTTTCATGCTTTAAAAAAGTAGATTAGTAGTTTAAGAAAGCTTGAAATAATTTGTGGAAATAATTTGTGAAAATATTTTAGATTGTCTGTAATTTTAAGTTGCTCATGTTACCCTACCTTCTCCTTTATCCTGGATAATTAAAAGAACTCTATCAGTTGATCTGATCATATTTTCCATTTGGTTTAGTTTTTCCTCAGATGCCTAGTTTCTTTATAGTTTTGGACATGTTGGTCTACTGTAGTTTGCATGGTCTTAAGCTATTTCCAAGAAGTCTGTACCCAGATGAATCTTTGCTTTTTTTAATGCTCTGTTTAATGAAGATTATGAAAAAGATTGCAGTAACACCATCAGTTGAGGTTTCATTATGGTTATTAATGTTGTTTGAGTGCTGTTTTTTTTATATGGTCATTGGTAATTGGAGTTATATTTATTTTATGAGACCATAAGTCTTTGAAAACACTGTCATCTTTGAGTCTAATTAATTACAGAATGATATAACCATTTTTAATGGCTGATTCATTTTGTTAAGCTTAGTGTAAACTCTAGAGCTTTTATTTGCTTCCCCAAATAATTATACTTATGGTCAGAAGCATAATAACTAGTTGAACATAGATTACTTATGACAAAAACTATAAACCTCATTCTCATTACTGTTTGTTTTACTAATAACAAAGAAGAATCAGATAAGGGAATAGGCATATTTTCATGGCATTGGCCAGGTTGTACATAGCCATTACTTGGTCAAGTTTCTTAGGGATTTGTATATATTTTGTCTCAACTCTCAAGGTCAATTGCAAGTGCAGGGAGAGCAAACCAAAAAGCTCTTGTTCCAAGTTACCTCACTCAGGTACCAGAGGTATCTCTTGCCATCTAGGTTTTCTTTCAGGAAGGAATGCCTGACTGAAACGGTAAGGCAATGGAACGTGGATTCTTCTAAGGATCAAAATGGAATCTGTTAAATATGTATGCTGTAATGTGAGGCAAGCATTTTAAACAAGTCAAGTTCTCATCATTGTAGAGGAAACAGGCACATAAAGATAAAATTATTATAGCATGTGGTAAATGCCATGATAGAAATGTGGTTCAGGTGATAGGATAGTACAAAACAAGCTCATAAATCAACCTTGGGAAAGGCTCAGTCAGCAAAGGAAGTCCTCACGGAGAGGATGAAATATGGTTTGTCTTTAAAGTTCATTAGAATTAGTCAGATGCAAGTTAGAGGAAAGCAGAGGGCACATACCATCAAGGAAAGAAAACTAAAATAACAAAAAAATAATAAGAACCTTAACATTTATTTAATATTTACTGTATGTCAGGCAATATTTTAAGTGATGCATTAAACCGTTTCATTTTCCCAACAAACACATGAGGCAGCTGTTACTATTCTAATTCTATGTGTGAGGAAATTAAGCACTGAATGTTTAAGAGAATTCGCCAAAGTTACATGACCAATAAGGGGCAGAGCAGAGATTTAGACCCATACTGTCTGGCTCCAGGGCCCACATTTTAACCACTCTGCTATACAGCCTCTTATTATTCTTTACTGATGGGTGTAGAGAACTATACAAGAATTGAAATTGCTGGATGAGAATCCTAGTTTGGGAAATCGGAAGACAGAGCTGGAGAGACTGATGGGTGGTAGATACTGGCTTTGTGCATCTTGTTAGACGAGAGCTTCTTCACTATCGATGATGAGGAGCCAGTTTTACTTTATAATTTTTAATAATATTAAAATATTAAATTTATTCAGTTTCCAATATGATGTGGACTAATGTGTTTGTAAAATATAAAACCATGTGTTTGGATACCAAGGCAATGTTAAATTGTTATAAAGGATTCTTAATAGTTACTCTCAATTTCTGTAGTTTCCTAATCATGAATTGGTAATGAACAATTAGTGGAAAAGCATTTTGATTATCATGGATTTACATGTTTTACTTTATAGTGTAATTAAGGTTTGTAACCATTCAGATGATCAGGCGGGCATTTTAGTTCATATGTGGAGAATGGGTTAGAGGTTGACAAGACTGATTACAATGAACCCAGTTATGAATAGCAGTCCAGAGATAACTAGAATCTAAACCGAGGCTGTGGATATAGCAGTGAAAGGTGAGGTGAGTGGTTTTGAGGAACACTAAAGAAATGCACCTGGCTTGGGCCTGTGAACGTGATTCCCCAACTTTGGCTTCACTAAAACAGTACTTTGTGATTGTTTGATCTGCTTTCCAACTAAAATTTAATATATCAGTCTCAGGATCTACCATTTATATACTTCTTAAATCAAAACAACTTTTTCCTTCAGCATACATTGGGCATTTTGTTGAAGTGAGGCCCCTTTAGGCTGAGTTCACGAGGAAGCAAGACTGGGTGGACTGAGGAAGGCAGGATGACCTGGAGGGCTGAAAAAGAAGTGAGGCGTCATTCTCTCATTAAACAAGAATCTTGCATGGAAACATGGGGCAATGCTAAGGGTTAGTGACTAGAGGAATGAGCTGTCAGGGGGAATGGGCCGATGGCTCGAGAAGCTGAGGTAGGGGATGTATGTTGACACCCAGTTACCAAGACAGGGTTTCAGGCTTGGACACTGAGATTCTAAGCAAGGACTTATTTGTTGAAGAAAAGGCTAGAAATTCAATTCTTGTGAACATGAGTTTGAGGTCAAGGGAATGATCATTTTGTGAATGTGCCTAGTATTTCAATAAATGCTTTACATATATAATCTCATTTCATTCCCACAATAAATTCCCACCAAGTAGGTAATATTCTTATTTGAGAAAATCAAGCGTAGGGCATGTTAAGAAATGTGCCTAAATACATGCAGTCATGAGGTGGTGAAGCCAGCTTTTTTGTCCTCCCGTGCTCGCTTTTCTCGGGACGCCATGCTCCTTCCAGCTGTAATTATGCTCAGTGTCAAGGTGGTGAGTCATTGACATTAGAGTTTCCTTACATGATGAGGGTACAGAGCTCAGTACACATGACTGAGAAAAACATTGTTTGGACCTCATAAACCTCCAGAACTTTTTTCAGTAGAAAGCCCTTTCTAAAGGGAAAAGTCCAAAGGAGATTCTTGAACATCTAGAAGTTTTATTCTTTTAACAAATCATTGTTGATCTTTTATGTGTCAGGTATTATTTTAAACACTTATGACACATTAATAAATGAAATAAGCACATAATTTTACAATTCTAGTGGAGAAAATAGACAATAAAAATAAATATAATGGATAAATAATATAGTATGAGGTAATAAGTTAATGGAGAGTAGCAGGGTAAGAAGCATAAGAATTATACTTTTTAATATGGTGTCATGATAAGCATCATTGAACAGTTGACATTTAGTAACAAAAAGAAAGCTAGGTCGTCCTGGTACTCAAAGACTATCTGTTAGTCTGTATATTCAAAACACTATTGCCTTTTTTAAGAGGGCTGAGTGTTTGGGGATTTTTCTTTCAGCCAATGCTACTTCTGCCTATTTTAGCACTGCTCAGTATCAACACTAGTGGCCAGACATGCATAGTCCCAGCCCTGCTTTGGGGTTGAATTAATGAGACAAGGTCTGGTAATCTTTTGGGAACTCTTCCCACTGGTGGGTGGGCTCTGAGAAAAACCAGTGCTTAACTGGGCAAAATGAAATTTTAGGAAATTATGTGAATATTTTGCTACAGTTTTCCTAATTAAATCCACCCTGCCTGGCCTGGCCACATGAGTTGACTTATGTTCAGTGTCCTAAGAAATGGATTTACCTGATTTGTATTCTGGCACCCACATGACACAAGGACCTCACCAGGTGAGAAGCACCTGTCATCATATATAATTGGTATTTGTCTTTATTCCTTTAAGAGTAAAGAAACATTTTGTCACTTTAATATTGTATATAGACTTGGAAGGATTTTCTCCCCCCTGTACCATAACATTGTTAGCCGTCTTTAATGAATTCTGGTGACTTTGGAGAGTGTATTTCTTTTCCTTTGGCACCCATCAGGAATAGAAAGTCTCCAAGAAAATGTTGTATCCAGAAGGGGCAGTTTGAATGTAACCAAACAGACAGATGTTTCAGACATGCTTTTCTTAATCAAATATGGTCTGCGATCCACAGAATATCACAGAGCCTAAAAAAGGCCAAAACTACAGAAGGCTCATTGAGCTGAAATACAAGTGTGCCAGGGCTTGGCGACAGAGCTTAGCAGCTTCACCCTGTTACATACCTAATGAAGTAATAAAAATATATGAGGAACGAAAAAGCTTCTAAAATCTAAATTTATATAGTAGTGAAATAATCATAGTCCACCATGAAATTTACAGAAGTATCTAACAAAAAAGGGAGGTGGATAGTAGTTAACGGAAAGGCTCCAAACTAAATATTTTTAACACAGATCTCTAATTCTTTCAAGATCAGAATATACAGAATTAAACTAATTGTA
The DNA here is from genome assembly GCA_029783875.1 of Phataginus tricuspis. Lineage (NCBI taxonomy): Eukaryota > Metazoa > Chordata > Mammalia > Pholidota > Manidae > Phataginus > Phataginus tricuspis. Next base: position 5,402,959 of record JAQQAC010006877.1, on the reverse strand, counting down.
GTAATTTATAAAACCCTGTTATTTAGAAGAGGAATGATTACACATATGGTATGATTACAATAATAATTTGAACAAAATTGCAATTTGGAAAAAACCCCAGGAACTACCTACTTAAGGTTTTTCCTATATATTTGTGAATACTAGAAATAAAAGGAAAAAAGGGAGCAAAGATATTTTGTTTCATGCATGTTTAACTGCCATTTTATTTGCAACTCTTCAATGATTAGAAAAATCCACTTTGACCAGAATATTTATAATGGGTCATTCCACGCAGGAAGTTAGCCTCTGTGATCCATTCAGCCCACTTAAGGAAAAGTATTAAGCAGTAATTTTTCTTTATGTTATTAATTTAATATGACAAACTTAGTGCAGTGACAACATTTGTGAAAATGGAATAACTAAATTATGATAGAAATTTTCATGAGGTACATTTAAGTTACTTTTAAGAGTCTGATAATAGATGCCAACATTTGGAAAACATTTTCATATTTAATGCACATTGTTTTGTTCTCACAAGCAGTGGCTAAGTAATAAGGCATGTTAACTAAAGATTTCATTTATTTAAACTCTTTTCTAAATGTTTTTTGTTGTTTTTTTGGAAGGGGGGATGCGTGCCTGTGTATTTTAGAGACCTATTAACAAAAGTTAGTTGTTTCACTAAAATATTAATTTTGAAACAAAATCTTATCCTTGACTAAAAGCATATGCATATATAGTAATGATGGTGAAAGGTAGACACACACATTTAAAATAAAACTTGCATGCATTTACATCAGCTCTCTACAAACTGCTAGTTATACTTTAAATTACATACAAAAATGTAGTTGTAACTCCAGAAACTATTCTAATTCACAGCAGAGATTTTGTGTTTCACAAGAAATAAGTATTTTAATGAACTTGTTAATTTTCATGATTATAAACACAGTGCATGGTCACTAGAAAATAAAACAAAACTCTACAAAATAGGAGGAATCATTAATGAAATAAAATTACATCTGTCAGCTAGGAATAACTGCTGTTAATTTTTTTTATATATATATCCAGCTTCTCTAACAAACTTATATATGTTACATATATAAGTATCAATATAATTCTATTATTTATTCACATGTATTCAGTGACATGCATTTATTATATATATGTATTCACATGTAAACATGTAACTATAGATTTCAAAAAGGATTCACATAAAGGATTCTTCATATCACATTAAATATTTATGATAGTTGAGCACATGGTAGGTAGGTGTTTAATAATGAATCAATAATATATGTGATACCTTTCTGTGACTGAGCATCTGTATTTATCTAGACATGAAGTTTTCAGGATGTTTCAGGATTATATTTACTTTACTTGTGAATCCTATGGGCATTTAAAAAATGAAATATTCATTTCAATTCTTCTATGGCCTTATAGAAGATTTCATAATGGAGTGTACAGAAGAAAATTTGCTTTTTTGTCTAATTCTGCTCCTTTGGGGATAGGGGCAGGTGAGAGCAATAAATCTCCTTGGTTTCTAAATAATTTTTGTTTAAAAAATATATGGGTATTATTTAAGATAATTTTATATCTTTTAAAATTATAAGTATCCAAAAATGATAAGTAATGCAGAATCATTTGCAAATCAGAAGCAATGCTTATTTTTAATAATTATTATTTTACAGAATAATACATATTTACTGAAAATTTAACTAAATAATTGAAAACATGGAAACTAAAAACTTCCTTTCCCTTCCCTTCCTTTTCATTACATTATTGCAGATGTATTACTTCCATCTGTAGCAAGTATTGAAACCTTTCCTTAGAAAAATATTTATTTTAATTTTTTAATATTTATTTCTTAGGGTAGTTTTAGGTTCACAGCAAAATTTGGAGGAAGGGACATATATTTCCTATACTCCATTCCCCAGCAAACACACAGCTTCCCCTATTATCAAAGTCTTACACCAGAGAGGTACATTTGTTACAATCAATGAACTACATTTCTATTTACACATAGTTATCACACAAAGTCTGAGGTTGACATTAGAGTTCACTTGTGGTATTATACATTCTATGCATTGGGACAAATGTATAATGATATGTATCCACCATTATAGTATCATGCACAGTAGTTTCATTGTCCTAAAAATCATAGGTGCTCGGCCTATTCATTCCTTAATCTTCCCTAACCCTTGGCAGCCACTGATATTTTTACTGTCTCCATGGTTTTGCCTTTTCTAGACTGTCACAGATTTGGAATCGTACAGTATGTAGACGTTTCAGATTGGTTTCTTTCACTTAGTAGCATGCATTTAAAGTCCCTCCACATCTTTTCATGGCTTGATACTGATTTCTTTTTGGAACTGAATAATACTCCATTGTTTGATATTTCACAGTTTATTTATCCATTCATTAACTGGGGAACATCTTGTTTGCTTTCAAGTTTTGGCAATTTCGAATAAAGCTCCTGTGAGCATTTATGTGCAGGTTTTTGTGTGGACATAAGTTTTCAACTCTTTTGGATAAATATCAAGTAGCACAACTGCTGGATCATATAAGAATATGTTTAGTTTTGTAGGAAACCTCCAAAGTGTTTTCCATATTGGCAGTAACACATTTCATTCACCTCAGCAGTGAATGAGGGTTCCTATTGTTCCATATCCTTGCCAACATTTGGTGTTATCAGTGTTCTTCTGGATTTTCACCATTCTAATGAATCTTTAGTGGTCTCTCATTGATTTAATTTGCAATTCCCAATGATATATGATGCTAATATTTTTACATATACTTATTTGCCATCTGTACCTCTTCAGTGAGATTTCAAGATTTCAAGACTGAGCTATTTTTCAATTGGATAATTTTAAGAGTTCTTTGTATATTTGGGATAATGTCTTGTGAAATATATTTTGCAAATATTCTTTCCCAGTCTGTGTCTTGTCTTCTCCAATTGTCTATTTCTTATTGTTTGAATACTAACATTGTATCTTTTTAGGAATTTATTCATATTGTTTAAGTTATCAAATCTTGGGGCCAAGGTTGTTCATTATATTCCTTTATGATCTTTTTAATGTCCATGGGATCTGTAGTGATTTCTCTTTTTCCATTATTAATATTAGTAATTTATATTTTCTCTCTTTTCTTCTTAGCCTGGCAAAGTTTATCGATTTTATTGATCTTTTCAAAGAATTATCTTTTGTTTTTGTTAATTTTTTCCATTGATTTCTTATTTTTAATTTCATTGATTTCTGCTATAATTTTTATTTTTTATTTTCTTGCTTTGGATTTTATTTGCTCTTCTTTCCTTAGTTTCCTAAAGTGGAAGCTTAGATTATTGATCTTGCATCTGCCTTCTTTCTTAATATATACATTCCATGCTTTAAATTTACCTCTAATTCATGCTTTCTGTATCCAACAAATTTTGATAAGTTGTATTTTCACTTTCATTTAGTTCAAAACATTAAAAAAAATTCTCTTGAGATTTGTTCTTTGGCTCATGTGTTATTTACAAATGTGCTGTTTAATCTCCAAGTATTTTGGGATTTTCCAGCTATCTTCCTGTTACTGATTTCTAGTTTAATTCCACTGTGGTCTGAGAGAAGATATTGTATGGTTTCTACTCTTTTAAATTTGTTAAAAGTGTGTTTTATGGTCCAGAATGTGGTCTCTCTTGGGAATGTTCCCTGTGAACTTGAGAAGAATGTGCAGTCTGTGCTGCCAAATGAAATAGTTGATGAATGTCAATTATATGCAGTTGATTGATGGTGCTATTGAGTTCAACGACATCCTTACTGGTTTTCTGCTTGTTGGATCTGTCCATTTCCATGGGTGTTGAAGTCTTCAGTTATCGTAGTGGATCCATCTATTTCTCTTTGCAATTTGTCAGTTTCTGCCTTACATATTTTCTTGTATTTCTAACAAGAAATTCTCTCGCTAGGTGCAAACATGTTAATGGTTGTTATATCTTTTTGGAGAATTGACCTCTTTAAGTAGTGTTCCTTTTTATCCCTGATGATTTTTCTTGTTCTGAAGTCTGCTTTGTCTAAAATTAACATGTGGTCCTAATTTCTTTTCATTAGTGTGAGTATGGTATATTTTTCTTCAGGGTGTTTCTTTACCTTTAATCTATATATCTTCATATTTAAGGTGAGTTTCTTATAGACACTGTTTAGCTGAGTCTTGTGTTTTGATCTACTCTGACAATCACTGCCTTTTAATTGGTATGTTTCAACTATTAATTTTTTTAATTTTGCTATTACAAATGTACAATTACATGAGCAACATTATGGTTGCTAGACTCCTCTATTATCAAGTCCCATCACATACACCATTATAGTCACTGTCCATCAGAGTAGTAAGATGCTATAGTATCACCACTTGTCTTCTCTGTGTTGTACTGCCTTCCTCATTCCCCCCCTCACTAAATTATGTGTGCTAATTGTAACACCCCTTTTTCCCCCTTATCTCTCCCTTCCCACCCATCTTCCCCAGTTCCTTTCCCTTTGGTAACTGTTAGTCCATTCTTGGGTTCTGTGAGTCTGCTCCTATTTTGTTCCTTTAGTTTTTTCTTTGTTCTTATACTCCACAGATGAGTGAAATCATTTGATACTTGTCTTTCTCTGCCTGGATTATTTCACTGAGCATAACACCCTCTACTTCCATCCATGTTGTTGCAAATGGTAGAATTTGTTTTCTTCTTAGGGCTGAATAATATTCCATTGTATATATGTACCACCTCTTCTTTATCCATTCATCTACGGATGGACACTTAGGTTGCTTCCAATTCTTGGCTATTGTAAATAGTGCTGCCATAAACATAGGGGTGCATATGTCTTTTTCAAACTGGGCAGCTGCATTCTTAGGCTAAATTCCTAGGAGTGAATTCCTGGGTCAAATAGTATTTCTATTTTGAGTTTTTTGAGGATCCTCCATACTGCTTTCCACAATGGTTGAACTAATTTACATTCCCGCCAGCAGTGTAGGAGGGTTCCCCTTTCTCCACATCCTTGTCAGCATTTGTTGTTTATCTTTTGGATGGCGGCCATCCTAACTGGTGTGAGGTGATATCTCATTGTGGTTTTGCATTTCTCTGATGATTAGCGATGTGGAGCATCTTTTCATGTGCCTGTTGGCCATCTGAATTTCTTCTTTGGAGAAGTGTCTGTTCAGCTCCTCTGCCCTTTTTTAAATTGGCTTATTTGCTTTTTGTTTGTTGAGGTGCCTGAGATCTTTATATAATTTGGATGTCAACCCCTTATTGGATATATCATTTATGAATATATTCTCCCATACTGTAGGATGTCTTTTTGTTCTATTAATGTTGTCCTTTGCTGTAAAAAAGTTTCTTAGTTTGATATAGTCCCACTTGATCATTTTTCCCACTTTTGTTTGCCTTGCCTGGGGAGATATGTTCATGAATAAGCTGTTGATGTTTATGTCCAAGAGATTTTTGCTTATGTTTTTTTCTAAGAGTTTTATGGTTTCATGACTTACATTCAGATCTTTGATCCATTTTGAGTTTACCTTTGTGTATGGGGTTAGACAGTAGTCCAGTTTCATTCTCTTACATGTAGCTGTCTAGTTTTGCCAACACCAGCTGTTGAAGAGGCTGTCATTTCCCCGTTGTATACCCATGGCTCCTTTATTGTATATTGATTGACCATATATGCTTGGATTTATATCTGGGCTCTCTAGTCTGTCCCACTGGTCGATGGGTCTATTCTTGTGCCAGTATCAAATTGTCTAGATTACTTTAGCTTTGTAGTAGAGCTTGAAATCAGGGAGCATAATTTCCCCTGCTTTATTCTTCCTTCTCAGGATTGCTTTGGCTATTCAGTGTCTTTTGTGGTTCCATATGAATTTTAGAACTATTTGCTCTAGTTCATTGGAGAATGCTGTTGGTATTTTGATGGGGATTGCATTGAATCTGTAGATTGCTTTAGGCAGGATGGCCATTTTGACAATATTAATTCTTCCTAGCCAAGAGCATGGGATGAATTTCCATTTATTAGTGTCCTCTTTAATTTCTCTTAAGAGTGTCTTGTAGTTTTCAGAGTACAGGTCTTTCACTTCCTTGGTTAAGTTTATTCCTAGGTATTTTATTTGTTTGGATGCAGTTGTGAATGGAATTGTTTTCCTGATTTCTCTTTCTGCTAGTTCATCATTAGTGTATAGGAACGCAACAGATTTCTGTGTATTAATTTTGTATCCTGGAACTTTGCTGAATTCATATATTATAAGTAATAGTTTTGGAGTACATTCTTTAGGGTTTTTTTATGTACAGTATCATGTCATCAGCAAAGAGGGGCAATTTAATTGGCAGACATAGGGTGGGGGGGCACGGGGGGTACTGTACAGCTCAGAGAAGACAAGTAGCGA
>JAQQAC010006877.1:5352278-5396502 GCA_029783875.1 Phataginus tricuspis | reverse complement strand
AAAAAAAAAAAAGAGGGGCAATTTAACTCCCTCCTTACCAATCTGGATGCCTTTTAATTCTTTGTGTTGTCTGAATGTCATGGCTAGGACCTTTAGAACTATGTTGAATAAAAGGGGAGAGATTCGGCATCCTGGTCTTGTTCCCAGTCTTAAAGGAAAAGCTTTCAGCTTCTTGCTGTTAAGTATATTGTTGGCTGTGGGTTTGTCATATATGGCCTTTATTATTTTGAGGTATTTGCCCTCTACACCAATTTTGTTGAGTGTTTTTATCATGAATGGATGTTTAATTTTTCAGTATGCTTTTTCAACATCTATGGAGATAATCAGGTGGTTTTTGTTCTCTTTGTTGATGTGGTTGATGATGTTGAAGGATTTTTGAATGTTGTACCATCCTTGCATCCCTGGGGTGCATCCCACTTGATCATGATGGATGATCTTTGATGTATTTTTGAATTTGGTTTGCTAATATTTTGTTGAGTATTTTTGCATCTATGTTCATCAGGGATATTGGTCTGTAGTTTTCTTTTTTTGTGGTGTCTTTGCCTGGTTTTGGTATTAGAGTGATGTTGGTTTCATGGAATGAGTTTGGAAGTATTCCCTCCTCTTCTACTTTTGGAAAACTTTAAGGAGAATGGGTATGTGGTCTTCCCTAAATGTTTGAAAAAATTCAGCAGTGAAACCATCTGGTCCAGGAGTTTTGTTGTTAGGTAGTTTTTTGATTACCAATTCAATTTCTTTGCTGGTAATTGGTCTATTCAGATTTTCTGTTTCTTCCTGGGTCAGCCTTGGAAGTTTATTTTTCTAGGAAGTTTTCCATTTCTTCTAGGTTATCCAATTTTTTAGCATATAGTTTTTCTAGTATTCTCTCATAATTCTTTGTATTTCTCTGGTGTCTGTTGTGGTTTTACTTTTCTCATTTCTAATTCTGTTTATGTGTGTAGACTCTTTTTTTCTTGATAAGTACAGTTACCGGTTTGTCTATTTTGTTTATTTTCTCAAAGAATCAGCTCCTGCTTTCATTGATGCTTTCTATTGTTTTATTCTTCTTGATTTTATTCATTTCTGCTCTAATCTTTTTTATGTCCCTCCTTATACTGACTTTGAGCCTCATTTGTTCTTTCTTTTCTAGTTTCATTAATTGTGAGTTTAGACTGTTCATTTGGGATTGTTCTTCTTTCCTGAGGTAGGCCTGTATTGCAATAAATTTTCCTCTTAGCACGGCCTTTGCTGCATCCCACAGATTTTGTGGTGTTGAGTTATTGTCACTTGTCTCCATACGTTGATTGATCACTGTTTTTATTTGGTGATTGATCCATTGACTATTTAGGAGCATGTTATTAAGCCTCCATGTGTTTGTGGGCTTTTTCATTTTCTTTGAGGAATTTATTTCTAGTTTCTTATCTTTGTGATATGAGAAGCTGGTTGGTACAATTTCAATCTTTTTGAATTTACTGAGGCTTTTTTTGTGTCCTAGTATATGATATATTCTTGAAAATTTTCCTTGTGCACTTGAGAAGATGTGTATCCTGTTGCTTTTGGATGGAGTGTTCTGTAGATGTCCGTTAGGTCCATCTGTTCTAATATGTTGTTGTTCAGTGTCTCTGTCTCTTTATTTATTTTCTGTTGGTTGATCTGTCCTTTGGAATGAGTGGTGTGTTGAAGTCTCTCAAAATTAGTGCATTGCCTTCTATTTCCCCCTTTAATGCTGTTAGTATTTGTTTCACATATGTAGGTGATCCTCTGTTGGGTGCATAGATATTTATAGTTATATCCCCTTGTTGAACTCACCCCTTTATCATTATGTCCTTCTTTTTCTCTTGTGAGTTTCTTTGTTTTGAAGTCTATTTTGTCTGATACAAGTTCTGCAACTCCTGTTTTTTTCTCCCTATTAGTTGGATGAAATATCTTTTTCTATCCCTTTCCTTTTAGTCTGTGTATGTGTTTGGGTTTGAAGTGAGTCTCCTGTATGCAGCATACAGATGGGTCTTATTTTTTTATCCATTCAGTGACTCTACATCTTTTGATTGGTGCTTCCAGATCATTTACATTTAAGGTGATTATCGAGAGGTATATACTTATTGCCACTGCAGACTTTAGGGTTTTGGCTACCAAAGGTTCAAGGGTAATTCTGTTACTATCTAACAGTCTAATTTAACTCACTTTGTTTCCTATTACAAACACAACCTAAATATTCCTTTTTTCCCGCCTTTTACTTTCTCCTCCATTCTTTTTATGTTATGAATCATATTCTGTACCCTTTTCTATCCATTGGGTAACACCTATTTTGTCTTAGTAATGCTTCCATCTATAGGAGTCCCTCCAACATGCACTGTAGAGGTAGTTTGTGGAAGGTAAATTCTGTCATCTTTTGCTTATCTGGAAATTGTTTATTCCCTCCCTCAAATTCAAATCATAACCTTGCCTGGTAGAGTATTCTTGGTTCAAAGCCCTTCTGCTTCATTGCAGTTAATATATCATGCCACTCCCTTCTGGCCTGTAAGGTTTCTATTGAGAAATCTGATGATAACCTGATGGGTTTGCCTTTGTATGTGATGTGTTTTCTCTCTCTAGCTGCTTTTAGAAGTCTGTATTTGTCCTTTATCTTTGCCATTTTAATTATTATATGTCTTGATGTTGTCTTCCTTGGGTCTCTGGTGTTCGGAGATCAGTGCATCTTGATGGTTTGAGAGATTATCTCCTTCCCCAGATTGAGGAAGTTTTCAGCAATTACCTCCTCAATGACACTTTCTATCCCTTTTTCTCTGTCTTCTTCTGATACCCCTATTGTGCGAATATTGTTCTGTTTGGATTGGTCAAACAGTTCTCTCAATATTCTTTCATTCTTAGAGATTTTTTTTCTCTCTGTGCCTCAGCTTCTTTGTATTCCTCTTCTCTAATTTTTATTCCATTTACCATCTCTTTTACTACATCTAATCTGCTTTTAAATCCCTCCATTGTATGTTTCATTTCAGATTTGGAATTTCTCAATGATTGAATCTCTGTCTTAAATTCGTTCCTGAGTTCTTGAATATTTTTCTGTACCTCCATAAGCATGTTTATGATTTTTATTTTGAGCTCTCTTTCAGAAAGATGGGTGAGTTCAGTTTCATTTGGCCCTTTTTCTGAGTCAGTGATATTTTGGTCTGAACCATGTTCTTTTGAAATTTCATATTTCTGTGTGTTGCCCTCTATTGCCTAGAACCTCTAGTCTCTGGAAGCGCTCAGCCCCTAGAGTGAGGTTGTGGGTCGTAGGGGAGCAGAGCTGGTGCCTGGGTGGGAGGAAAGATCTGTTTCCTGATTCCTGTCTGTCCTACCTCTCTCTGTATCAGAGCCAGTGGGCTGAGCATACAGGTGTAAGCCTCTGTGCTTGGCATCTCTAGCTGTTGTAGGCGGGGCCTCCCTCTGACTGGCCTGACCCCAGCACAGTGACTGCTAGTTTGCGAGCCAGTGCTGTCAGGCCAGAAGGAAGACTTGGCAGGCTGCGTATCATGGGGGGTCCTCAGAGCTGAGTAGCCAGCCAGGGGGATGGTGCGACTGAAGTTCCCCAAAGTTCCCAATCTGCTGGGCAGAGCTCACCCTGACAACCTTGTCTCCCTATCCCTTCTGCACAACAAGCTCCATGGAAACCCCACCCCTTCAGCTGCCCTTTTGCTGCTAGGAAGCCTCTCAGACTGCCTGCCTTTCCCTTTTCCCAGAGGGGCCAGGTGTTGATCCCATCCTTCAGAAACGGCCAGAATCTGTCTCTCAAGCACTCTGCCTGTCCCAGCTCCCCATCCTCCAGAGCACCACACAATGTTGGTTTCTGCTTGCAAAGCAGATCTCCAGGACTGGGTGTTCAGCAGTCCTAGGTTTCCACCCCCTCCCCTGCTCTGTTTCTCTTCCTCCCGCCAGTGATCTGGGGTGGGGGAAGGGCTCGGGTCTGGCTGGATCAAGGCTTTCGTACATTACTCTGTTTTATGAGGTCTGCTCTGTTCGTGAGGTCTGTATGCAGTGTGGTGCAGCCTTCTTTCCTGTTGCTGTTTTAGGGTTTCTTGTATTAACTATATTTTCACACTATCTGTAGTTTTGGGAGGATTTCTCTGTCTCACCTTTCATGCCGCCATCTTGAATCTCCAACTATTAATGTTTAAGAGAATATTGACATGTTTGGAGTAGTAGTTATCATGTTGTGTTTTCTATCCATTGCCCTAGTTCTTTGTTTCTACATCTTCTACCGTTTTCTGCTATTTGTAGTTTAAATTTAACATTTTATATGTTCTCATTTTTTCCCCTTTCTTAGCATATTAGTTATACTTAAAAACATTTTTTAAATGGTTGCCTTAGAATTTACAATATGCATTTACTACTAATTCGTGTCTACTTTCAGTAAACACTATACCACCTCGCAGGTAGTGTGAGTGACTTACATAACAAAATAATCCTAATTTCTCCCTATGAACCCTTATATTTTTCCATCATTCATTTTCTTTATATATAAGCAGATAAATACATATAATTGAATATATTCTTGCTATGATATTTTGAACAAATGTTAGATCAGTTATCTTAGATCAATTAAGAATAAGAAAAATAAGTTTTAATTTTATCTTCATTTATTCCTTCTCCAGTACTCTTCCTTTCTTTACACAGATCTAAGTTTCTGATCTATATCATTTTCCTTTGCTATGAAGAACTTTTAACATTTCTTGTAAGGTAGACCTTCTCTCAAAAAATTCCCTCAATTTTTGGTTGTCTGAGAAAGTCTTTATTTCTCCTTCACTTTTGAAAGATAATTTTGAATGGTACAGAATTCTAGGTTAGTGTCTTCCACTACCACCCCTTCTTAACACTTTAAACTCTACTCTCTTTCTCTAGCATGAGTTTTGAGAAGTCAGATGTAATTATCTGTTCCATTATAGGTAATGTGTTTTTCCTCTGGCTTCTTTCAAGATTTTATTTCTGCAGTTTGAGTATGAAATGCCTAGGTATAGTTTTTTGCTTTTGCGTTTTTCCTGCATGGTGTTCTCTGGTTCCTAGATCTGTGGTTTGGTTTCTAACATTAATTTTGGGAAATTCATGATTTCTTCAAATCCTTTGTTCTTTCTGTCATCTCCTGGAATCCTCAAGTATATGTTATACCTTTGTAGTTGTCTCACAGTTCTTGGATATTCTGTTCTGTTTCTTTTCTTTTTTTTTTCAAGTCTCTTTTCTCCTTGATTTTGTGTTAGGAGTTTCTGTTGAGATATCCTCAAGATCAGAGATTCTTTCCTCAACTGTGACTAGTCTACTAATGGACCTATTAAAGGAATTTTTCATTTTTGTTATAGTGTTTTTTATCTATACTATTTCTTTTTTCATTCGTTCTTTGAATTTACATCTCTCTGCTTATATTGTCCACTTGTTCTTGAATATTTTCTACTTTATTAGAGATCTTAGCATATTTATCACTGTTGCTTTAAATTACAAGGCTGATAATTCCAAAATCCTTGCCAAATCTGTTTCTGGGTCTTTCTTAAAACTATTTTTTTGCCTTTAGTATTCTGTGTAATTTCTTTCTTAACAATCAGACATAATATACTGGGTAGGTAAAAGTCTCTGGCACTGTTTCATGTGGAGGTTTCCTCTCAGTAAGTTGTGGTTCTTTATATTCACCTCTGTTTTTGGGGCTGCAGTGTGCCCTATGATGTTACTTCTGACCGGTCCAAAAAGAGTTGTTGATTTTACAGTTTGTTCAGCATTTTACTTGTTAGGATGGAGCGATGTCTTCTAAGCTCCTTCCATGCTGGACTGGAAATTGGAAGTCCAAATCTCTTACTTAAAATATTTCATATGAAAATAGATTACATGGTTTATAAAACAACTAATTTCTGATAGCAATATCTTTAATTTCTGAAGTTAGGTTTAAAATAACTCATTCTCAGTGTTGATTGTTTTGAATTTAAAAACAACAAAATAACAATATCAAAACCCTGGATGTTTGCTTACCTTTTTAAAATTTTGGAATAAAAAATTCTTTCCTGTTTTTTTTGAAAACAAAATCAACCTCTCAACAGAATAAGTGACAAAATTTGTCCTTCTAGATATATGGCAAGACAAATGTAATTTTATTGATCCAGGCATATAACAACTCTATTTTGCTAATGCCTCTTAATTATTTACATTCCTCATAGGCTTCTTACAGACAATGGTATTTTCCATGTCAGTTTAACTTTATATGGCTTGTTGTTTACTTCATTTGTTTGTAGCCCAGCGCTAACTACAAGTGGCATACATTAAAAAAATAACAAACCTTATGATTTTCAGAGAATTTTTTACAAGGTATTTGTAGATCCCTCATTGAGCAAAAATAGATTGTCTTATGAAATCTTTGCACTACAGTAATATTTTGGACATATAATTTGCATCTGTTCTTATTTTATGAATTCTGTTCTCTGATCAGGCAGGATATGAGCTGTTTTTAAATCATGTGGGCTGCCTACTTTTTCAGAATAAAAAATAGAAAGACCAAGAATCATTGCATCTAAAGTTTTCTGCAGCTGAAGGATTTTTGTTAATGATATTTTCTATTGATTTTTTCAAAATGCCTGTCACTAGACCTGTAAGCAATTCAATAAGTATTTCCTGAATGAAGCAAGTTCTCAGCATGAATAATTTTTTAAAAATTAGAAAAGACATCTCTAAATACTGTTTAATGATATGGTTTTGCAAGCTCCATTTCCCCTCTCTAAATAAGCCACATGAAATATAATTTTCCATTTGCAGGAAAAAGCAGTGCTATGATACCTTAGTTCGCTACAATATTCACTGTCATATATTAAAGTCCTTTATGATAAATATTTTCAACAGTATTGTTAGGGAAAATTTTTCTTCTCTTTGGGAACTGGTATATTTCATCATTTTTAAATATAGGATTTATCTTGCTGCCTTTTTTGATGGGGGAAGTTTAATTGCCAAGAGGTTTGAAATTTGAGGATCAACTACTGTAGTACACAGAATCACAGAAACCTATGAATATGTAAGATTACATGGCTAAGGGAAATTAAGACTACTGATGAAATTAAGTTTGCAAAGCAGCTGATTTTAAGATAGTGCGATTATCCTGGATTATCCTGGTGGACCCAATGTAATCACAAGGGTAGCAAGAACCAGAAAGATGGCAGCATGAGAAGGACTTGGCCTGACATTGCTGGCTTGAAGATGGAGGGAGGCTATAAGGCAAGGATAGGAGGTGACCTATAGGAAGCAGGAAAAGCAAGGGCACAGCTTCTCCCCTAGAACCTCCAGAAAGTCATGGACTCTATTAACCCTTGATATTAGCCTGGTGAGATCCATTTGTACTTGTGGTCTATAGGACTGCATTGTAATAACTTTGTGTTGTTTTCAGTCACTAAGTCACGAAGGCAATTTGCCACAGCAGCAGTAGTAAACCAATATAACTAAAGAAAATATTTTGACAATTTATCTTAACATATTTGCATTTTTCTTTCTCTTTAATCTAGATTTTACTTTCCTGACCTGCATTGTATATGCCTTTTAACTTCTGACCTAAATCCTTTCTGAAAAAATATAATGCTAGTAAATAAATGAAGAAACAAAACAGTGGAGCATACTGCCCTTAGGTTCATGTATGTAAGATCATATTGTGTAAAGATGTAAAACATGTACCAGGGAAAAAAATTTAAAAATGCTCCTTAATAAATCAAGAGTCTTATTTTAGATCACTGAGAGGTTTTTAAGTAAAAATGCCATGATGCTGTTGTTAATTGGTGATGTCTCCGTGAAAATTTGGCTCAAAGTCTTCTCTGGAAGGTGAAGAAAGTGACTTGGTGAAAAGATAAAGAGGGTTGTCTAAATGACGTTCTCTAGAGCTATTGCTCTACCCAGGCAAAACCATAACGGGGACAGACAACTGGGACGCAGGTGAAATAAGAGGTAAAGTGACCAGGTGACCTATCATCCTCACGCAGACACCTTTGAAAGTGAGAGGGGGCGCTGTTAATCATCAGGCCAGGTGACAGGCATACCTGGGGGAACTAAGCAAGCAAGGACCCATGATCCACCTAGAGGAGGAGACCTGTCTGACTGAAGGAAGGTACTATGTGTCTCATCCAGGTGTGCACTTACTTGACATTAGGGGTTAGCCTTAGTGATACTTAAAAGTACTAACTCTACAGCCAGAGAATCTGGGTTCACTTTTTTCCATCATCAATTACCCCTCTGTAGAATAGGGAATAATAATTATTTGCTATTTCACAGTGATGTTATCATAACGGAATGATGTAATACTCATGGAGGTTTTACATGGTGCCTGGCTCAAAGCAAGCGCTCAGGAAATATTATTTTTCCCCCTTTCTCCTTACTAAGAGTAACATTACTTGTCAAATGTGATAAAGCAATAAAAAAGGTTCGAGTAGGAATGGTAAAGTTAATTGGAAGTGGGGTTGGGGTAGTAATAGTATGTGTTTCATCTGTTATAGGAGTCTAAATTTAAAAATAAGTTGCTAGGTGGTTGAGATACAAAATAAATGAGACAAAATATTCCCCCTTAAGAAGTGCAGTCATTGAGGGTCTAACACATCCCAGGTACTGTGCAAATCAGGGGGCTCACTTAGATAGTTAAGGTGTGGTTTACTTTCTTAGCTAAGATTCTCTTGCTTTCAGCTTTCAGTTTTTATGTTTCTGATTTTTCTACTGGCGTGATCAGCAATGTGAATGTTAGAAAAGGGTGAGGACCATTCTACGCTATAAGCAGTTTCCATGACTACTTTGTACACTGCAGTATGTAGAGAATGGTGCCTGCCTCATTGTAGTTGCTCATTAATTAAGCGGTTGAATAAATAAAGAATCTCAATTTCAAGGCTTCAAGTTCAAGGTTGAAAACAAGGTGAGTGATTAATGGCTTAGAATGAGGTAAAAGTAGTGGATTTAAGAGGTGATCTTATTTCAGATGTATTTTCAAGGTAAAACTTGCATTTTTGGGGAAAGATTAGCAGTGAGGTGTGAGAGAGGAATTAGGGGTGATTCCAAAATGTTTGGGGAGCAAATGGATAGATGAAATGATCATTTACTAAAAAAAGCATTTTTTCCCAGGGCTGTGGGGGTGTCGGGAGCTTAAGATGTCTATATGACATTCAATTGGAGATGAAGGTAGATGTATGAATTTGGAGTTTAGAGGATAGATCAGAATTGGAAGTATGAGTTTGTGAGTCATCAAGATACAGATTATTTAAAGCCATGATACTGAATGCGGTCACCAAGGGAGCTGTAAATGGAAGTACTGAAATGGAGTATTATCAGAGAGGGACTTCGGGTTAAGAGAAGAATTTTATTTTTGGTTTGCATTCTGACTAGTATGATAGAGTAGAGAGGGGAAAAAAATTCATGATGCAATAGTGACAATTTCTGGAATAATGTGACAGAATGGGATAAAATCTCAAAGAGAAATTTTAACATCACATAGGAACAAGATATTTTGGTTGTTACACATCAAAACGAACAGCTGATATCTTCTGTACTTTAAAATTTTACCCCTTCTGGTGGTGCAACTAATTATGGTTTCAGTTTGCATTTCTCTGGTGTTTAATAAGGTTGAGCACTTTTTCATATGACATTTTTCCGTTTGGATTTTCTTTTCTCTAATTAATCCATTAGAACTTGAAGGCAAACAAATAGGGGGGAAAGAGAGCATCAGGGGCTGAAGGACATGAGGATATGTGCGATTGAAGTTCCAGAAGGAGAAGGGAGAGAGAACCGGGCCATTGGATCACATAATGGCTGAAAACTTGCCAAGATTTTTGAAAGATATTAACCCACTTATCCAAGAAATTTCTTGAACCTGAAGCAATATAAATACAACTTTAAGCACCCTTAGAGATATCATTGTCAAACGTGAAGATGAAAGAGAGAGAGAAAGCAGAGAAGGGAAAATTTGAGAGGCAGCAAGAGAAAAAAGCCACCTTCAGTGGAAAAGCAATATGTGCTTACTTGTCAGAAACAATGGAACTGTAACGTGTAACACACATCAGAGGACTATTGCTCGAGGTTCCAGCAGAATCCACTGTTCACAATCAAACATGACGGTAGAGCTTTGACCAACAATTTTCTGCAGCAGCCAGTCCAGGAAGCTACGACCTCTGAAACAACTGGCCCCAAACAATCAGCATGTGGTCAGTGGCTGCCAGCGTCGTCCGACACAGGACCAACCAGAGAGCCAAATATACTCCCTAACCAGCCACAGAAGATGCCGCATTTTGAGTCATCCTACTTCCATCTTTTCCATGCCAGCAGCCTTCAGTCAAGTATAACCAAAGCCTTCCTTTTGGTTCACTATAAAACTTTCCAACTTTCCTGCCTGCCTGTGAGTTGGTTCCAAATACAAGTTGTATGAACTTTCTGTTGCTGCTGTAACAAACTCCCCCAAATTTAGCAACTTAAAATGACACAAATTTATACATTTCTGGAAGTTAGAAGTCTGAACTGGGTTTTATAGGGCTAAAATCAAGGTCTCAGAAGAGCAGTGGTCCTTCTGGAGGTTCTAGAAGAAAATCCACTCCTGTCTTTACCAGCTTCTCCAGGCTGTCTGTATTCTGTGACCTGTGGCTCATCACTCTGACCTCTTCTGTTGTCACAGCTCTTCTAATTCTCTTGACTTTCTCTTATATGAACGCTTCTTATTATATTGGGCCCACATATATTATCCAGGGTCATTTTCTCATTTCAAGATCCTTCAGTTAATCATATCTTCAAAGTCCCTTTTTCCATGTAACGTAAACTATTCAGTTTCCAGTGATTAGGACATGGACATCTGTGATAGTTCATTTTATGTGTCGACTTGACTAGGCCAAAGAGTGCCCCAATATGTGGTCAAACATTATTCTGGGTGTGTCTATGAGGATGTTTTTCGGATAAGATTAACATTTAAATCCTCAGATTGAATAAAGCTGATTACCCTCTCGTGTGTGTGTGTGTGTGTGTGTGTGTGTGTGTGTGTGTGTGTGTCCCTCATCCAATCAATTGAAGATCTGAAACAGAACGAAAAGGCTTAGTACAAGTGAATTTCTCAGGCTTGTCTGCTTGAGCGGACACACTGCTCTTTTCCTGCTCTCATTCTAGAACTTATGCCATCGGCTTGCCTGGGTCCCCAGCTAGCCAACTGTCGATCTCAGGACTTCTCAGCCAACTCCTTATAATAATCTCAGTAACTGATTATCTATACCTACCTAGCTAAGGTATATAGATACCCATCTCTCTCTTGATACCCATCTCTCTCTCTCTCTAACAGTCTATATATGTATCTCCTATTGTTTTTCTCTGGTGACTCTTTACTGATACAGTGTCTCTGGGGGGGGCATTATTTGGCCCACTACAAAGGCGATGGTGGCTGACTCCTTTGTTACATACAGCAAGCCCTGAAAATAGCATCTGCTTGTTATCATTTGGTAGTCTGTTGATATGTACACTGCAAATAGAATGTCTACATCATGCTGAGAGTCCTGTGCAAAGGGTGTTAAAAGAGCTATGGCAGCATTAAAAGTATTCCATTTGACAGATTCAGGCAGACCATATAGAAATCTACTAAGTCAGTTTCATAATGTCTCCCTGAGCCCCTGTATCAACACATTTCAAGGGACAGGCCTGCCATGTTAGTCCTGAGCATTCCCCACAGAAGCCAAGGAACACACAAAAGGGGAACTGACTTTGATATCTGGAAAAATATGAAAGACTGCCAGCACTGAAGAATTAGTAATCAAAACAAGAATCACACACACAGATGAGTTTCCTTTTTTCTTTGAATATTATATTGTTATGAAATTTTTTATATAGTTTAAATATCCAATTCTATTGGTCAAATCTAGGGCATAGATGTCTACACACACACACACACACACACACACACACACACACACACGTATATCTATATAATATATATATAGTGTTGGTTATATATATTCTGTATATATACAAAAATCTATACATACATACACACACACAGTCTTGACTTTTGTTATGTATGGTAATTACATTGTATAAAATTATCAAAACACTGAATTAGCCCATGTGAAACCGTTCCTGTAAGCCTCTGGTCACATTTCCACTAGCCAAACTATGTATAATCTTGTTTTGTGTGTGTTTTTGTTTATAGAAACCTTACTTAATGTATATTTCTTACAAATAATTAATTGCATGGTCTTTGAATGATTTAAAGCCAAAGTCCTTATAAAATAAGCCAGTCTCAGCATTGAAAATCTTCTTTTCCACATAATTTTTTCATGTATAACACTTCAAAGATATTTAAAAATATCTTTTAAAAATATATTTCTTTTGCAGCCTCCTGATATGCAGAAACTGCCTTGCCTGCAAGTTTACCCATATCACCTTTTGAAATGTGTAAGACAGCCAATCCTAGCCTAAGAAGAATTTAACATTTTCCTGGGTAACATGACCATAGTTTTCTTTGGCTTTGAGGCTCATAACAATACTGTCCATAGGCTTTTTAAAGAAATGCAGTTATCATCTCATGAATTCACAAATTTAGCTGCTTTTCCATAGCTTCATCACATACTATAGATGTTACTTCAGCACTTTCTGGAGCTTCTTACCTATAGCTGAGCAAATTTCCTCTTCCTTTTTCTGAATGTATTATATTGTTGATTCATTAACGTTGAACTCATGGTTAATAGCACTATAATACATGCCTGAATGAAGTTTATCCAATACACATGTTTTCTCTGTAAGGCATCACAGTCTTTTTGTACTCAGGAGCACTAAACAGTACACCATCACTATTCTGGAAGTCCGTTTTAAACAAACAAAAAAAATTGCCAAGCAGGATTCAAGATGGCGGCGTGAGAGGTGAGACAGAAAATTCCTCCCAAAACCACATGCGGTGTGAAAATATAGTTAATACAACTAGCCCTAAAACAGCAACAGGAAAGAAGGCTGCACTAGACAGCATACGGACCTCATGAACAGAGCAGACCTCACTTAACAGGGTAACATACGAAAGCCTTGATCCTGCGGGACCCGAGCCCTTCCCCCACACCAGCTCACAGGCAAGAGAAACGGAGCATGAGAGGGGGTGGAAGTCTAGAATTGCCGAACACCCAGCCTTGGGGGTCTGCTTTGGACCACAGACCTACATTGTGTTGTGCCCTGGAGGTTGCTGGGGTTGGGGAGCTGGAACAGGCAGACTGCTTGAAAGACTGAGATTCTGGCCATTTGTGGAGGGCGGGGATCCACATCTGGCCACTCTGGGATAAAGGAAAGGCAGGAGGTCTGAGAGGCTTCCTAGCAGCGAGAGGACTGCTGAAGGGGGCGGGGTTTGCATGGAGCTTGCTACGGAGGAGAAGGGATGGGTGGACAAGGATGTCTGGGTGCGCTCTGCACAACAGATTGGGAACTTTGAGGAGCTTCAAGCGCTCCATCCCACTAGCTGCCTACTCAGCTCCGAGGACCCCCCACTGTGACACACAGCCTGCCAAACCTTCCTACTGGCCTGAAGGCACCTGCTTGCAAACTGGCAGTCACTGCACTGGTGTCAGGCCAGCCGGTGGCTTACACCTGTATGCTCGACCCACTGGCTCTGATACTGGAGACAGGCACTGCAGCCAGGAATCAGGAAACAGCTCTTTTCTGCCTGAAGGCACTAGCACCTCTCCCCTACGACTCCCAACCTCACTCTAGGGGAAGAGCAGCTACAGAGACTAGATCCTCTGGGCATTAGAAGGTACCACATAGAATTATGAAATTACAAGGGAGACTGGTTCACCCAAAATGTAACAAACCCCAGAAAAGGACAAAATGAAACTGAACTCACCAATATTCCTGCAAGAGAGTTTCAATAAAAATCATAAACATGGTCATGAAGGTACAGAAAAATATTCAAGAGCTCAGGGACGAATTAAAGATGGAGATTCAATCATTAAGATATTCCAAATCTGAAATGAAACATACAATGGAGGGATTTAAAAGCAGATTATATGTAGTAGAAGAGTTGGTAAATGGGATAGAAATTAGAGAAGAGGAATACAAAGAAGCTGAGGCACAGAGAGAAAAAAAAATCTCTAAGAATGAAAGAATATTGAGAGAACTGTGTGACCAATCCAAACAGAACAATATTCACATTATAGGGGTACAGAAGAAGAAGAGAGAGAAAAAGGGACAGAAAGTGTCTTTGAGGAGGTGACTGCTGAAAACTTCCCCAATCTGGGGAAGGAGATAGTCGCTCAAACCATGGGGGTGCACAGATCTCCCAACACAAGGGACCCAAGGAAGACAACACCAAGACATATAATAATTAAAATGGCAAAGATCAAGGACAAAGACAGACTTTTAAAAGAAGATAGAGAGAGAAAAAAGATCACGTACAAAGGAAAACCCATCAGGCTATCATCAGATTTCTCAACAGAAACCTTACAGGCCAGAAAGGAGTGGCATGATATATTTAATGCAATGAAGCAGAAGGGCCTCGAACCAAGAATACTCTACTCGGCAAGGTTATCATTTAAATTTGAAGGAGGGATTAAGCAATTTTCAGATGAGCAAAAGCTGAGAGAATTTACCTCTCACCAACCACCTCTACAGTGCATTTTGGAGGTACTTCTATAGATGAAAGTATTCCTAAGGCTAAATAGATGTCATCAGGGGAAATAAAACCACAGCAAAGTAGAACAATTAATTACTAAGCAGATGCAAAATCAAATCAACTACCTCCAAAGTCAATCAAGGGATAGACAAAGAGTACAGAATATGATAACTAACATATAAAGAATGGAGGAGGAAGGAAAAGGAGGAAAAAAAAAGAATCTTTAGGTTGTGTTTGTAATACCATACAAACTGAGTTAAGTTAGGCTGTTAGATAGTAAGGGACTTACCCTTGAAACTTTGGAAACCATTAATCTAAAGTCTGCAGTGGCAATAAGAACATACCTATAGATAATCACCCTAAATGTAAATGGTCTGAATGCACCAATCAAAAGACATAGAGTCACTGAATGGATAAAAAACAAGACCCATCTATATGCTGCCTACAAGAGACTCACTTCAAACCCAAAGACATACACAGACTGAAAGTAAAGGGATGGAAAAAGAAATTTCATGCAACTAGTAGGGAGAAAAAAGCAGGAGTTGCAGTACTTGTATCAGACAAAATAGACTTCAAAACAAAGAAAGTCAAAAGAGACAAAGAAGGACATTGCATACATAATGATAAAGGGGTCAGTCCAACAAGAGGATATAACCATTATAAATATCTATGCACCCAATACAGGATTACCTCCATATGTGAAATAAATACTAACAGAATTAAAGGGGGAAATATAATGCAATGCATTCATTTTGGGAGACTTCAACACACCACTCACTCCAAAAGAAATAAGTAAGAAGACAGAGGCACTGAACAACATATTAGAACAGACGGACCTAATGGACATCTACAGAACACTCTATCCAAAAGCAACAGGATACACATTCTTCTCAAGTGCACATGGAACATTTTCAAGAATAGATCATACTAGGCCACAAAAAGAACCTCAGTAAATTCAAAAAGATTGAAATTGTACCAACCAGATTCTCAGAACACAAAGGTATGAAACTAGAAATAAATTCCTCAAAGAAAATGAAAAAGCCCACAAACACATGGAGGCTTAATAACATGCTCCTAAATAATCAATGGATCAATCACCAAATAAAAGCAGTGATCAAGCAATATATGGAGACAAATGACAACAATAATTCAACACCGCAAAATCTGTGGGATGCAGCAAAGGCTGTGCTAAGAGGGAAATATATTTCAATACAGGCCTACCTCAAGGAAGAAAAACAATCCCAAATGAACAGTCTAAACTCACAATTAATGAAACTAGGAAAGAAAGAACAAGTGAGGCCCGAAGTCAGTAGATGGAGGGACATAAAAAAGATTAGAGCAGAAATGAATAAAATCGAGAAGAATAAAACAATAGAAAGAATCAATGAAAGCAAGAGCTGGTTCTTTGAGAAAATAAAGAAAATAGATAAACCCCTAGCCAGACTTATCATGAAAAAAAGAGAGTCTACACACATAAACAGAATCAGAAATGAGAAAGGAAAACTCACTACAGACACCACAGAAATACAAAGAATTGAGAGAATACTATGAAAAATATGCTAACAAACTGGATAACCAGGAAGAAATGGAAAATTTTCTAGAAAAATACAACCTTCCAAGGCTGACCCAGGAAGAAACAAAAAATCTGAACAGACCAATTACCAGCAAGGAAATTGAATTGGTAAACAAAAAAACTACCTAAGAACAAAACCACCTACCAGATGGTTTCACTGCTGAATTTTATCAAGCATTTAGGGAAGCTACAATACCCATTCTCCTTAACATTTTCCAAAACTAGAAGAGGAGGGAGTACTCCCAAACTCATTCTACGAGGCCAACATCACTGTAATACCATAACCAGACAGACACCACAGAAAAAGAAAATTACAGACCAATATCCCTGATGAACATAGATGCAAAAATACTCCACAAAATATTAGCAAACCGAATTCAAAGATACATAAAAAAGATCATCCATCATGATCGAGTGGGATTCATCCCAGGGATGCAAGAATGGTACAACATTTAAAATCCTTCAAGGTCATCCACCACATCAACAAAAAGAAAAACAAAAACCACATGATCATCTCCATACATGCTGAAAAAGCATTTGACAAAATTCAGCATCCATTCATGATTAAAACTCTCAACAGAAAGGGTATAGACGGCAAGTACCTCAACATCATAAAGGCCATATATGACAAACCCACAGCCAACATTATACTTAACAATGAGAAGCTGAAAGCTTTTCCTTTAAGATCGGGAACAAGACAAGGATGCCACTCTCCCCACTTTTATTCAACATACTTCTGGAGGTCCTAGCCATGGCAATCAGACAACACAAAGAAATAAAAGGCATCCAGATTGGCACGGAAGAAGTCAAACTGTCCCTGTTTGCAGATGACATGGTATTGTATACAAAATTAATACAAAGAAATCTGTTACATTCCTATACACTAATGATGAATTAGCAGAAAGAGAAATCAGGAAAACAATTCCATTCACTATTGCATCAAAAAGAATAAAATACCTAGGAATAAACCTAACCAAGGAAGTGAAAGACCGATACTGTGAAAACTACAAGACACTTATGAGAGAAATTAAAGAAGATACCAATAAATGGAAACACATCCTCTGTTCATGGATTGGAAGAATTAATATTGTCAAAATGGCCATCCTGCCTAAAGCAATCTACAGATTCAGTTCAATCCCTATCAAAATACCTATAGCATTCTTCAATGAACTAGAGCAAATAGTTCTAAAATTCATATGGAACCACAAAAGACCCCAAATAGCCAAAGCAATCCTGAGAAGGAAGAATAAAGCAGGGGGTATTATGCTCCCTGACTTCAAGCTCTACTACAAAGCCACAGTAATCAACACAATTTGCTACTGGCCCAAGAACAGACCCATCGACCAATGGAACAGACTAGAGAGCCCTGATATAAACCCAAGCACATATGGTCAATTAATATATGATAAAGGAGCCATGGATATACAATGGGGAAATGACAGCCTCTTCAACAGCTGGTGTTGGACAGCTACATGTAAGAAGATGAAACTGGATTATTGTCTAACCCCATACACAAAAGTAAACTCAAATGGATCAAAGACCTGAATGTAAGTCATGAAACCCTAAAACCCTTAGAAAAAACATAGGCAAAAATCTCTTGGACATAAACATGAGCATCTTCTTCATGAACATATCTCCCCAGGCAAGGGATACAAAAGCAAAAATGAACAAGTGGGACTATATCAAACTAAAAGCTTCTATACAGCAAAGGACACCATTAATAGAACAAAAAGACATCCTACAGTATGGGAGAATATATTCATAAATGACATTTCTGATAAGGGGTTGACATCCAAATTATATAAAGAGCTGATGCACTTCAACACAAAGCAAATAAGCCAATTAAAAAATGGGCAGAAAAGCTGAACAGATACTTCTCCATAGAAGAAATTCAGATGGCCAACAAGCTCATGAAAAGATGCTCCACATCCCTAATCATCAGCGAAATGCAAATTAAAACTACAATGAGATATTACCTTACATGGACAACATCCAAAATACAAACAACAAGTGTTGATGAGGGTGTGGAGAAAGGGTAATCCTCCTACATTGCTGGTGGGAATGTAAAATAGTTCAACCATTGTGGAAAGCAGTATGGAGGTTCCCCAAAAATCTCAAAATAGAAATACCATTTGACCCAGGAATTCCACTTCTAGGAATTTACCCTAAGAATGCAGCAGCCCAGTTTGAAAAAGACATATGCACCCCTATGTTTATCGCAGCACTATTTACAATAACCAAGAAATGGAAGCAACCTAAGTGTCCATCAGTAGATGAATGGATTAAGAAGAGGTGGTACATATACACAATGGAATATTATTCAGCCATAAGAAGAAAACAAATCCTACCATTTGCAACAACATGGATGGAGCTAGAAGGTATTATGCCCAGTGAAATAAGCCAGGTGGAGAAGGAGAAGTACCAAATGATTTCAGTCATCTGTGGAATATAAGAACAAAGAAAAAACTGAAGGTGCAAAACAGCAGCAGACTCACAGAACCCAAGAATGGACTAAAAGTTACCAAAGAGAAAGGGACTGGGGAGGATGGGTGGGAAGTGAGGTATATGGGGGAATAAGGGGCATTATGATTAGCACACATAATGTAGAGGGGGGGCATGGGGAAGGCAGTATAGCACAGAGAAGACAAGTAGTGATTGTATAGCATCTTACTATGCTGATGGACAGTGACTGTAATGGGGTATGTGGTGGGACTTGATAATTGGGGGAGTCTAGTAACCATAATGTTGTTCATGTAATTGTACATTAATGATAGTAAAAAAAAAAAATTGCCAAGAAAAGCACAGAAACCTCACAGAAAATGTGGTACTGTATAGGCCACAAAAAAGACAGTCATTTACATATGAGACCTGAAACTAGATGGCACGGTGTTGTATATCAGCTGGAATATGAAGGCCAGGTGAGTCAAATTTTTCACAGTTCTGTACATGTATGTGAAAGGACTGTGAGTATTGGTTTTGTGGCAACAGATACACTTTGGTGAGTAGACAAATGTGCAAACAGAATCCATGAATAATGAGGATCAGCTGTGTTTGTGTGTGCGTATTTCTAAATTACTCTTGAAATTTATATGTAAATATCCTTATATTTGTAGTTTTTTTATGAGCAGTCTGCATATGGTATGTATGAGAGGAAAAAGCAAAATAAAACTCCAGCCATGTAATTCTAATAAAGTGATTCAGGACTGCTGAAACAATATGTGTTATACTGTGTAGAGCAAATTTAATGGTAGAGAGTATTTTTATACTACTAGATGTTCAAAGAAATATTTGTATGCTTAGGGGAACCAACCCAACTGAAAGATTTACTACTTCCGTTTCTTCCTTGAATGAAACTTGAATTTGATATTTAACAAAAATCAAGGTTTTGTTGTACAGTGGTA
Source organism: Phataginus tricuspis (assembly GCA_029783875.1). Classification (NCBI taxonomy): domain Eukaryota; kingdom Metazoa; phylum Chordata; class Mammalia; order Pholidota; family Manidae; genus Phataginus; species Phataginus tricuspis. Next base: position 5,376,965 of record JAQQAC010006877.1, on the reverse strand, counting down.
AGATTTCAGATTTGAGTTTTGTGGTTTCATTCAGATACCAAAAAGTGCTATTGAAAATTACTATCTAAAGATATTCAGTAATTGGATAATACTGGAAACACAAGTATTGTCTGTTAAAATGTGTCAGAAAAATAGTACACATCACCATTTCCTGCTTAATTTATCTATAATGCTGTATATTAAAAGAGTATTTTATAGTAAACACATTTTGTTCTTTAAAAAATCCCTGTACAAGTTATTGTTTTTAGTATATGATCTTTTCAAATTTATATTGATGAATCTTGATAAAATACTTTTATCTGTCAGTTGTAATCATTTCTTTTACACATAGATGCTCTATTTCTCTAATTTAGAACAATAGTGAATCAGAATAATGATATTATAGTTTTCCAGATGTATTTTACTGTCTCATAAATTCTTAATATTTTTATTGTCCCCAAATAAACACTAAAGAAATCTTAAATTCATCAGGCAGGAAGTCCGCATAGTGTCATAATATTCTGTTATTAAACTCTTTATGTAAGCGTCAATAGTGATGTGATAATTTTCATATCTATTACGTTAGCATTTCAAAATCCTTTCACATACATGGTTCACCATATTGTAGCTTTCGGAAGAAATAAACTATGATAAGTTTATTCAAAGTAAAAAATACAATCAATTAATCATGTGGCTAGTATAGCACAATCTAATAGAGACTTTAGGTTGCAATTACAAACCACCTGGAATTCTTGGGCATCTTTATCCATTTCAATACACAATGGTGCCCTTTCCTACAGAAAAAAGTTTTTTTCCTCAACACTTAATTCACATGGATACTATAAATCCTAGTCAAAACATTCATGTGAAACATTTAATTTCCTTTTATAAAATATACAACATATGCATCATATGCATTTTATTATGACCAAATACTTTGGTATGTCCCCAGCTTCACCTGTTGTTAAGTAAAAATATTCTAGTTTAGTTTACAGCAACATCTCAAATCTTGTTCTTCTGAGTTATCCTCACCTATTTGATTGGCAGCAAGTCTAGACTTTTCTCAGGATCTCCTCCTAAAATGTTTTAAAGTATTCCCACAAGCATTTACATGTTGTTCAGACAGTGTCTAGGAACTGCCCATTTGGGGTACAGGAAAGGCTGTTTGCCCTTTAAGTCCCTGGCGGATGTTGTGATCTCATGCACAAGTAGAATTGCTGCTGCAGGCCTGTATGAGCTCAGTGTCCATGTCATTTACCCCCTCTGCCTCTCTGCTCTCCCTGAGAAATGCCTGCTGATGGGCTTTCTTTATTATTTGAAACCAATAGGGAAATCCTTTCCACTTCTTAGTGGGGTTTCTCCACTGCAGAGCTGTTTTCCTAGTAGTGCATACTTCTAACACTTGAGGTTAATGTGCAAACAGAGGCCCACGTAACATTGTCTAAATATTTTATAGTTGTATAATCAAACTTAAATCTGTTCTCTTCTTCCTTGACAAATACCCCTTTTAACAAATGAGCAGCACATGAGGCAAACGCTACACTGTAGACCCCAGCCTCCACGTGCAATGCTAGAGAGCACTTGCTAATTTGAAAGTACCTCCAGAACTGCAAAGGGGAACTCAGGCAGAAACAGGGACGTAGAGTCCTGCCACTACCCAGGCATTATGCTTCACCATCCAACAATCTATTGCAGTCATTATAATTTGGTTAATCTTTACAAGATAATTATTTTTGCTTTTACCTTGAGTACTTCCACTGCTCAAAATCTTCCCCACACTCTGAATTGGTGCCTATTTCGGATACTGGCAGTGACATTAATTTGCTCAGCTTTTGGGCATAGTTGTTTTTGTTTTGAGGGCATAGCACAAGAGATGCAGGATAGTGATTCCCTAAGGCTTGAATGCAATCATTTTAAAGATGCTTATGTAGGGTTATAGTTTTCTGTGCCAATGCAGGCTTGAATGACTCAAGCATTCATAGTTTTGTGATAATTTGGGAGGTGGGTTGATAAGGCACAGATTTCAGGGCTAGGGTCCAGGTTCCCAGGAAGCACGAGGTTCTTTCCTTCATTCCCTGCAGAGGGTGCTGAGCCTAGCCTGGTGTTACTCGGTTTAGTCAACCAGTGCTGCCTCTGAAGTCAAGCTCTTCACGCTCAGTCAGGTCTTCTCTCTCCCTCTTTATCCACAGGGTGCTTTGTAGGAAGCTTTGCGATCTTCTTTTATTCCAGCCTTTCATGGAGCATGCCCTCCCTAGGTTATTCACTCAGAATTATGCCTAGGTTATCTCGTTTCCCATTTACTTTCTAACTCTGTACAAACTAAGATGTGTGTCTTAATTTTGTTTTAAATGTCTGTGCATATTTCATGACTTACAGGCGTTTCTCAAACACTGTCAGCTGGTTAGGGGCTTAATCTGCCTGGGATACAGAGGAAGACCTTTAGTGGGCTGTGTTGCCTCGGTCCGTTTGCCATGTCTCATATTGCAGGTGGATTTCTCTCAAATAGTGTAAAAATAACATACTTTAAAATAAAATCATATACTGTATTCAGTTCCTGAACTCAGTGTTACTCTCTTCTTTATCTAGTCAATGATATATTTTTAATATGTCATAAATATGTTACCAATAATATCATAATATTACTAGGTAAGTATTCAGATGTTGCAATTCCAATATTAATACAGCATGGTCCATTGGCACTAAACATGTAGAGAAAACCTTTGCGTACAGTTTGGTTTAGACCGGTGGTCTTCATGTGTTAGTGTGCTGTGTTTGGCCTCAGATTCACTTCCACTCAGTTGGTGATGTTTCTGAATGAAAATTGCTTATATTTTAGGAACTTTGTTTTCTTCAACCACCTATCTATATATATTCCTGAAAATAGAAATGCCTTTAATGCATGGGAATGGAAAAATATCAACGCTGCTGTGTTCAAGAAGTGATTTAAAAATCTTACCACAAGAGTTTTTGCTTGTTTGTTTTAAACGATACTCTTAGATTATGTATGAATTAGCCTACAGAAACACATCTTTATGAAATCATTCTTGCAACAGTGATTACGGCAAGTGGAACTGTTAATTTCTACCTTAAAAGCCAAAATAATCTGCTGGCTTTTAGAAATAGGGACTTCACTATCATCATTGCATTAGTCAACCAATTTCTTGACCTCAACCCATTTTTATAGAGGCTGTTTATTAGAATGGGGATCATAATCCAGAGGAGTAAAACAAAAAGGTATTCAATCTACCCTTCACATTTTGGAGGGCATGGTAATGACAGCTGACCCCTCTCTGTTTCTGTATTTTATTTGTAATAATTAATAAGATGCTGTGACTTTCTACTATTACTCTGAGCAAATAAGAAACATTTGATGAAAACATAACAGACATTATCAAGCAATCAAATGTTTTTAAAATAAATGATATAGCTTTGCATGTCCGGTGAGAATGGGAATGATATTTGGCTGCTGATAGGACATTTTTTCTATTTCTCTTGCTAGACAGTTCTTCCAGGTGTGTCCCAGGTGATGGGAGGGAACATTTTTTACAGGCTGATCATTATCTCCTCTTTTGGGATGCAAATAAGCTTGAACAATGTGATTACTTTTGTGGAATTTTCAAGGTAAAAGACTTACAGTCAAAAAATTGTGACTATAGACACCTTTTTTGAAAATTCAAAAATTTCCTTGTAAAACTTTGCTTTAGCCTGAATCTTGATTAGGAGGGTTTTATTTACTAAGTTTATTATTTATTCTTAGCACACAGTCTTTCCAGTTGGTCAAAATATAAAGAATATATTCAAATAAAAACTTGGAAACTTTTTCATTTCAAACACAGAAATATTATGCTACTTAAAATTATACTTTTCATGGTATTGAAATCTAGTATATAATTCAGATACTTGACATTCAATAATTTTTGGTGATTTTTATTAAGCTATAATTGCCACACAATAAGCTGCACATAAAGTGTACAGTTTTAAATATTTTGAAATACATGTAGACCTGTTAATATACCACAATAAAGAAAAATAAACATCCCTCATCCCAAAAAGTCTTTTCTGCCCTATATAATTCCTCCCTCTTATTGCAATCCTTCTTAGGCATCCACTGATCTGCTTTCTGTCTCTCTATATTTAATTAACATTTTCTTGATGTTTATATAAATGTAATTATACAACATATATCTTATTTTTGTCTAGCTGCCTTCATTCAGCATGGTTATTTTGAGATTTATCCATGCTGCTGGAAGTATGGCCTTATTACTGAGTAGTATTCGGTTGTATGAGTGACTTTTTATCTGTTCACCCTGTTCATGGGTATTTGGGTTGTTTCCAGTTTTTGACTGTTACTATTTAATACTTTACATATGAAACTTTAAGAAGAAATATATCACTCATGGCATTAAAAGACAATGGGATAAATATTCCAATTGAAAGATAAAAATGATCACATAATATTAAAGAACTAACTATGAACTACTTATAAGAGGCACACCTTAGATATCAGGGTACAGAAAGTTTGACATATGTTTTCATTTGTCTTGAGGAAATATCTAGGAGAGGACTGGCTAGGTCATATGGTAGTTGTACAGTTGAATTCTTAAGACACTGCCCAAGTATTTTCCAACATGATTGCACCATTTTTCATCCCCATCTACAGAGTATGAAAGTCCCAGTTGATCTGCATCTTTGTCAACACTTGGTATGCTCAATCTTTTACATTTTAGCCTTTTTAAATAAGTGCATAATGGTATTTCATGGTGGTTGTAATTTGCATTTACCTATTGAATAATGATGTTGAGTATCTTTTCATGTGCTTATTTGCTATCCATATATCATTTTTGATGAAGTTATCTTTTCAAATATTTGCCTACTTTTTTATGACTTGTTTTCTTATTATGTAGTCACTGAGACTTCCTTAAACATTTTCAGTACAAGTTCTTTATTAGGTATCTGATTTGTAAATATTTTCTCCAGTCTGTGACATGTCCCTTCATTCTGTTAACAGCATCTTTCAAAGAACAGAAGTTCTGTATTTTGATGAAGTATTAATCTTTTAAATTAATTTTACTTTTGCTTTTCTTCTAGAAGTTTACAAAAACTTTTGATTGTACATATTGGGCAATGATCCACTTTGAGTTATTTTTGTACATAATGTGAGGTATGGATTAAAGTTTATTTTATGTTTTTGTGTATGAATATGTTTTTTTTCTGGCACTACTTGTTTAAAACACTATCTTTTCTCCATTGAATGGCCTCTGCCAAAAGTCAATTGTTAATACATGTTTGAGACTATTTCTGGAATCTCCTTTCTGCTCAGTTGATCTACTTGATTATCTTTATTTTATTTTATTGATTACTTTATAATGAGTCTTGAAGTGAGGTAATATGAATCCTCTAAATTTTTTGTCCTTTTTCAACATTGTTTTGGCTATTCCTGGCCCTCGGCATTTCAACATAAATTTTAGATTTACATTTATCATTAAAAAAAAACCTGTAGAGATTATGGTTCGCATTGCTTTGAATTTATAGTTCATTTTTGAGAAGACATCTTAAGAAAGTTGAGTCTTTCGATTCATTTATATTGCATATCTTTCCATTTATTTTGGTTGTCTTTAATTTTTCTTAGGAAAGTTTTGTAGTTTTCAGTGCACATACCTTATGTAACTTTTGTCAGAATTATTTTTAAATAATTTTTAATGGTAAATGATAATTTAAAATGTTCAATTTCTGATTATTTGTTGCTTTTATATACAATATATACAAAATTATAGAATAGGCTTCCGGGAAGATGGTGGCATAAGCAGGGCGGCAGAAATCTCCTCCCAACACTATATATATCTATGAAAATATAGCAAATACAACTATTCCTAAAAGAGAGACCAGAATACAAAGGAAAGCGCACAGAGTGCAGCTACACCTGAGAGGACTCGGCACCCAATGAGGCAGGTAAGATATGGAGCCGTGCCCGGCGGGACCCGAGCACTCACCCACCCCAGCGCAAGCACTCACCCACCCCAGTGCACTGGTAGGAGGAGAGGATTCAGAGCCAGGAGGGAGTGGAAGTACAGGCCTGCGAAAAAACCAGCCCCGGTGATCTGCGCGGGGAGCGCTGACACACATCACGTGGTGTAGCGGAGACTGGAGAGACGGTGGGTGCAGGATCTGAGCAGGGAACATACCAGCATGCTTGCAGCCGGCTCCCGGGAAGGGGGAAAAAAAAAAAGAAGAAAAGCGCGTGCTTTTTTCAGCAGTCTTAAAGAGACAGGAGCCCAGCGGAGGGGCCGGATCGCCCTGGGACACTCAGCCCAGCAGGCTGGGAGTCCTGGGGAGCTTCGGACCCCTTAGCTGGTGACTGGGAAAGGGTGGCCGCACTTAGACTTCCCACAGAGATCAACAGCCTCCCATTAGTTCCCACCCTGGCCAGAGCTATAAAGGGCCCTGCGGAATGGCACAGCCACGGCTGTAGAATAGTGGAGCAACTGCGCCACCTACAGCATCCCCACAGAATCCACTCCTGGTGGGCGTTTTTTCTTTCTTTCTTTCTTTCTTTCTTTCTTTCTTTCTTTCTTTCTTTCTTTCTTTCTTTCTTTCTTTCTTTCTATTTTTTTTTCTTTCTTTTCTTTCTCTTTTTCTTTCTTTCTTTCTTTCTTTCTTTCTTCTTTCTTCTTTTTAAAGTCTTAAAGAGCCCAGCTGACATATTGGCAACTACCAGCGACCACTTCTATAGCCATGAAAAGACAGACGAATATGATCCAGACTAAGATCAACCAGACAACCCTAGAAAAGGAGCCTGAAGGGACGGAAATGCACAGTCTTCCTGAAAAAGAATTCAGAATAAAAGTCATAACCATGCTGATGGATCTACAGAGAAATGTGCAAGAGCTGAGGGAGGAAGTGAGGGAAGTGAGGAAAGAAAATGCAGAAATCAGACAAGTGAACAACGGGCTTAGCAGCAGACTGGATGAGATGCAAGGGACTGTTAATGGAATAGAAATCAGAGAACAGGAATACAGAGAAGCTGAGGCAGAGAGAGATAAAAGGATCTCTAGGAATGAAAGAATATTAAGAGAACTGTGTGACCAATCCAAACGGAACAATATTCGCATTATAGCAGTACCAGAGGAAGAAGAGAGAGAAAAAGGGATAGAAAGTGTCTTTGAAGAAATAATTGCTGAAAACTTCCCCACGCTGGGGAAGAAAATAGTCTCACAGTCCATGGCAGCCCACAGATCTCCCAACACAAGGGACCCAAGGAAGACAACACCAAGACACATAATAATTAACATGGCAAAGATCAAAGATAAATATAGAGTATTAAAGGCAGCTAGAGAGAAAAAAAAGATCACCTACAAAGGAAAACCCATCAGACTGTCATCAGACTTCTCAACAGAAACCTTACAGGCCAGAAGAGAATGGCATGATATATTTAACGTAATGAAACAGAAGGGCCTCGAACCAAGAATATTGTATCCAGCACGATTATCATTTAAATTGATGGAGGGATTAAACAATTTCCAGACAAATGAAAGTTGAGAGAGTTTGCCTCTCATAAACCACCACTACAGGATATCTTTAAGGGACTGCTCTAGAGGGAAGCACCCCTAAGGCTAAAAAGATGTCACCAGAGAAAATAAAATCATAGCAAAGAAAGCACACCATCCAAATACCAACTAAAGGCAAAGAATAAAACACCTAATATATAAAGAATGGAGGATGAAGAATAGGAAGGGAGAGATAAAGAAACATCAGACGGTGTTCATAATAACTTAACAATAAAGTTAAGTTAGATTGTTAGATAGTAAAGAAGCTACCCTTGAACCTTTGGTAACCACGAATCTAAAGCCAGCAATGGCAATAAGCACATATCTATCAATAATCACCCTAAATGTAAATGGACTGAATGCACCAGTCAAAAGACAGAGATTAACAGAATGGATAAAAAAGCAAGACCCATCTATATGCTGCTTACAAGAGACGCACCTCAAACCCAAAGATATGCGGAGACTAAAAGTGAAGGGATGGAAAAAAATATTTCATGCAAACAACAAGGAGAAAAAAGCAGGTGTTGCAGTACTTGTATCAGATAAAATAGACTTCAAAACGAAGAAAGTAGCAAGAGATAAAGAAGGACATTACATAATGATAAAGGGGTCAGTCCAACAAGAAGATATAACCATTATAAATATATATGCACCCAACACAGGAGCACCAGCATATGTGAAACAAATACTAACAGAATTAAAGGAGGAAATAGACAACAATGCATTCATTTTAGGAGACTTCAACACACCACTCACTCCAAAGGACAGATCAACCAGACAGAGAATAAATAAAGACACAGGCACTGAACAACACATTAGAACAGATGAACCTAACAGACATCTACAGAACTCTGCACCCAAAAGCAGCAGGATACACATTCTTCTCAAGTGCACATGGAACATTTTCCAGAATAGACCACATTCTAGGCCACAAAAATAACCTCAGTAAATTAAAAAATATTGAAATCCTGCCAACCAATTTCTCAGATCACAAAGGTATAAAACTAGAAATAAATTTTAGAAAGATATTAAAAAGGCTCACAAATACATGGAGACTTAACAACATTCTCCTAATTAATCAATGGGTCAATGACCAAATCAAAACAGAAATCAAAGAATATATGGAGACTAATGACAACACAAGGCCACAACTTCTGTGGGACGCAGCGAAGGCAGTCTTAAGAGGAAAGTACATTGCAATCCAGGCCCATTTAAAGAAGGAAGAACATTCCCAAATGAATAGTCTAAAGACACAATTACTGAAATTGGAAAAAGAAGAACAAATGAGGCCCAAAGTCACCAGAAGGAGGGACATAATAAAGATCAGAGAAGAAATAAATAAAATTGAGAAGAATAAAACAATAGAAAAAAGTCAATGAAACCAAGAGCTGGTTCTTTGAAAAAATAAATAAAATAGATTAACCCCTAGCCAGACTCTTTAAGAGAAAAAGAGAATCTACACACATAAACAGAATCAGAAATGAGAAAGGAAAAATAACAACGGACCTCACAGAAATACAAAGAATTATAAGAGAATATTATGAGAATCTATATGCTAACATGCTGGAAAACCTAGAAGAAATGGACAACTTCTTATAAAAATACAACCTTCCAAGACTGACCAAGCAAGAAACAGAAAAACTAAACAGACCAATTACCAGCAACGAAATTGAAGCAGTAATCAAAAAACTACCCAAGAACACAACCCTCGGACCTGATGGATTCACCTCTGACTTCTACCACACATATAGAGAAGAAATAACACCGATTCTCCTTAAAGTTTTCCAAAAAATAGAAGAGGAGGGAATACTTCCAAACTCTTTCTATGAAGCCAGCGTCACTCTAATACCAAAACCGGACAAAGACCTCACCAAAAAAGAAAATTACAGACCAATATCCCTGACGAACGTAGATGCAAAAATACTCAACAAAATATTAGCAAATTGAGTTCAAAAATACATCAAGAGGATCATACACCATGACCAAGTGCAAGGATGGTACAACATTCGAAAATCAATCAACATCATCTACCACATCAACAAAAAGAAGAACAAAAACCACATGATCATCTCCATAGATGCTGAAAAAGCATTTGACAAAATTCAGCATTCATTCATGATTAAAACTCTCAACAAAATGGGTATAGATGGCAAGTACCTCAACATCATAAAGGCCGTATATGACAAACCCACAGCTAACATCATACTAACAGCGAGAAGCTGAAAGCTTTTCATCTAAGATCGGGAACAAGACAGGGATGCCCACTCTCTCCACTGTTATTCAACAGAGTACTGGAGGTCCTAGCCACGGCAACCAGACAAAACAAAGACATACAAGGCATCCAGATTGGTAAAGAAGAATTCAAATTGTCACTATTTGCAGATGACATGATACTGTACATAAAAAACCCTAAAGACTCCACTCCAAAACTACTAGAACTAATATCTGAATTCAGCAAAGTTGCAGGATACAAAATTAACACACAGAAATCTGTTGCTTTCCTATACATTAACGATGACCTAACAGAAAGAGAAATCAGAAAAACAATTCCATTCACAATTGCATCAAAAAGAATAAAATAACTAGGAATAAACCTAGTGAAGGAAGTGAAAGACCTGTACTCTGAAAACTACAATACACTCCTAAGAGAAATTAAAGAGGACACTAACAAATTGAAATGCATTCCATGCTCTTAGCTAGGAAGAATAAATATTGTCAAAAGGCTATACTACCTAAAGCAATCTACAGATTCAACGCCATCCCTATCAAACTACCAACAGCTTTCTTCAATGAACTCGAACAAATAATTCTAAAATTCATATGGAACCACAAAAGACCCCGAATAGCCAAAGCAATCCTGAGAAGGAGGAATCAAACAGGGGGAATTATGCTCCCTGACTTCAACCTCTACTACAAAGCCACAGTAATCAAGACAATGTGGTGCTGGCACAAAAACAGACCCACAGACCAGTGGAACAGAATAGAAAATCCAAACATTAACCCGAACATATACAGTCAATTAATATTTGATAAAGGAGCCTTGGATATACAATGGGGAGATGACAGCCTCTTCAGCAGCTGGAAAAACTGGACAGCTACATGTAAGAGAATGAAACTGGACTACTGTCTAGCCCCATACACCAAGGTCAACTCAAGGTGGATCAAAGACCTGAATGTAAGTCATGAAGACATAAAACTCTTAGAAAAAAACATAGGCAAAAATCTCTTGGACATAAACATGAGCGACTTCTTCATGAACATATCTCCCCGAGCAAGGGAAACAAAAGCAAAAATGAACAAGTGGGACTATATCATGCTGAAAAGCTTCTGTACAGCAAAGGACACCATCAGTAGAACAAAAAGACATCCTACAGTATTTGAGAATATATTCATAAATGACGTATCTGATAAGGGATTGACATCAAAAATATATAAAGAACTCACGCCCCTTAATAAACAAAAAGCAAATAATCCAATTAAGAAATGGGCAGAGGACATGAATAGATACTTCTCTAAAGAAGAAATTCAGATGGCCAACAGGCACATGAAAAGATGCTCCACATTGCTAAACATCAGAGAAATGCAGATTAAAACCACAATGAGATATCACCTCACACCAGTGAGGATGGCCAACATCCAAAACACAAACAACAACAAATGTTGGCGAGGATGTGGAGAAAAGGGAACCCTCCTACACTGTTGGTGGGAATGCAAATTAGTTCAACCATTGTGGAAAGCAGTATGGAGGTTCCTCAAAAAACTCAGAATAGAAATACCATTTGACCCAGGAATCCCACTCCTAGGAATTTACCCTAAGAATGCAGCAGCCCAGTTTGAGAAAGACATATGCACCCCTATGTTTATTGCAGCACTATTTACAATAGCCAAGAAATGGAAGCAACCTAAGTGTCCATCAGTAGATGAGTGGATAAAGAAGAGGTGGTACATATACACAATGGAATATTATTCAGCCATAGGAAGAAAACAGATCCTACCATTTGCAACAACATGGATGGAGCTAGAGGGTATTATGCTCAGTGAAATAAGCCAAGCCGAAAAAGACAAGTATCAAATGATTTCACTCATTTGTGGAGTATAAGAAAAAAGAAAAAAATGGAAGGAACGAAACAGCAGCAGACTCACAGAACCCAAGAACGGACTAATAGTTACCAAAGGGAAAGGGACTGGGGAAGATGGGTGGGAAGGGAGAGATAAGAGAGAAAAAGGGGCATTACGATTAGCAGATGTAATTTTGGGGGGGCGTGGGGCGGGCTGTACAATGCAGAGAAGACAAGTAGTGATTCTATAGCATCTCACTATGCTGATGGACAGTGACTGTAATGGGGTTGGTGGGGGTGACCTGATGAAGGGGGTAGTTTAATAACCATAATATTGCACATGTAATTGTAGATTAATGATACCAAAGTAAATTATAAAAATAAATAAATAAATAGAACAAGAAGTGTGGTTTTGTAGTAAAAAAAAGATTATAGAATATACTTTGGTACTGATATTGTGTTCTGTAACTTTCTAAAATAACATTTGTTCTAAAAGTATTGTTGGTAGATTCTGTAGTAATTTCTACATAAATAATCATGTTATCTGAGAGTAAAAAGTTTTATTTTTCTTTTCAGTCTGTCTGCCTTTGTTTCATTTTCTTGCCTCACTGCACTAACTAGGAACTCTGGTACAATGATGAATAATACAAGGGTGATAATGGACATCCTTGTCTTGCGCCATATCTTAGGGGGAAAGCATTCAGTCTCTTACCATTAAGTATGATTTTTAGCTATACGTCTTTTCAAAATACCATTTATCAAGTTTGGGAAGTTTTATTCTTAGGTTTCAAGGCTTTTTTTAATAGAACAGTTGGATTTTGTGAAATGCTTTTTCTGCATCTACTGACATGATCATGTGGTTTTCCTTTAGTGTGTTAATATAATGAATTACATTGATTGCATTCAAAGTGGTAAAGCAAGCTTGTATTTCTGGGATAAAAACTTTTATGCTTTCATGTCTTGCTTTAAGCTTTATTAGTCAATCCAGAACAGTCGTCAGTCTAATTCTCTAAGTACACCTTCCTAAGTGCACCAATTACATTTTCTACTCTGGCTGTTGAGAACAGGAAATATTTCTAGTTTTGAGCAATCTTCATGTAGGATTCTTTGTTCCTTTGTACCCTTTCCAATGGTTCTTTTCCCAATCTGAGGTAATTTCTCTAAATTCATACGGTGAGTAATACCGAAGACCTGAGAAGGTCCCGCCGCAGACTTCTGAGGCACCCCTCAGTGCTGCTCTCCTCTCCAGCTCTCTGTCCTACCGTCTCCAGCCTCTTTGACTCCCCTAGACTTCCATGTCTGTCTTTTCCATTCCTGGGTTCCCCCTCCTTGCCCTACAAATGGAAATATTCTTAAGGCAGTAAACTCAGGTAATCCTAGTGCTCACCTCTATTGTTCTCTTCTTTCAGGGATCATTGTCCTTATTGCCTGATGTCCATTTCCTTGAAAGTTGGTTTTTCATGTGGTTAGCCAGTTTTTTGTTTGTTTTTTTTTCAGACAGGAGGGTAAATCTAGTTCATTCTTGATTAGAAAAAAGGTCCCTACTAATATTTTTAAACTATACCTTTTCTCCATCTTGGACACCTATTCCTTTACTCTGCTAATTAAAATCTGTTCTTTTTGATAAGGTTAGTTAATTTTTACTTTGGGAAAATATTAAACTTTATCAAATTAAATGGAGTTTGCCTCAGTTTTTAACTTTCAATATTGTGGATGTTTGTTTTGAAATTCATAGAGACTGAATTCTGCTTTCATAATCAAGAGTATTAATATGATTTGAAACTGGCAATTATTGACTTTGAAATCTGTGATTCAGTGCATTTCTTGCTTGTTGTCTTCACAGTATTAACTGCTCCATTTCCCTTGAAGAGTTTTTTATGCACATTTACTCATTTACTAAATATATGACAAACTGGAGGTATTAAAGTGATAAATCAGACAGAACGCTTTGTCCTGTAGTAGAGGAAGGCCATGCTATTAACAAGTGAATGTAATAAAATGGTAATTTTCAAAGTAGTTAAATATAACTTCTCTGCTAGTTGTTGCAGTGTTTTGGTGTTTAAATATAAAATGCAATGATACTCAGTAAAACCTAAGCCCTGGTAAAGTCCTATTCTATGAGAATGCAGTTCATTCATTTTATCGTCACTGAACACCACTGTTGTAACTGAAATAAGTACCTATATCTAACATTATTTTGTTTATTTTCTCCATTCTGTTTATATATAATTCTGTAACCAGCATTAATTTTCGGGGAGCAAATCAGGAGATAAATGTAAATATGTTCTTTTAAATAAATAAAACAATATATGGACAGTTTTTAAATGTGGAACTTTAAGAAGATGGGATTTTTAAAATAAGCATGCTGAGAATAACTCAATGTATAATTTGAAATATTAAAGATATCCATTTTATAGCAAATTTTGGTATAAATATATTTAATAAAGTAAAAAGATATTTAGTAGTGGTCTGATATAACTTCCAGTTTATATTAAAAAGGAACTTATTTTAAGTCTTAATTAGAATGGCTAACAGATTAGTCTCTAAACTGATGTGATATCTATTTATCCAAGTTTTTCTGATTCTCTTTTGTCATCTATGTTTACAAATTAGGATGCCTGTTTTTCCTTCAGAGTTATTATTAAGAATCACAGAAAATCCTTAGTCTTTCCTTAACCACTTATTTTCAAATTAAATATTTAAGTACCTGGTATTTATCAAATGCTGTCTGTGTAAGTATTTTACTCTCTAGGCTTTGCAAACTGATCTTTTTCTTAGCAACTTTACAAATGTTTTTACTTGCCTTTTCAATTCCTTCTTTCACTACTTGAGCATCTACTCAGCCTGTCAGCTTTTTCCTGGATGAAATACATGTTCTTTATAGCACATGGGAGCAAAGGTAACTTTGATCCCTTTTACAAAAATTGTACATTTTGTGCTGTAAAAATTACTTGGTATAATATGTGCTAAAAATTGATCCCCCAGTTTATTCACTGGGACTTCTTCTATTTAATACAAATTAGTATTGCAGGGATGATTTATTAACAATTTATTAACTATTTTGTGATCTACATGGGCACTTGGCAGGCAGAGGAGAGAAAGGATAGGACTGCACCTGGCACCGTTAGTGGGAATGGAGGATCTTTGGTGCTAATCTTGTAATGTCCTTTACTGGGTTATTTTAGAAAGTCACACTCACTGTTGTTTCCTCTTTTGAAAATGGCAGACATTGTAAATTCTCCTTAAGAAACATTGGGCCTCAGAGCTGGCAAGAAAGATGGACTGTAATAAAAAACATGTACATTTAAGCAAATAATTTCATAAAATGCAGAGTTATAATTGGACTGGTCAAAGATTAAAATCTCAGACACCTAAAATGTGAATCGCATGGAAACAAAACTTTATAGCTGTTTCTCACCATAATGCTCTCTATTTGTGACAAATCCTTCATGGATGAAACAGCAATGTCACAAAGAACCTCTTTAAAATTTTAAATAACCCAAAGTAAATACTAATGAAAAGCCAACATACATTCTCACAGAATTCCACTCAAGAGCAAGCACAGTGATAATTTTCCAATATGCACAAGTGACTTAAATAAGTAAAAATATGCATAGACCTTTCTTTATTTCTGCCTGCTCAGAAGTAATTTCTGTTTTCTCCTACAGGCTACAATCTCTCTGAGGGATAATATGTTTCATTTTATTAATATCAGCAACAATTAGCACTATACATTGTACCTAGAAGTTGCCCATGAATATATACTGGATGAACTAATAAAATTCAGAAATTAGGACACTTCGGATAGAGATTTTAATGGGTATAAATTTCTCTTCAAGTGTTTCTATCTAGCCATTGTGTAACAGAATGATAATGATTCTGCAGAAGATGATCTCTACCACAGATTTCCTCAAAGGTAGAGGGCTGCTCTTCATCCGCCAAAAATAATCAGTTAAGGGTTAATTCTTTGCATTCTCTTTCGTTTGATAATCACCTAAGATTTCTTATATAATTTTTTGACAAATATTTTTCATATCGTTTGGATATCTTACCTTAGATTTTGACTCATCGTAGGAAAGAAAAGATGCTTCTCTAATTACAAGCCCTAAGTGAATTGTATTATTTAATAGCTACTTTGAATCAAATAAGAATTGAAGAATCAGGGAAGTTTACTTCATACTTAATCTTTTTGAGAAAAGCCCAAGATGTATTGATTTGTATATTTGGAGACAAAATGACTAAGAGGAAGGAGAAGTGATGGAAAAAGTGCGATTTGATTTTCTTCTGCAGTAGATCAGGAAGGGGGCACATAACAATCTGGATGAATGTCATTAAATGTAAGCATGATAGAAAGGAGATTAATCATGTGAACTTGGCACAGTCAGCCGCTATTTGTGTTCTGGTGTGCTCACTGTGTGACTGTTAGCAGGTTGTTCATGATTTTGTTCCTCAATTTTTTTCATATGTAAAATGGAGTAATGAAAATAACATATTTATTTCATAGGACTATTCTTTCTTTTTTTTATTAAGGTATTATTGATATACACTCTTATGAAGGTTTCACATGAAAAACAATGTGATTACTACATTCACCCATAATATCAAGTCTCCCCCCATACCCTATTGCAGTCATTGTCCATCAGTGTAGTAAGATGCCACAGATTCACTATTTGCCTTCTCTGTGCTACACTGTTTTCCCCTTGATCCCCCCCACACCATAGGTACTAAACATAATATCCCTCAACCCCCTTCTCCCACCCTCCCCGCCCGCCCTCCCACACCCCTCCTCTTTGGTAACCACTAGTTCCTTCTTGGAGTCTCTGAGTCTGCTGCTATTTTGTTCCTCAGTTTTGCTTCGTTGTTATACTCCACAAATGAGGGAAATCATTTGGCACTTGTCTTTCTCTGCCTGGCTTATTTCACTGAGCATAATATCCTTCAGCTCCATCTATGCTGTGGCAAATGGTAGGATCTGTTTCTTTCTTATGGCTGAATAGTATTCCATTGTGTATATGTACCACCTCTTCTTTACCCATTCATCTGCTAATGGACACTTAGGTTGCTTCCATATCTTGGCTGTTGTAAAAAGTGCAGCGATAAACATAGGGGTGCATATGTCTTTTTGAATAGAGAAGTTGTATTCTTTGGGTAAATTCCAAGGAGTAAGATTCCTGGGTCAAATGGTATTTGTATTTTTAGTTTTTTGAGGAACCTCCATATTGCTTTCCACAATGGTTGAACTAACTTACATTCCCACCACCAGTGTAGGAGGGTTCCCCTTTCTCCGCATCTTTGCTGGCGTTTGTTGTTCTTAATATTTTGGATACTGGCCATCCTTACTGGAGTGAGGTGATATCTCATTGTGGTTTTCATTTGCATTTCCCTGAGGATTAGTGATGTGGAGCATCTTTTCATGTGTCTGTTGGCCACCTGAATTTCTTCCTTGGAGAATTGTCTCTTCATATCCTCTGCCCATTTTTTAATTGGGTTATTTGATTTTTTGGTGTTGAGGCATGTAAGTTCTTTATATATTTTGGATGTTAACCCCTTGTCAGATATGTCATTTACAAATATATTCTCCCATACTGTAGGATGCTTTTCTGTTCTGTTGATGGTGTCCTTTGCTGTACAGAAACTTTTTAGTTTGATGTAGTCCCATGAGTTCATTTTTGCTTTTGTTTCCTTTGCTCAAGGAGACACATTCAGGAAGAAGGTGCTCATACTTATATTCAGGAGATTTTTGCCTATGTTGTCTTCTAAGAGCTTTGTGCTTTCATGACTTACATTCAGGTCCTTGATCCATTTCAAGTTTACTTCTGTGTATGGGGCTAAACAATAATCCAGTTTCATTCTCTTGCATGTAGCTGTCCAGTTTTGCCAACAACAGCTGTTGAAAAGGCTGTCATTTCCCCATTGTATGTGCATGGCTCCTTTATCATATATTAATTGACCATATATGGTTGGATTTATATCTGGGCTCTCTAGTCTGTTCCATTGGTCTATGGGTCTGTTCTTGTGCTAGCACCAAATTTTCTTGATTATTGTGGCTTTGTAGTAGAGCTTGAAGTTAGGGAGCATAATCGCCCCAGCTTTCTTCTTCCTTCTCAGGATTGTTTTGGCTATTCAGTGTCTTTTGTGGTACCATATGAATTTTAGAATGATAGTCTCTAGTTCGTTGAAGAATTCTGTTGGTATTTTGATAGGAATTGCATTGAATCTGTAGATTGCTTTAGGCAGGATGGCCATTTTGACAATATTAATTCTTCCTATCCATGAGCACAGAATGTGTTTCCATTTATTGGTAACTTAATTACTCTCATGAGTGTCTTGTAGTTTTCAGGGTATAGGTCTTACACTTCCTTTGTTAGGTCTACTCCTAGGTATTTTATTCTTTTTGATGCAACTGTGAATGGATTTGTTTTCCTGATTTCTCTCTCTGCTAGTTCATTGTTAGTGTACAGGAATGCTACAGATTTCTGTGTATTAATTTTGTATCTTGCAACGTTGCTTAATTCAGATTTTAGATCTAGTAGTTTTGGAGTGGATTCTTTAGGGTTTTTTATGTACAATATCATGTCATCTGCGAACAGGGACAGTTTAACTTCTTCCTTGCCAGTCTGGATGTGTTTTATTTCTTTGTGTTGTCTGATTGCCGTGGCTAGGACCTCCAGTACTATGTTGAATAGAAGTGGGGAGAGTGGGCATCCTTGTCTTGTTCCTGATCTTAAAGGAAAAGCTTTCAGCTTCTTCCTGTTAAGTATAATGTTGGCTGTGGGTTTATCATATATGGCCTTTTTTATGTTGAGGTACTTGCCCTCTATACCCGTTTTGTTGAGATTTTTTATCATGAATGGATGTTGAATTTTGTCAAATGCTTTTTCAGCATCTACGGAGATGATCATATGGCTTTTATCCTTTTTGTTGATGTGGTGGATGATGTTGATGGGTTTTCAAACCATCCTGCATCCCTGGAATAAATCCTATTTGATCATTATGGATGATCTTTTTGATGTATTTTTGAATTCGGTTTGCTAATATTTTGTTGAGTATTTTTGCATCTACGTTCATCAGGGATATTGGTCTGTAATTTTCTTTTTTTGTGGTGTCTTTGCCTGGTTTGGGTATTAGAGTGATACTGGTCCCATAGAATGAGTTTGGAAGTATTCTCTCTTCTTTTACTCTTTGGAAAATTTTAAGGAGGATGGGTATTAAGTCTTCACTAAATGTTTTATAAAATGCAGCGGTGAAGCCATCTGGTACAGGACTCTGGTTCTTAGGTAGGCTTTTGATTACCAGTTCAATTTCATTACTGGTAATTGGTCTGTTCAGATTTTCTGTTTTTTTCTGCATCAGCCTTGGAAGGTTGTATTTTTCTAGAAAGTTGTCCATTTCTTCTAGGTTATCCAGTTTGTTGGCATACAATTTTTTATAGTATTCTCTAATAATTCTTTGTATTTCTGTGGTATCTGTAGTGATTCTTCCTTTCTCATTTCTGATTCTGTTTATGTGAGTAGACTCTCTTTTTTTCTTGATAAGTCTGGCTAGGGGTTTATCTATTTTGTTTATTTTCTTAAAGAACCAGTTCTTGCTTTTATTGATTCTTTCTATTGTTTTATTCTTCTCAATTTTATTTATTTCTGCTCTAATCTTTATTATGTCCCTCCTTCTACTGACTTTGGGCCTCATTTATTCTTCTTTTTCTAGTTTCATTAATTGTGAATTTAGAATGCTCATATGTGATTGTTCTTCTTTCCTGAGGTGGGCCTGTATTGCAATATATTTCCCTCTTAGCACGGCCTTTGCTGCGTCCCACAGATTTTGTTGTGTTGAATTATTGTTGTCATTTGTCTCCATATATTGCTTGATCTCAGTTTTTATTTAGTCATTTATCCACTAGTTATTTAGGAGCATGTTGTGAAACCTCCATGTGTTTGTGGGATTTTTCATTTTCTTTGTGTAATTTTTTTCTAGTTTCATACCTTTGTGGTCTGAGAAGCTGGTTGGTACAATTTTAATCTTTTTGAATTTACCAAGGCTCTTTTGGTGGCCTAGTATATGATCTATTCCTGAAAATGTTCCATGTGCACTTGTAAAGAATGTGTATTCTGCTGCTTTTGGGTGTAGAGTTCTGTAGATGTCTGTTAGGTCCATCTGTTCTAATGTGTTGTTCAGTGCCTCTGTCTCCTTACTTATTTTCTGTGTGCTTGTTCTGTCCTTCAGAGTGAGTGGAGTGTTGAAGTCTCCTAGAATGAATGCATTGCATTCTATTTCTCCTTTTAATTCTGTTAGTATTTGTTTCACTTACGTAGGTGCTCCTGTGTTGTGCGTATAGATACTTATAATGGTTATATCTTCTTGTTGGATTGATCCTTTTATCATTATGTAATGTCCTTCTTGTCTCTTGTGACTTTCTTTGTTTTGAAGTCTATTTTGTCTGATACAAGTACTGCAACTCCTGCTTTTTTCTCCCTATTAGTTGCATGAAATATCTTTTTCCTTCCTTTCACTTTTAGTTTTTGTATGTCTTTGGGTTTAAAGTGAGTCTCTTATAGGCAGCATATAAATGCGTCTTGTTTTTTTATCCATTCAGTGACTCTGTGTCTTTTGATTGGTGCATTAATTCCATTTACATTTAGGGTTATTATTGGTAGGTATGTATTTATTGGCATTGCAGACTTTAGATCTGTGGTTACCAAAGGTTCTAGGTTAACTTCCTTAGTATCTAAGAGTCTAAATTAACTCACTTAATATGCTATTACAAACACAATCTAAAGGTTATTTTTTTTCTTCCTCCTTCATTCTTTATATATTAGGTATCATATTCTGTACTGTTTGTCTATCCCTTGATTGAGTTTGGGGATAGTTAATTTACTTTTGCATTTGCTTAGTAATTAGCTGTTCTACTCTCTTTACTGTGGTTTTATTACCTCTGGTGACAGGTATTAAATGTTAGGAACACTTCCATCTATAGCAGTCCCTCCAAAATACACTGTAGAGATGGTTTGTGGGGGGGAAATTCTCTCAGCTTTTGCTTATCTGGAAATTGTTGAATCCCTCCTTCAAATTTAAATGATAATCTTGCTGGATAAAGTATTTTTGGTTCAAGGCCCTTCTGCTTCATTGAATTAAATACATCATGCCACTCCCTTCTGGCCTGTAAGGTTTCTGTTGAGAAGTCTGATGATAGCCTGATGGGCTTTCCTTTGTGTGTGATCTTATTTCTCTCTCAGGCTGCTTTTAATAGTCTGTCCTTATCTTTGATCTTTTCCATTTTAATTATTATATGTCTTGTTGTTGTCTTCCTTGGGTCCCTTGTGTTGGGAGATCTGTGCACCTCCTTGACCTGAGACTATCTCCTTCCCAAGATTGGGTAAATTTATAGCAATTACTTCCTCAAAGGCACTTTCTATTTCTTTTTCTCTCTCTTTTTCTTCTAGTATCCCTATAATGCGAATATTGTTCCACTTGGATTGGTCACAGACTTCTCTCAATAGTCTTTCATTTTTAGAGATCCTTTTTTCTTTCTGTGCCTCAGCTTCTTTGTATTCCTCTTCTCTAGTTTTTATTGATTTATCATCTCCTCCACCATACCCAGTCTGCTTTTAATACCCTCCATTGTGCTCTTCGATGATTGGATCTCCGAATGGAATTCATTTCTGAGTTCTCGAATATCTTTCTGTACGTCCATGAACATGTTAATGATTTTTATTTTGAACTCCCTTTCTGGAAGAGTCATGGAGTCAATGTCATTTAAATCTTTCTCAGGAGTTGTATTAATAATTTTACTCTGAACCAGGTTCCTTTGACTTTTCATATTTGTATATGGCGCCTCTAGTGCCCAGAAGCTCTACTCCCTGGAGCTGCTCAGCCCCTGAAGCAATGTCGGGCATTGGAGGGGAGTGGTATTGGTGCCTGGTGGGAGGAAAGAGCTGTTTCCAGCTTCCTGGCTGCTATGCCTGTCTGCACTGCTTGAACCAGTGGGCTGAGCACACAGGTATAAGCCTCTGTGCTTTGCGTTTGTAGTTGCTGTAGACAGATCTTCCCTCTGGCTGGGCTAATGCCAGTTTGCAAGCCAGGTGGGGCTGGCCAGGAGAAAGGCGCAGTAGTCTATGTATCATGGAGGGGGTCATTGGAGCTGTGTAGCCAGCCAGGGAGCTGGAGCACCTGAAGATTGTCTAAGGAAGAAGATTTCTTTTTCCTCAAATATGAGAGTCTATATGACAAATCTCCCAACCCACTGGGCAGAGTGTACCTGGACAATCTTGTCTACATGTTCTCTCTCCTGAGCTGTAAGCTCTGTACAATCCTAGCCCCTTTAGCAGCCCTCTTGCTAAGGGCTTCCTTATTAGGAAGTCTCTCAGACTGCCTGCCTTTCTTTTGTCGCAGAGCAGCCGGATATGGATCGCTGCTTTCCACATGGAGCTGGAATCTCAGTCTCTCCAGGAATCCTGCTTGTCTTAGCTTTCCAAGCCCATAATCATGAGAGTATCATGCAAGCACCATGCAATGTGGGTTTGTGCTCCCAGAGCAGATCTCCTGAGTTAGGTATTCAACAGTCCCAAGCCTCCACTCTCTCCCTGCTCTGTTTTTCTTCCTCCTGCCGGTGAGCTGGGGTGGGGGAAGAGCTTGGGTCCTGCTGGGCCACAGCTTCAGTACATTATCCTGTTCTGTGAGGTCTGCTCTATTCTCCAGGTGTATGCAGTCTGGCGCAGTCCTCTTTCCTGTTGCTTTTTCAGGATTAATTGTATTAATTATATTTTCATATTATATGCAGTTTTAGGAGGAAGCCTGTGTCTCACCTCACACACCGCCATCTTTAATCCATAGGACTTTTGTAAGCATAAATTGTATTAACACTTGGACAATGTTTAACACAGCCAGATAGATAATAAATACTTATTAGCTATTATTATTTTGTGAATGAAAATTCAATACTAGGTTTCAGTTGGATTTCCTCCCTAAATTGGATTTGAATATAATGTCTTCATTTTTTGCATTATGGGCTGTATAGCAGCTGTTCTCAAAATGGGTTGCTTATTGGGTGGAAATTCCTGGGCAGTTTTAAATCATGTATTTACGCATGAATCTCACTCCCAGGGATTCTGATTTAACTGAAATGTGAGACTAGCCTGAACGCTGAGTATTCAGAGCTTCCCAGGTGATTATTGTGTGTATGAAAGTATAAGAACTGTTCTGTAGAATGCTCCACTTCATTCACAGGGAGCAATACTAAGCCAGTGCTTTCAGATCATTTTTCTTAGTGTCTGGAAGAACACAACAGAAAAACTTTTTTTTATAGTTGCTTCTTAATATTATCATCATCACTTTGCCAACTATATTAGTTTCTATTGCTGTGTTACAAATTACCACAAGGGTAGCCACTTAGAGCAACACCTGTTTACTTTACGAGCCCCCATTCTGTTAAGTCAAACGTCTGGACACGGAGTGGCTGGGTTATCTGCCTAGGTTCTCATACGGCTGAAATCAAGTGTCAAACTGGTTGAGTTCTTATCTGTAGACTCTGGAGAAAAATGCATTTCCAAGGTAATTCTTGCGATAGGCAAAGTTCAGTTTTTTTTTGGTTTAGGATTGAGGTGCCCATTTCCTTTCTGGCTGGTAGCCGGGTTCACTCTCGGCTTCTAGAGGTGGCCTGCAGTTTGCACCGTGCACGTTTTCTTTCTTTCAGGCCAACAGGAACGTCTTCTGACTCCCAATCACAATTCTCTGTACTAGCAAAAAAGAAATCTTTGAACTGAAAGGACACAATCCAGCAACTACTCCAGATGTTTGCTACCCAAAACTTGCCTCTGTGATTTTCTTAACCACTCAAGGCTCATGAGGCTCATGGGAAATGAGAATCCACATTTCCCAACTTTCAACTCATACTTTGTGGTTCCAATTACCTGTTTATTTAACCGAGGCCTTGCTCTTTGAGCTCTAAGACAGCAATTAGCTAACTTGTTGTTAAAAGAATTTGCTTGGTCCACTAATGGACTGAAAATAGAAGAAAGTCCTAAAGGACCTGCTTTATATCCCCATGCAGGTAATAACTTTCCTTATCTTAAATATCCACTTACAGTTTACTTTGATTGTTAGATTATAGTGCGCCCTCTGAGAAGATGCTTTATCACTGGAGGGAAGACTATTTCTTATTATAGGAAATATGTTGAAAAACTTCATTTAAAAAAAGCATTTGAAAGGACTCCAAGTAAAACAGATCATGAACATTCTGCTCCCCAAGGTAGAAGCTGTAAATAAAGAAGAAGATTTCTTGTTCAGGAAAATGACCTTGATTAAATATAGAACAAGGGAGTTTATGTGAATTTTTTTGCTCAGTTATAAGCGTTTTTCTTCTACCTAGCATAGGTCCAGCTATTAATTTTCCCTAAAGACTGACAGTCTTACTGTTGCATTGTGTTCACAATACATGATGAAAAATATGCCACTGAGTTTTCTAACATGAACCCAGCAGTCATATGTTTCAAACTAGATTTCTGATATGGGTTTACTCTTTGGTTCTTATGTATTTCCAACTAAAAAAAGACCATATTAAATACTGATTGACTTCTCTAAAACCTATTGCTCTTCTGTAGAAATATTTTATAATTAATATCAGCTTACCTCAAAAATATTTTCTCATATGATGTAGATAAGTAGTATAAATAAATTTCTTTTCCATACAGTCAATAGTAGTAAAGTGCCAAATACTGATGTCTGCTCTGCTTTCCTCTAGATATCCTTGGCCTTTGGGATCATTCAACTCTTAGAATCAATTTTAGGTCAGTGAGCCACAAAATATGTTATCTTTTCTTCTGTTCCTAGTCACTGAAGCAGGATCTCAAGTAATACACACATTCCCAAAATCCCCATAAAAAAATGAACAGATCACACTTCTTTGGTTTGCCGCAGGGTATGTAATCTTTTTTTTATTTATTTTTTTATTATTATTATTTTTTAATAATTTATTTTATTTTAGTATCATTAACCTACAATTACATGAGCAATACCGTGATGATTGAACTCCCCCCTTCACCAGGTCCCCCCCACCAACCCCACCACAGTCACTGTCCATCAGCGTAGTGAGATGAGAATCACTACTTGTCTTC
>JAQQAC010006877.1:5315697-5347278 GCA_029783875.1 Phataginus tricuspis | reverse complement strand
AAGTTTTCGGCAATTATTTCTTCAAAGACACTTTCTATCCCTTTTTCTCTCTCTTCTTCCTCTGGTACTCCTATAATGCGAATATTGCTCCGCTTTGATTGGTCACAGAGTTCTCTTAATATTCTTTCATTCTTAAAGATCCTTTTATCTCTCTCTGCCTCAGCTTCTTTGTATTACTGGTCCCTGTCTTGTAATTCCTTGATCGTGTCTTGAACCTGATTCAATCTGCTGTTGAGCCCTTCGATGGCTTGTTTCATTTCTGCATTGTCTTTCCTCACTTCCCTCACTTCCTCCCTCAGCTCTTGCACATTTTTCTGTAGATCCGTCAGCATGGGTATGACTTTTATTCTGAATTCTTTTTCTGGAAGACTGTGAATGTCCATTTCTCCAGATTCTTTCTCTGGGGTGGTGTTTGTCTGAAGCTTTGTCTGTATCATATTCTTCTGTCTTCTCATGACTATAGAATTGGTTGTTGGTAGCAAGGAGAGATAAGAAAGGAGAGACAAGAAAAAAAAGAGATTTCTACTAATAATATAAAAGTAAAAGGAGAGAGAGAGAAGGGAAAAGAAAAGAAAGAAAAAGAAAAGGCAGCAACACCTAAAAGAAAACAGCAAGAACAACAACAAAACAATACGAAACAAAACAAAACAAAAAAAAAACACCAAAAAGCCCACCGGGGGTGGTTTCTGTGCGAATGCTGTAGGTGGCGCTATTGCTCCGCTATTCCAGAGCCGCGGCCACGTTGCTCCACACGGCCCTTTAAATCTGTGGCCGGGTGAGAATGGATGGGAGGCTGTTGAAAGAGATGGAAAGAAAAAAAGGAAAAGAAAGGAGAGAAAAAACAATAAAAAAAAAAAAAAGCCACCGGGCGTGCGTTCTGCGCGAGTGCTGTAGGTGGCGCTGTTGCTCCACTATTCCAGCGCCACTATAGTTCTGGCTGCGTTGGAAACAATGGGAAGCTGTTGATCTCCGTGGGGGTCTCAATGGCGGGCACTCTTTCCCAGTCGCCAGCTACGGGGTCCAAAGCTCCCCAGGACTCCCAGCATGCTGGGCTCAGTTCGCGGGGCTATCCGGCCCCTCTACTGAGCTCCTGTCTCTTTAAGACCGCTGAGGTAGAGCGCGCGCTTTTCTTCCCCTTTTTCTCCTTTCTTTTTCCTTCCCAGAGCCTGCCCCGGGCAACTTGCACGTTCCCGGCTGGGACCCTGTGCCCTCTGTCTCTCCAATCTCCGCTACACCGCAGGCCGTGTGTTGGCGCTCCGGGCTCAGACTTCCACTCCCTCCCGGCTCTGAATCCTCTCCTCCCGCCCGAGCGCTGGGGGAGAGGGACGCTCGGTCTGCTCGTGGCTCCGTACCTTACCCGCCTTGCCGGAACTCCCGCCGGAGTGCTGGGGTGGAGGGGCACTCCGGGCGCAGACTTCCACTCCCTCCCGGCTCTGAATCCTCTCCTCCCGCCGGAGCGCTGGGGGAGAGGAGCGCTCGGTCTGCTCGCGGCTCCGTACCTTACCCGCCTTGCCGAGACTCCCGCCGGAGTGCTGGGGTGCAGGGGCGCTCTCGTCTCGCTGGATCGTGTTTCCGTCCCGCCTCGCCGTTTACCAAGTCCTCTGTCCGGCGTGTCTGGCCGCCGGAGCTCTGGGGGGGGGGAGCGCTCCGTCCCACCAGATCGCCGCCCGTCCGCCTCACCGGCTGCCAAGTTCTCACAGGTGTAGCTGTACGCTGTGCACTTTCCTGTGTATTCCGGTCTCTCTTTTAGGGATAGTTGTATTTGCTGTATTTTAGTGAATAAATATAATGTTGGGAGGAATTTTTCTGGTAGTCCGTTCACGACGCCATATTCCCGGAAGTCTCGGGTATGTAATCTTAAGAATATTTCATCTCAGGATGTAGATTCTAAGAGAAAAGCTTGGCACTTCTTAGATTCCTTTTGTAGCTCTCAATATTTCTTCCTCTACACATCTCCAAAAAAGCAAATGATTTTTTCTGTCCTCAAAGCTTAATAAACATCTTAATTTACTATCCCTTCATTTTTACTACTCAAATTACTGGATTAATCAATGATCACTGCTGAAAACTTATTCTCAGCAAATAAAGTAAGAAGAGAAATATTGTATGTCCCTTACATCTATTTAATCTTCATCGATTTGCTTTTCTAATGATTTAATAGCTCTTGTTACAACAGAAACTTTCCTATAATCAGAATTACTTGAGATTAAGTGAATTCTATCTTAGTTTATCTTATAGATTTATCATAACAAACAAACGTAACAAAAATTAAAAATAAAAAAAGACAGAAAATGCTTCAAAGACTTAGTATACTACTGGGTTGTCTGCTTATGCCATTTGAGTATTTTCAAGAAGATAACATAAAAAAGATGGGAGAGAGCTAGGTATAAAGATCAAGTATAGAAAGAATGGATGTGGTAAGTGCAAAGCTTGTATTCAGTAGAGGAGGAAGAACGAAATTTTGAGAGACTTGTAAATCATGTTTGCAAGCAGTCAATGATGAAACTCTATTACCCAAACCACCAATAGATTTCGTTTAAGATACTAACTAGGAATTTGAAGATTTAAATTTCTATTAGTTTTAGTTTTCTTTATTAAAAAAAAATGAGAATCATCATTTTGTTTTATTTTTCTGAAGAATTATCATAATGCCTTCTCATTTGAAAGGCACTGACCTATGGAAATACTGGCCATCTGACCACAGTTGGAATTGTTAGAAATAGACTGGGGCACTGGTCTTATAGGGAATCAGTGGTATTGCTAGTGGGGAGATGTTTGGGGGTTTAAATATATAAGGGCCAACAGAGGGTGTGTTGGGCAAAGCTGATGTTCAATACTGGAGTGACTGAGGTCAAAGTCAGGAATGCACATCTGGAGAATCTGGGCAGGGATGGGACCAGAATTGGAGCTGACTGCGAAGTAGAAAGGGAGAATAAGGTGTGGGATGAAAATTAAGATTTCTCTGATTCCCAGCTGATACATAATTTTATTTTCACTACTTCAAACTTATGCATAACATGAAAAGTCCCACTACAGGCCTTGTAATTTAAATGAAAAATAAAGTGATTCTGCCAAATAAAGAGCGAAGAGATGAACAGGATTCGCTTTGAAAAAAGTGGGTGCGTTTAATTAACTCTTGATTATACATGCATTTTATTTTAGCTAGGACTAAAGAAAAAAGGCTAGGAATAAAGAAAGAGTAGAATTTTAGAAGCAAAGAATAATAAAAAAATCACACTGCATGTTTCTTACACATATCACGGAGGTATGGTGTTGACTGATACATTAAGGTAACTGAGTTATTTTGCATGACTAGAATATGGACTGAATGAAGGCAACAATTGAAGAGAGACTAGGCAAATACTTAGGAACACATTACAAATGGTCTTGAATTCTGTAGTGAGGAATTTGATCTATATATTTTAGATCGTGGTGGAACTTCTAAGATTTGTTTTACGTGGAAGATGAATATAATTAAACGTGTGTTGAAAGAGATAACTGGTAACAAGATGAAGGACATTTTTGTTGAGAAAAAGTGGTCAAAGGATATCTTCAGACTCTAAAAATAGTCATGATGACAAATATTTTCAAATAAAGAGGATGAAGTCTCTAGAGAATTAAAAGTAAGACTCAAAAGCTTTATTTAACATTAAAAGTTAAAAAGCAAGAATTTGTGAATGGGTAGATTTTTAGCTATAGCAACTGAGTAAATGATGATCCATTATTATATGGGAAGATATATGGAGTAGACTGTAGAAGGAAAATGAGGGATTCAGTTTTGAACAGGCTAAGTTGGAGGAACAGGGGAATATTTAAATGAAGCCGTCATTCGGATGCGTGTCTCTGATACTCAGAAGACTGGCCAGGACTAAGCGGTAGTCTTGAGGAGACTGACTGCAATTGATAATTGAATTCATCCGAATCATATTATCCTACATAAGAAGATAGAAGGAAGAGAATATGAGTGGCAATAGAACCCTGGGAGATATCAGTATTTAAGTAGCAGAAGAGGCAACTTTTAGTAAAGAAGACGAAGCATAACCAGAGGTTTAGTGAAGCTAGGGAAAAAAGGTGAAATAGAAATTTCCTAACTTCTAGAGATGGATAAATAAATCATTGATTTTCAAATTTTTGCTTGCAACATATAAATTTTATTCCAAACACAGGTTTAGCTGTACCCCTCAGGCTTTGGCATATATTTTTATTACCAATAAGTTAAGACTGCTTTGTGCTTTTGTTGTGATTTCTTCTTTGACTGCGTTTTACAAGTTGGGGACTTTCTTGTATTGTATTTCTGCTGTGATCAGAGACTCTAAATGATTTCAGTCTTTTAAAATTCATTTAGACTTGCTTTATAACTCAACATATGCTTGATGTAGATAAATGTTTATTTGACAAGATGTATTCTCTTATTGTGATATGTGGTATTCTACACCCTCAGTTAGGACCAGTTTGCTCATTGTTGTTCTTTTATATGCTTGTATTTTTTCTATCAGCTTATTTGATCAGTTAGTGATAAAAATGTTATTTCTCATTATAGTTGAGGATTAATCAGTTTTTCCTTTTAGTTTTGTTAATTTTTGCTGAACATATTTTGAAGCTAAGTCATTAGGTCAATAAAGATTTAGAATTTGTGTATCTTTCAAGCAGATTTACCACCTCATAAACATCTTGACGTGTCATCTATATCTCTTACATGATGCCTTTAAGTCTGTTTTATTTAATACTTTAATACTAGTATAGCTATTTCTTCTTATCAGGGTCTTTACTTTTAAACTTTATATACTTTATATTTAAGATACACCTCTTATAAATAAACATTAGTTTTATAATTGTAAGAATATTTATTTTCTAATGAAAATTTCCTGGACTTTATATTGTGGATAGGGATACTTTTTATTGTATTGTAAAAATTTCCAAACACCTTTCTGTATGTGTGCATCAGTGATAGCAAAAAATGCATGGACAATTTAGACTGAATGAAGAGAGGAAAAACAGGGCATGAGGAGCTTGGCTTTCAGATGTATTCCTCTTGTCAGTGTAGTTCGGGTGTACCATTTGCATTCCGTTATATGTCTGCAGGTTTCTCACTGACCAGCTAATTCCATGAAGCAGCCTTTTGTCCTCACTTTCTCCACCATGGCTGACATATTCTCCCTTGTGTGTAAGCCACATGCCCAGATCACTCATATATAATATATACACACACACTCTTGCTTGAAACACTACTTGCTTTAATTTTGAGCCATGAGGCTTTATAATTTTAATTTCTATGTTTTTTGGATTTACTACATTTGTTTAGTTATGTTGCACATTTTAATTTATTTAAAGCATGTTCTTTATTATATCACAGTTAATATAATTAATACGATGTAGCCTGGATCTGAAAGAGTGACTGTCAGACGTAAAGGATGAAGTCAGTGAGACAAAATGCCCTGCTGGGTCTCTCAGGAGGCTCTGTGTTTCAAATGTGTTAATGGAACTGTCCAGGTGGAAACCAGAGGTGTCAAATCTGGGCCTCTTCCCTAGGGCCTCTATGAATGTTCTTTGCTGAGATTCTGGATTGCTTTCTGAAATTGCATTTTTTAAAAAATTGAGCGTATTTAAAGTGCTTTCTTCAAAGGGTCTCTCTTTTAAAAATAAACTATTTTTATTCTTCTAGACCACATCTGAAATTATTTGAAATAATAAGTTATTTATAGAAATATTTTCTGTTTCTCCTCTTGGATGTTATGCAATAGCAATTTAATGCAGAAGCAATTATGAAGATTAAAAGCCTAAAAATAAATACCTATTTTTTGTTTCAACTTTCTGATATAACTTTTTTCTAATAATCAAGGTAGATCAGTCAGAAAAGGTATTTGGATTATGAAAATAATTATTCCTGATCCAAAGGGAGTCTTTGACTGTGTTTACATTTTAGTAAAAATCAAAAGCAGCATTTCTTTATTGAAGGTTTTCTGGAGAGACAAAGAAATGACACATTTAAGTCTGAAAATGAGTAGAAGTTGTGCAAAATCTAAAATATTTTATTTGCATGTTTTGCATGTAGACAGGAGTGAGGCTATAGAGAATTATTTTGATCTCCACTAGTTAAGATCTCAGTGATATACATTCATTTCACATGGTGGCAGAAGCAACCTTAAATAGTAGATAATTGTCATTAGCTTATATTTTACCTGGCCTAATTGGTCACCAGTTTGGCTAAAAATAATCAAATAAAAACAAAGTGAGCAGAGTTAGCAAAAGAAGCTCTTAAAAATCGTTAGGTTTTGTTAACATTAAAAATAAAACATTTATTTCACTAGCAAAAACAGGTTTATTCAGAAATGGCAGAGAATTGCAATTTGAGACAAGCAAGCTACCGCGAAACCATAGGCATATCCAGAGAGCAAAGAAAAGGGACTTTCCTATAGAGGAAAATGCTGATCTGGGAGGGGCTGTTCTAAGCAAAAAGCCCAGGGGCGTATACTTGGAGGTCCCGTGTATCCTGGCTTTTCGTTAGCTGAGGAGTGACAGTCTCTCTGTCTAGGCTGCTGCTGGCGGGGATGGGAGGAAGGCAGAAACCTTCCTTCCTCTTGCTGATGGTAAAGTAGGGTCTTCCCCTGGGGCCTGCAATGAGGAGGAGGAGTGAATGGTGGTGTGGGCACAAGCTTCCCTGCCGGCCTCCTGTCACCACGTCAGTGAAGTTTCCATTAATTAATTTCTACAATTCTATATATATAAAGTTTTTTTCTACTGTTGAACCTAATGTAATTGAAACCATAGCTGTTAAAATTTAAATTTGATGACAAGAATGTGATTAGAGATTTCAGATAAGAAATGCCTTTAGTGAAAGGTTTGGTTCTTCAAATATTTTTTAAAAATATCACAGGCTTTCTCAAATTCTCAATAAAGTATTCATTTATATCTTACTATCAAATCCATGTTACAACTCACACTTGGAAGGCATAAATAACTTGTCTAGGTAGTAAATACTTATGCCTGTAAACCTATGCAGTATAACGAATGGACTAGCATTCTTAATTGCCACACAACTTTTTAAAAAGTCCAATAATGTAAACATTATTATTTATTTATTTTTATTGACAGGGGTACGAGGAAACTAATGTTCAGAAAGATTAAGATTTGTAGATCAAAAAGTTGAAAATTTTCAAAAATGGTGTTTGAATTACTTCTCTCTGAATCTAGAGGTTGTCCCCAATACTCCTTCCTATATGTCTTTTAGAATCTTTTGATCCATACCTAACTTTCTTTTCTTATGAAAGTATGTAAGCAAGAAAATAGAGTAAAACAAAATGACAATTATAGTTATGTCTGATTTGGCTGGATCAATTTTAAAAAGATTTTCTTCTTTATTCTTGAGCATATTGTTACAAGTACTTTTATTGAAACAAAAATACCAGATCCTTAGTGAATAGGCTTAGGTTGATAGACTTGGGATTGAGCTAGGAAAACAAACTATTGACCACTGTGCATAGAAGATCTGCAATTCTCTTAGTGATAGTTAAGAATGATTATTAAACAGCACATTGTTACTCACTCTAACAGTGTCAGGACACAGTCCCAGCCTAAATATAGTTGATTTCCAGCTGCATAACAATATAGTCAAATTATCAGAGAACTGGCCATTCTTACATTAAGAAAAATGGACTGTTTGGAAGTGTGAAATGAAGAAATGGGGAAATAATGAGTTATTAACAAAACAAGCAATAGAGAGGAAAGTTTGAAAACTTAGTAGACACTTTAGCTATTATAAGAATATTGAAGGAAGAAAAATGTGTATCTTATTTGAATTGTGATTAGAAAAAGCCAATTATTAAAAACAACTATGAGAAAATTGGGGAAATTTGAAACTTGTTAGATATGTGTAAACTATATTCAGGAATTATTTTTATTTTCATTATGGGTGATAATGATGTGTTTGAGGGTTCTTATAGTGGAATGCTATGGTGTCTGGGATTTGCTTTAAAATAACTCAGTGGAGAGAGGGAGAAATTTCGGTGATGGCTGCATATACATATGGGGACATACTACTATTCTTTCTGTTTTTATGTGTTTGATAATTCAAATCAAAAAGTTAAGAAAAGAAACAGAAAGGAAAAAGACAATGATAATGACTTAATTAGTGATACCCTTTTGTGACAGAGGGGACTTTAATGGCAAGAACTGAAATAAACTGAAGGTGTGTCCTGAAGTGTTTGGGTGAATCTTCACTCTACTAAGTAACTATTCCTTGGTAGTAGTACTGTTGACAGTATTAAATGAGATCAAAACATGTAAAGCACATAGAACAATGCCTGAATATAAAGCCACTTCCAGACTTACTCACTAAATAATAAGTTGGATTAAAATCAATACTGCCTATAACCACATCTGTACATTAAAGAAATAGTAGTTTGATGGAAATTCTTATTTTACTTAATAGTTTAGTTAGGTTAAAAGACCTTGAATTGAACTTTTACCATTTTCTACCAAGTTACAGGGAAAACAAAGAAAAATAAGATATAGTACCATTGTCCCTGATTCTGTGAACTTCTGCAACAGCAGGGCTCTGAGGAAAAACACATGACAAACAAATAAGGAAACAAAGACACAAAGTTTAAGTGACTTCTAAACTCAAACTGCTAATTAGTATCAGGAATGAGAATTCAAATTTCCTAAATCCATGTTTCCCAAATTACAGGCCCATTCCTTTCTTGTAGATTATGGCTTTTGTTTCAAAAGAACAGGTTGAAATGGGCAGAAACAAAACAGAGGTAAAGTACTTGCAGACGTTTACTTTACACATATTCATCCGTTGACTCAGATGCATATTTTCTTGTTTAGCAGTGGTGTCTCCATGTTAGCACAGGACTGTATCTTAGCTCGTGCAACAAATATTTGTTAAATAAATAAACATATACTTGTATTTGGTTGTCCCTTGTGTGTTTGACTTATTACTATTATTAATAAAGTAGGTCCTCTGTGCTTTTATAGTTTAGTTTGCAAGATAAACAAAATAAATATTGATCAGGTAAATAACAATAGAAGATGAAAAGATAGTAGTAAGTGGTAAGTCCTAATATTTTTCTAAACAAGTGAACTGGTCAACTCTGAGGAGAGGACTCTAAGACTGCCTGCTTTGAAATCAAAGCTAACACACATTTTAAACCATGTACATATATGAAGTCATTTGCTATTTATATTATCAAATATTTTTATCCATGTCCTGAAGAATGAAAAAATAATCACAGTGTTTATTATTTAGGAAGTTATTACAATCGTATTTGTGTATGTCAACACCAAATGTGGGTTGTTCAAAGTCTTTACAATTATTGAAATTCTTACATAAATATTTTTGAGTTTTTAATTTTAAGAGTTGAATGTGATTAGTATGTTTTTTGCATAATTTGGGAGATATTTTTTCTAAAATGGTGGTGCAATGACTTAGATCAGAAATTATAGATGTTAATAATATCCATGCATGGCTTTTCAATAATTTTTAGATTTTACTACCATATTATTCCTTTCAACTCACATAGTGAAACTTTTTATACTCATGTAGTTTTTGTTTTCCTCTGAGTCTGTCTTCTAACTGAGCTCCCTCTAATGGACTCTGTCAAACAAATATGATTCTTGCTCACATATATGCTTAGAAAACAAGACTGTAAAACTATAAGGTTTGACATGTGCTTATTGTGGAAAGGGGGAAAGTGACAGATGTGGAGGACATTTCTGAGGAGTGCATCTGGGACACAGGAAAGCACCATCAGACCTGATTAGGTCGACAGCTCTGACTATCCATTCGTACAAGAGTCTGGAGGTCTCTAATTGTTTTTCAGATCACTTATCGATTAATGGTGCCATTGTCCTTGGGCAGCGCATTTGTAGGTCATTATCTATTGGCAGAATGAAAGCTTCTGAAAACCTAATGAGAGTAACCAAAGTGACCCTTAATAGATAAAGCCCACAAGCAATGATTGTGAGCCTAGAAAGTCACAAGACTGATTGTTCCACAAACAAGTATCACTTACATTTTTTCAGAGGACTGTCAAGGAAATCTGAGCTGTAATTAAATGAGCTCTTTGAAAAGTCATTTGTTCTTCAACTGTTCAATTTCAATGATTATTAAATATATTTCTTTGTCTTTTGGCATTTAATTTGTTAAAAGTATATTCTTAAAAATTATTTTTAAAACCTTTCACTTATTCCTTCACCCTATCAAAGTACTCAGAAGTAGTTAAACATTTCATACAAGCTTATTAAAGCAATACTATTTGCCACTCCATTTAATGTACAAAAATGAACCATTCTGCTTCAGGATAACTTCCCTCCTCCATTCCCTGCCCCCATCCCATAACTTGGCTCATTCATTAAAAATGTGCTTCAGGCTAGGTCTTAGCTTGAAATAATTAAGCCAAGTTCTAAATTAAGTAGAAAAGTTCAATGTCGCTGGCCATTTTAGGTTTATTAGTGTAAAACATGATTTAAAAAACTTATGGTTATGTAGCTCCAAGTAGGCTTATTACCAGAAAAATAATGTTAAAACCAATGGTTTTGTCAAAATTTACTGTTTTGACAATTTGAACCCAAAGAAAGAAGAAAAAGGTACTTTATACTAATATTATTATATCATAGTAATATTTAACATTATAGTAATTGAAAGAATATTAAAAAGTTCTTTTCATTTGGAATGATAGGCAACTTGCTTATGCCAGTTTTTTAAAGAGAATTTCGTCTCAAAAGATTCTAGAAAAGGACAAACATCCTGCCCTGACTTTATTAAGTACAGACAGTATGTCTTCCACATGGGTGGAAATTAAAAGGTATCTCCAGCATATTAGTTAATTGTTTCTTACAGGATAAATTGGTAATTTCACTCCTTAGATAGGAGTAGTTTGTGTTGACAAGGAGAAGCCAAAAGCTGCCAGTTTCAGAGTTAATCAAATGCCTCACACATTGCCTAAATGGATTGATATTCTTCTTCAGCTATTTTCTAAACAAAATTTCATTTTGTAAAAATTTATCTGAGCTAATATTAACATTCTTTGTCAAGAAGCTTGCACTCTACAAATGCAGCGATTATCATTCAGTGCGAGGAAACGAAACAATGTTTGAAGCAATTATTAATCTGACTTATTTAGAGGAACTCCTAAGGAGTAAATTTAAACATTTATCATATAGCATCTAAAGAATAATGAAATATAATATTCTTAAGCACATGATTAAGAAAGGACAGATAGATAGGTTTAAAGTGTTGTGGAAGGAATAAAAATGGACTGATTTGACTTTTTAACCTGTCATTTCCAGTTATTGTACTTGTTGATTTCATTCTTTTCATGAGAAAGAGCATGGAAACATAGTAGGTAGAATATTTGAAGATAATGAAACATTTTCTTAATAGTTTTCTAGTGAGTTGATTTTCTTGCATAATGTAACTCTTTATGGATCTCTGATCATTTGAAAATGATTGGTGAGTCTGATACTTAGTTGTCTTTGAGGGCTTGGGTCCCTGGGTTTTTAGGCAAATGGACAATGTAAAGTCTTATGAATGTAATTGGACAAAATCCTTGGCAGTTCTCTTTGTTTGACAAAATATATACTGAGCAGTATTCGTCAAAACATTAAGGTCTGAAAAGATATGAATTTGATTGGTTTGTAGTGGAGTTGTAGCTGAATCACTTCCATGTATTCAGTCCGGATACATCTAAAAATCATACAAGATTGCCGAAGAACAGTTTTAACTCTACCATCTATGCATTTCATATTATTGCAAAGCTAGATTAAATTTGTTAGTAGAATTGGAAGCAATCATCAGGGGAATTCTCTTTTTTTCTTTTTAGGCAGCTCACCTTTCACATTTGTTATTCATTTCAAAGTAACCTGTCCATTTGTAGTTTGATATGGAAAAAGCAATGCGTGGTGGAACCAAATGGACCAAGTTTTACGAATTTTTCAATGCTATAATGTTATTTCTCTAAATATATATTGGATATGTTTATTACTGTGCATGATTTTGCCATAAATTTGACTCATAGGTATTTGCTAAATAATACATTAGAATTTATTTTTTAGAGTTTGTAATAGCATTATTGTGAAATATTTTTAATATTATTTAAAAAATTTAATACTGATGTTTAACCACTTTTAAACGATGATTAACTGAATACATTGTAGCATCCTAAAATTACAATATACTCTGTAGAATCACATCAGGTCTAAGGGACTCATCTTAAACTATTATGTTGAATTATAGTTCTTTTTCTTTCTTTAGTATTTTTATAAAAATTATCCTCAGCTTTCCCTTTTCTTTGTATTTCTTTGTCATCACCAGTGGCTTCATCATCTATTTGTTCATGGCTGATTTTTAAATATACATCCCTGTTTCCGACCTTGTATTTGAGGCTTACCCATACATCTGCACCCCCAATTTCCCATGGACATTTTCACTGAATGTGTCCTTTTACTTCATAATTGACATTTATAAATTGAATGTATGGTCTTTCTTCTCCTGACACATTTGGCCTTCTGACTACCTTAAATCTCTTATTAACTGCCTGCAACAACTTCCAGCATATGAATTACAAGTTTGATTTGGATGTTTTGCCTGACCAATCCAGTGTGCCATTCTTCTCACATATGCACATGCATTCCTTCCCAGGCTATGTGTAAAAATTTCATCAGAATAAAGTGTATTATAGCTGCTTTAATTAGTAAAGAATGATATTTATGTTATAGTTACCTGTTATTTGTCTCTAAAACACTGTTTCTTCTTTTGTAATATCAGTCATTAAAAATGTTCTTGTTTATTTCCCTGGTATATTTCAAGTTCAAGGGCAAGGTCAGAGTCTATATGATTGCCATTGGGCACATCACATAGCACCTTGCAAGACACAGGTGCCTAATAAATGCTTGGTGATTAATAAAACAATCCAAAATGCTGTTTAGTAACATTTAAAACTTTCTCAATTTTTCTTGAAAATTTTTATTTCCCTATACCAGCAAGAATGTCTTATACCTGTTTTAAAAATGCAACATACACTGTATACACACACACACACACACACACACACACACACACACACACACATATAGCTAAAGCTCAAGCTCTTTGCTTCTTCACTAATCAATATTTTCAATACTTTTGCTTTTAAATGCACCAATGATATTTATATGCCATCTTCAATTATCTCCTTTTACTAAGACAATTGTACAGTTAAAAAACATTATAGTTAATTCCATACAGAATCATGCAATATCTTCCCTGAACATTCTGCCAGTATTTTGAATTTGGGCCTTGTCATTGGCTGCTAAGCAATGACTGAGCTTTAGATTCTGGAGGCGGAATACATGGACCTGCCACTGGGTCATCAATGAGCATGTGTCCTTTTGCCATAATTTTTATGTTGACCAAAGTTCTCAAATTCATAGTTCTTTTAGGAGCTTACTTTCAACAACTGCTATTTAATGCTTAGGGATTGCTGAACTTCTAAGCAAAGTGTGACATGATGTATAGCTGTGCTGCGTGTTCAATTTAAGGCAATGTAGGTTAGTAGCTAGTAGGAAATCATGTGAGAGTAACAAGATGGCCCGATTTTTCACTTGAATGATTTTTCTACAAAAGTAAATAGCAAACTCCACAGAACATTCTGGATACACAACATATTTTTTAATTTTCTGACTTAAATAGATCTAACTAACATAGAGTGAAACATAATTAAACCTGATATTTGTGATAAAAGGTAACTGTAATTGATCAATTTTTAATTTTACTCATCTGTTAACTTGTTTAATTCATAACGACTGTCTGCATAAATCTCTTTGTGGATGTTTAGCAAAGGGCAGTCTAGCAAAATGCAGCGAAATGTGGTTCCAACTCACTAGAAGTCTAATCCTATACACCTGAATGAGCTATAGGATAGTAGCAACATGAATATGAGCATCATGTCTAGGAAAACCAGAAACTTAAATGTTTCTGAAGACAGTTTACAGTTTGTAGAAAAATACAAATGTGTTTTATAATAGTTTCTGACTTTTGGTATTATATCAAATGTATCATATTAAATAATTGTAATTCTTGGAGTTACATGGGAATATTTTATTGAAATACTAAATTCATAGAACTTTGAAAAAATTTAGATTATTTTACTATCTCTGCCTTGTATCAAAATTCAATCACTTTTTTCATCAGTTTAGGCATGTGATTTGATGTTTAAAAGTTTTGGATTGAGTAATGTAGCTGCAAAATAATCTTTGCAGAAGCACATGCGAGAACTAAAGGACACTGCGATTTGATAATGGGTCAACATTTTATTTACCTTTAGCTGAAAAAAAACTCTGAAAAAATCTCAGGTAATAACTAATGAAATCACTAGAATCTCAAAAATTAGTCCTTATTGTATAGAATTTGAATAAATTCTTTACCATGATAAAATACATCCAGAAAAATCAAGTCTTTGGTAGAACTGGTGTAATTCATCACCCTAAAGCTTTAAACACCCACATGCCTGGGGCATTACTTTGAACATTTTTCAAATCAAATACTATAAAATAAAAATATAAATAGAGTGATAGTTGAAAATTTCAAATAAAAATAAAAAATATATCAAGTATAAAGTCTGTAATGTGGAGACTACAAAGACCTATATGACCTTCATTAAATATCTTACTCTGGTTAAGTGACAAGCCTGAAGTATTTAGAGAAAAACATTAAGTGCTACCATGTGTAAACTTCACTTTAAGTACAGGAGAAATGAAGGTTCTGTGTCTTTTATGCAAAATGAATTTTCTGTACTATCTTATTAATTTTAATCCTGAAATAATCTTAAAGGATACGAAGACTCTGAGTCTCAGAAACATTAAGAGAATTGCTTAGAGCCACAGAAGGATTGATTGAAAGGCTAAGTTTCACCTGTGCCTGTTGTTCTCTAAAGCTAAGGCTCTGTTCACTGTGTGTGTGCCATTTTATATACATAAATATATTAATAAATATATATACTTATATATAATTTCTCTCTAAAAAAAAATATATATATATATAATTATTTATATTGGTAAGAGTTCAGAAAAGAAAATAATGTAGGATATAGTCAGCAGCTTAAATTGAATGGAATAAGTGGGCTTTAAGCCTCTTTCTAGGATGGGAATAATTTAGGTAAGGAGAGGGAGACTGGGCTCTCCAGACCGAGGTGATGGCATAAACCGCAAAGCAAAATAGGCAGGTCAGGGCTGTCTTTGACGTCATGGCTCCTCGGATATCTTCTGTTCTATTCCCGTGGTCAGTAGTCTATTGCAGGGCCTCATCGCTTCATTTTGAACGATTGGCGAAAGCTTCAAA
Organism: Phataginus tricuspis; assembly: GCA_029783875.1. Taxonomy (NCBI): domain Eukaryota; kingdom Metazoa; phylum Chordata; class Mammalia; order Pholidota; family Manidae; genus Phataginus; species Phataginus tricuspis. The sequence goes on along the minus strand of JAQQAC010006877.1, from coordinate 5,331,959 downwards.
CAAAATAGGATTCTCCAGTAGTATCTGTCTTCATCTAATATAGACATCAGATTAATCTTTGTGAAATGTGCATTAAAATCATTCATTCACTATCCATTTATTGAATGCCTACCTACTACATGCCCGGAACTATGCCAAGTGTTGGAGATACTGTGATAAGTCAAAATATAGTCTCTGCCTTCTTGGATGACTTAGTAACTCTTGAGGAGGTGGTTTGATATATGGTTCTAGAGCTTAGATGAGAAGTGAAGGTTGCCAATAAAAAATTAAGGATCATCTTCGAATTGGTGATAATTGAAATTGTAGGTAGGTGATTGCTTAGGAGGGAGAAACAGAGAAAAATAAAAACGTATGACAGCTGGAGGAAGGCCAAAATCTCTGGAGGGTGATCGATTTGCACAGCAGAGAGAGAGAGAGTAGGGGAAGGGGGGGGAAAGGATCCAGGAGGCCCAGGAGGACAGAAGAGTTGATGGAGGGAATGTATAATATATTTAAAGGTGTGCTGCATGACACGTGAAGAGCTCAAGTTCAGGTTCTGGGTCTGCACATTCCTAGCTGTTAAATTATGTCTACAATAGGCAAGATTGGTCATTGAGAGCTTAGTATGAATTCATTTTCCAGATTAGGAAATCCAGGCTAAGAATCATATGTGACTAATGTTTCAAGTATGGTGCAGAATAATATTCTTCTTAAAAAAATGGTATAATGATGATATTCCTAAGCCTTGTCTCTTGTGCTTTGATGGGTGGCTATGGAAAGAAAAATTACAGCTGGCTGGACTTAGCTAATGACCTGAAGCTCTGACACATAAAAACTATTTATTTAGAGGTTTTCAATTTTAGAAAAAAAAATTTTTTTTAACCTCTTTAGAGACATAGTTTCAGAAGAGTTATCTTAAAGCAGTTCTAGTTGAACTTTAAACTCTTTTTCTGATTAAGTTCTGGTAACAAATTAGTTGAGCATTTTAAACTTAATACAGATATGTTTGCTTTAGATTTGAAGTCATCTATATGTAATAAAATGAGAAAAAAACTTTTTGATGAGAAAAAACTGCAAATTTAAGATGTTTGTTTCCTAACAAACTCATTTTACAAATAAAACTATCATGAAATTATTAGCTTTGGAAATTTTATTTGTAACACATTCGCACCACCTGGCTTACTAGATCAAAAAATCTTAGAAAAGAAAAACTTATCAATGTTATTCTTTTTGAATTTTGAATTTTTTAAAGATAGGCTTTATTTTAGAGCAGTTTTAGATTCACAGCAAAATTGAGTGGAAGGCAGAGTGCTTGTCCATTTACCCTCGGCCTCCACTCGGGCATAGTTTCCTCTATTATCAGCATGTTATCAATGATAACAAATATACTAATTGCTTTGATTGGAATTGAATTCTTTAGATCCAGTTGTGAAGAACTGACATTTTGACAATATTGATTCTTCCTTTTATGAACCCAGACTATCTCTCCATTTATTTAGTTCTTTAGTTTCATTTGTCAGAGTTTTGTAGTTTTCCTTATAAATATCTTGTAAGATTTATAACAATTTCATTTTTGGGATGCTAATGAAAATGTTTTTGTATTTCTAATTTCAAATTCCACTTGTTTATTGCTAGTATATGGGAACATGACTGACTTGTGAATATTCACCTTCAATCTTATAAACTTGCTATGATTTCTTTTAGTTTCAGGAGTTTTTGTCAGTTGTTTGGAACTTTCTACATAGATGATTGTATCATCTGTGAACAAAGACAGGTTTTTTTCTTCCTTCCTAATATGCATATATTTTCTTTCTTTTCTTATTTTATTGTATTAGCTAGGACTTCCAGTACAATGTTGAAAAAGAGTAGTGAGAGGAAATATCCTTGCCTCATTCCTGATTTTAGTAGGAAAGCTTTAGCTTCTCACCATTAAGTATGATGTTAGCTGTAGGTTTTTTTTTAAGGTATTCTTTATCAGGTTGAGGAAGTTCCCTTCTATTCTTTGTTTACTGAGGGTTTTTATCATGAATAAGGGACAGAAGACAAATATTTTGTCAAATGCTTTTTCTGCATCCACTGGTATGATTGTATGTTTTTTTCTTTCGCCTGTTGATATGATGGATTACATTAACTAAATTTTGAATGTTGAGCCAGACTTGCATGCCGGGGATGAGTCTCACTTGGTGGGGTGTGTGAATATCTGTTGGGAGCCATGTGGCACAAGAACAATAGGACTCCATTTTGTTTTAAAGACTCCATCTTGTTTACTTCTTCTTGGTCACTTTCACGCCAAAATTTCCTGCCAAGTGTTCCCACTCCAGTCCGTTGCTTACGTCAGAGATAACTGTGCATGTGCACAACTTGGTGTGTGATTGAACTCTGTAGATCACCTCCTTAACATAACTGGCAACCAACCAGAAGAAACCACTCCCTACCACACCCCTTCAAATGCTATATATTCTCTGCCTTTTCTGCAAATAAAGGAGACTTGATCAGAAAGCGAGTCTTGTCTCCATTCTCTCTGTCTTCTGTCCCTCATTTGCGCACCCCCCCTCCTTAGGTTCCCGTTGCAGACCCCGTGGGCCGGGGCAATTATCTTTATATCAATGTTTTTCTTAAATGCTTTAACATGAAATGAGAAAATAATCTCAAGTAATAATGGAAGAGTCTCAAAGAAAAAGAAGATAGCTTTTAAATAGAAAAACATAAGGAAGAAATGTAGTTTATTATTATTACTATATACATTCTTTCCATTTATAGCTCAGGTGTTAAAAAGAGTCATATACCATAACATTTGATTTAATTTCATATATATTTGTTATAAAATATTGTTTTGGAAAAGCATATTTATAAATATTTTAAATGTACATGCATTTCTATATTTATGCAAAACATCAAATATGTTCATTACCCATTTATAACAAGACATTTTATGTTCTATTAAACAAACTATTTTTGCTCCCAGATGTAAGGTAGTCTAATTAAACTATTAAGATTCTGTAAGAAAATATGGACATGAAACATTTGCCTATGTGTCTGTATATAGTTACACAATATATTTTAACACTCAACTCACATAATTCTATTGAAATTTCTTATTCCTTAGAAAGATTAAAATATGTAGAGAATGACCAAAAATAGCTTTATAATGCTTAAAAAATTCTGAGCTTCATCTTCAACTTTCTTGAATTCTGTGACAGTGCTAACATATCTACTCTTTAATATGTACTAATTTTTTCTTAATCACCATATTAAAAATAAAATATATCCTCAGTTTTTTGGTATCGTTTTTTTTCACCATTCCATCTTGGTAGGAATTTTTTTTTTACTTTCCTGAGTTGTCATAATATGGATAAATGTGACCCACTATAATGCTTAAGGACAAGTTTAACTTGTACAAAAAAAAGAGAAATAAGTGAGCTAGTATTTGTTTTACAGTTTTAAAAATTGATAGTAAACTAAGTACTTAAGACCAACTTTACTGTGATTATGTATCTGTGGTTGTACAAAGGATAAAATAATGAATACTAATCAGAATTCTTTTGGTTGTGTATCTTTTGTAGTATAAAGGAAGGAGAGCAGAAATAATAGCATACTAGTCAAAATTGTTTTGGTTGCAGATAATCGAAAAATAATTTAAACCAACTAATCAAAAGCACAAACTCTTAGAAGGTATTATTGCAGTTGGGGAATAAAAGTGCTGATCTGAAAACCAAATACGGTCGGGTGGGAAATAACAGTGCTTATTATATATAAATATGTAAAAATGATGAGGACAGTACATTACATTTAATCATTCTGGACCTCAACTTATTCATGCCTGCTTGTACCCATCATTTTATAGCTCCCCCCACGCTGACTGTTCATGGCCATGTAGCTTGCTAAAAGGGACAGTAGGAGTTTGAAAACTTCTTACACTTTGGGAATTGTCTGCTCTTACAACTGGAAATACTTCTGCCATCATGTGAAGAAGCCTGAGTGAGCCTATTGGAGGATGAAGGACCAGGTGGAGAATCCCCAGCTATTCCAGGGGGATGCAGACATGTGAGTAAGGTGACCCTAGACATCCAGACTCAGCTTAGCTGGCTCTGACCAGTAGAATTACCCAACCAGCCCTAAGCACTATGAGAAATAATAAGTATCTGTTGCATTTGGCCAGTACACTATACATAATGGGGTGGATCTAGCAAACTCTAACTGATATACCATGTCATGCTATACTCCTTCTTTCCCTTAGGAAACTATTTTATTGATATTAACTTACAATGCATTTAAAGACTGAAAGGAGGCAAAACTTGGATCTAGCATTGACATTTCATTCCTGCATCTCGAATAGTTTGATCAGAATAATCAGTGACTCAGAAATATAATTGATGCATAAGTGAGAACACTTGATAGTCATGAAATGAGGAAGTATATATATTACTAAATATGATAATGCTAGTAATTTTCCTATTCAATTTATGTGTAAGGATATGTCACTAACAGTAGTATACAACTTCATTTGAAATTCAGAACTGGTTAATTTAAAAATGTTTTTATTGAGTTGAAACCTGAGAGTTAAAGAATAATTAAGTTAATTAAAGGTTGACTATATATACATGTAATGGATACATTATGTACTAATACAGTTTTAGTGTTTAGCTCACTATTAAACTAGCAAGACTGGAATTTTAAGTGTTGGTATAGTTATTTTGAACCTATATCTTTGAAAATACATGAAGCTCATTTTAACATAAAATGAATAATTTTAAAATTAGATTTATCGCCCCTATACTGTACTCTCTTCTCTCACCTATTTTCTCATTACAGTAATATGTACATGTTGAACCTTTGGCAAATTGAGTAGATCACATATATGAGTCAGCATATGTGTATATGTACACACATACAAATGATAGACACTTAAATTTCTAAAACATTGTCAGGTGCATTGCCATAATGAAATTCAAATTTCCCTACCTTTATTTTATTCCTATTTTATTTTTATGTTACAGATGTAGAAATGGAGCACCAAAGAAATTAACAAACTTGCTGGTCACGTAATTATTTACTGGTAATCTCGATATCGATTCCAGATATCTAGATATCTAATTGTTAAAACCACTCTGTTCTCAGGTAAGTCATGCTCACATATTTATTTTCTTTCCTCTTTTCTCTCATGTGCCTTAGGATAAAGGTGTTGATTTATAATCTTTTACATTTTAATAAATATTTAAAATGTACACGCATTTCCATATTTATGCAAAACATCAAACATGTACATTACCCATTTATAACAAGACATTTTATGTTCTATTAAACAAACTAAGTATTTTTGCTCCCAGATGTAAGGTAGTCTAATTAAGCTATTAAGATTCTGTAAGAAAATATCCACATGAAACATTTGCATTTGTGTCTGTATATAGTTACACAATATAATTTAACACTCAAGTCACATAATTTTATTGAAATATCTTATTCCCTAGAAAGATTAAAAGATGTAGAGAATGACCAAAAATGTCAAGTGTAGGCGTCATTTCCAGGACATTTTTAAGGATGGGAAGAGTAAATTAAAAGTAGAAGTGTAAAAGGTAGAGTGTGTTGGTGGCCTTAGGAAAAAATAATGATTGCAACGTAAACTAAAATGAAAATCCTATCTGGGAGAAAAGTAATTTAGCTTCATGAACAGCTGCATCTCAGAGGGTCAGGCATATGAGCAATTAAAATTAAACAAGTTAATTTTAATATGCCTTAGTTACTGTGATTGATCTCGCAGAGCTGTTGTTGACTATACATCAAGAAACAATTTAGGATCCAGTTTAAAACAAAGTTTATAATCCTTGTTTAATGGATTTTGGTACCTCAGGCAATACAGTGCTGTAAAAATGATTAAAATGTGCCCTGTCTCTATGTAATCAATAACACGTCTCTCTAAAATTAGTTCGGTTCCAAAGACTCCTCGGCAGGCTTGGCAGTGCCACGTCTGTAGAATTCTGAATAGCCATCTATCATTATTTCCATACACAAGGTTCATTAGACACCTCATTCTTTATCTTATTAGCACCAAAGTCAGCTAAACAATCAAACCAAAAGGTCACCTTTAACAATACCTAGTTAAACCAAAGCATGCTTCAAGATGTTATTAATACAATACATCAAAAGACAGTGGTAAGACAGTCTAGAAGGGCAGTGAAGGGTTATTAAAAAACTGAAAATATACACATTTGTAAATTTAAGAAAAAACTTCTAAAATGACATCTTAAAGAGATGGATTTATTCTATTATTAAGATTAGTAGACACCCAAACCCCCTATTAGTTGTATTATTTAAAAATATTTTACCTTTGTGTATTATGAAATTGAACTTTCAGTTTTTATGAACTGAATGGACAAAAATCAATAACTTTGGAGTTATTTTTAATTTTTTTACAATCACAAATCACACATAGGGACATTATGTTTTCTGAACTTGTTTTTTAAAATTTCACTTTTGTCACTAACATTTTATGATAGAGCTCTTTATTTTAAAGAAGTTGATGCATAAGGGTATGCTATGATTTATATAGCTAAAAAAATTAAAAGTTTAACTTTCATACATGTTAAAATTCTATTCACCTGGTGCATTTTCTGTCTGTAAGTGAAACTAATGAGAAATTCATATAAGTTCTGGAAATACGCTCAACTTATTACTCCCTATATCACATGAACATAACGTTAGCTTAAAATGTCTTTATATGTTCATTGTTATAATTTACTCATCTCTATTTTATTTTACTGTAATTTTATATACTCTGATAAACTCAGTGTTCAAGACTAATTCCTATATCCATAGTTGGTATTTTTATGGGTAGGTTGCAGGCTTACCTCAATCTGATAATCTCTTATTTGATTGCAAATAAATTAATGATTTCTCTTGTATCAGATTGGGGCCTGTAAGAAAATATTTTGATTATTGTTAGTCAGGAATGAAGAAACATCTCTCCTGTTGAGTATTTATAATAACTCTACTGATGCTTTGTCATTGCTGTGTGTGTGACGAATATGGAGTATTTATTGATGACATTATATGCCAGATACTGTTCATGAACTTTACAGCTCTTGTAATCCCTCCCAAGTCGGCACTGTAGTGTTACTGCCGTCATTATGTTTATTTCCACTTGGTACTTTCAGATCAAACGTCCCCCCTGCCCTCCCCAGATGCCCTGTTCCTGCTACCACTGGGCAGATATCAGTAATTAAGAAATGTAAATTGTGATAATGTAAAGGAAGGGTTTGTTTTTCATTTACTTTCCAGACTTAGGACAACATATTGCAAGGTGTGGGAGGAGAAATGTATTTTCTATGTATACATTTCTATAAGTGTATCTATCTCCTAAAAGGGAAATTTAAAATGAATTTAAAAAATAGTCAGGAAAGGTGCCAAAGGGGAGTTGAGGGCAGAGGAATCTAAAGAAAAGATATTGAATTGAAGCGTAATGAAGAGCTTAGGAGGAGGATAAGAGGCTTTCTGTTTTTAAAACCGATCTAGGACATTTTGGAGAATCATAGCAAAAAAGAAAAGCATTACGGCACATCAGTAAGCCTTGTATTCATAATAATCTAAATAAATTACAAATATAAAGAGACAGATGGTATTGGTCTTTCAGTTTTCCATGTTTGTTTTATTTTTCTTTTTAGGATCTACGGTTTGGTTTAAAGATCAAATCACTATATTTTAGGATTATAATATTAGGGCTCTGGGTCTAATAAATAAAATGACTGTAGGATACTGGAACATTTCTAGTTAAGTATCTTAGTTCAAGTGTGTAAAATTAAAGAAATGGAAAAAAATGAACTTAGTGCTAATCTTAATAAATATATTATGACTGTGAAAACACAAAAAAGTGTTATTCTATAAAAGTAAATAGTTGGTGTCATTGGTAATAAATCTGTGAAATAACTGCATACCACAGACAGCAGCACTGGGCTTCTTTCACCTGCTTGCATGGGACGCAACCATTGTACAAGCGTACCTCAGAAGTACTGTGGGCTTAGTTCCAGACCACAATGAAGTGAATATGGTGATAAAGCAAGTCAAATGAATTTTTGGTTCCCTGGTGCATATGAAAGTTATGTTTACACTACACTGTAGTCTATTAAGTGTGAGATAGCAGTGCAGCTGGAAAAGTGGTGCTGATAGATTTGCTCAATGCAGGGGTGCCACAAACCTTCAGTTTGTGCAAAAGCACAATATTCTGCAAAGGGCAATAAAGCACAGTGAAATAAAATAAGTTATACCTGAACTGGGTTCCAAGGCCTGTAGCTCCTCCCCATCTCCCTACTTTAGAACAAGTTCAGCAGTGGAGGAATATTTAACCCCAAATCTGTGTACCTCAGTCAATTTTCCCTGTGAGTGTCTTTAAAGCTACAAAGACTGCTACCGTTCTACTGTATTTGGGCAAACCAGTGTCTCTTTTCCATGATTACTTTTTGGGGCTTCCATTTGCACCTGTTCAAGTGAGTGTATTTTGATGTCAGATAAACCCATTTTGAGTGCTGATTCTGTGACTGCTTTCTCATCTTTAAAAGGTAGTAATGCCTAATTCAAACAGTTGCTAGAGGAGTAAGTGTAAACTGCCTAGCAAAATACCTGGCACATATTAAGTGTTCAATAAATGTTAATTATTACTATTATAGTTAGCTATCAAATTGTTCTTTTACAGGTTTTAGAGCTCTTCAAGATGTTTACTACCATTTGAATGCTGCTTCACGGTTTGTTTGCTTCACAGTTCTTCTGACAGCCAGTAATACTCAGCTCCTATTTCAAAGTAAACAACTTTCCTTTTTTGACTTAGGTGGAAAAGAAGTGGAGAAAGAGAACAGAGCATCAAGAAACCGCCAATAACAGACAACTGGCTGCCCTGGAGTCAGAGCTAAGGGGGAGATTATGAGGAACAAATTTGTCCCCCTTCTGTTTCCACCTTTTTAAGTGAATCCTGCTAACACTGGCCCACCCTGAATGGCAAAAGGGAAGAACAGGGATCAGAGGTGAGTCCCAGCTATGGCAAGCTCTGCAGCTGTCCAAGGAAAGGAGCAGTTAGAGAAATACCAAGCTCTGTAGATATAGGAATGTTTCTATCAGCTGGTAATTTAAGGTATCCATTTTCTGTCATTCCTTTATTTATGTATTTAAAATATTTATTAACTACCTTGTGCATACTGTAGATAATGAAAAAAGTAAGAGAGATTGCCTGTCCTCAAGATACAGAATCTACAGACAACCAGCTAAAGGAAGTTCAGGATGAGAGCACATAGTTGGGCTTAAGAAAGACAGGGTGGGGAGGACAGGCTTATGTTAGAAGGACTTAAGTTTGTGACACTCTCCACTTTAGAAATGTAAGCAAAGTCATAACATACATGGTGGTGGTTGTATCTAGTAAACTAAAAAGGAGTTGAAGTAATGCTCCCCTCCATAGTTTCTTCAGCTCAGTAGAGTAACTGCTTTTGGCAGATGAAGTAAGACAAGTAAAAGTTTAAATATTAAAGAGCATATTAAAAGATTGAGGGAAAATGAAGGAAATCTGTCAGCAGCAGATTGAGAGCACATAGCATGATTTCAGTAAGGGAAACCTTCGAACATCCCCTTCCTGGGGCATGGAACTAAAAGAAAAATAAACTCTAATTCTCAAAAATTCAGAGGACTTTTCCCATTTCAACAGTAAATTTCAAGACATTTTTCCATTTTTCTCAATGTCTAAATTCTAGGTGGTACACTTTGCATTTACAAAAACAAACCAAAGTCATTGGTTTTGCTTAACTTGGGGGTGGGGGCATCTATTGTTTTTTTTACAGATTACTTTCCCCCAATGTTTAGTATTGAACATAACATTTTCTTTTCCATCAAGAGAATAAAATTCAGTAAGTCCCATTATCTATCTTTTAAAATCAGATGCATTTTACTTATAAGTGAGATTATTGAATTTTTTTCAAAGAGAACTGCAGAACAGAAAGCTTTTTAGTGCTTGGACAACAGCTGCCCAAACAGGGCCAGCAAATCCTGCCCTTCCCTAGGGTGGGTGTGCTCAGGTTCATACTCTTGCTGCAGTGATACGATACCTAGGAGTGTCTAGAGATTCTCGCGAGCGAAGAGATGTAAAATATGCTTTTTCAACTGAGTAATTCTCAGCCAACCTAGATCGAAAACAATTAAACCCCTATTAGGTATCAAAGTATGAATCTTTCAATTATTTACTTTGCATTTGAAAACTTAAGGAAGGAAAAGTGGATAACTAAAGAGTCAGGATTCATTTGCTTGAAACTGTAGAGCTAATCTTATGTAAGTAGAAGGGAACTTCTAGACTGAATAAACTGTTGTAAATGACTTTTTAACTTCTTAGGTTTTAAATTTTTTATCATGAAAAATGTCAAGAATATTCAGTGAAGCAAGAATAACATGGAAGAGAGATTCTAAATTAATCAAAATTTTACCACTCTTGCTTTATCCAGTTGTTTTTGCTAATTTTTTTGTTAAGGTATTTTAAAGGACATTGCTTTTCTTCACTTAATAATCTATCTGGGTAACCACTTACCTACATGTTTATAGAGATGTTTTTCATCATTTTTCTGGCTCATAGTACTCTTTCATATAAATGTAATGTAATTTATTCAGTCTTCTATGGTTGGGTGATTTGCTTCTTTCCAGTATTTTGTTATCAATAATTAAATTTGTGTACTTGAAGTATTGTATTTTAGAGGACACATATATCTTCTAGTTGAATTCCTAGAAGAATTCATAGAAGTATCCTAGGAGTTGGATTACTAGTTCAAATACAAATGTCAGCTATTGGGTATTGCTGAATTCCCCTCCAATGTAGAGGATGCTGTTTGCCTTGCCAACATAATTATTTGCCAATCTGATAGGCAAGGAATGACATTGCAATGTTGTTTTATTTCCATTTCTCTTGTTATGAATGAGACTTTGCATATTTCATATGTTTAAGGGTCATTTATATATTTTTTCTGAGAGATGATTTTTATGTCTTTGATCAATTCTTTTTCTGAATTTTAAGAACATTTTTCTTATATATAAATTGCATATTTTGTTTCCTAATTTATATTTTGAATTATGATATTTCTTGCAATGGTTTTAAAAATGTTGTCAATCCTGTCTCCTATTGCTTCTGAACTTGGCATCATAAAGTATTTATCTATGTCTTGTTGTAATATTTGTACAGATATTTTTTCATTTAATATCTGATTCATTTGGAATTTATTTTTGTAGTGCTATGAGTTATGAATTTTTAAAAAATGTTACATGTAGATTTTTGCACATAACTTTTTTCTAGTTTTCTGAGAGTTGTTATGATGGGTGTGACTTTTATAAAATGCTTTTCCTGCATTATTTGATATGATCATGTGGTTTACTTCTTTATGTTGTTAGTATAGTAGACTATATTAATTGATTTTTAAACATATCATTAGCCTGTATTAACTGGATAAAACCCATTTTATTCTAGACTTAACTTGATGGAATTTTGTTTATGTCCATGAGGAATGGACATAGAAATACTTATGTATTTTTGGAAACAGAAATACTTATCTCATAAAATGAGTTAGAAAGTGTTCCTTGTCTTTTATTTTTAGGAAGAGATGGTTTAGTGTTGGTCATATTCCCTTTTTAATGTTTTGTAAAATTCTCCATTAAAGCTTTCATAGCCTAGAGACTGTTTTTTTGGAAGATTTTTAATTATGTATTTAATTTCTGTAATTATTTTAGTACTGTTTGGTTATGTGTTTCACCTTGGTGAGATTTGGTAGTTTATGATTTTTCAAGGAATTTGACCAGTACATTTAAGTCATCATATTTATGTGTATATAACAACTTCTTCAACCTGGTAATGGACATTTCTGAAAAGCCTGCAGGCAGCATTATATTTAATAGTTTTCTAATTTTGGTAACTAGTCAATGGTAACTACCTTCACAATTTCACTTGCACTACTGGGTCTAAGCATTGTAATAAGGCAAAAAAAAAACAAAACCCCTACTTGAAATGATAAGGGAGTTTAGTACATCTCAGTATATAACATCAATATATAAAAATATCCATTTCTAAATACTAAAGTAGGTAGAAATTGAAAGAAAAATATTTTATGATAGCATAAAAATGTGAAATACTTTAACAACAGATATACCTGCCTTCTATATCCCAAACTATAAAACATTGCTAAGATAAACAAGAACTAGATAAATGAGGAGATATACCATATTCATGGACCAGAAGAAACAATATTATTAAGATTTTTTTCAAGTTTATATGTAGAGTTACAGCAACCCCAATCAAAATCCCAGAAGACTGTTTTGTTGTAATTAAAAATCTGATTTTAGAATTTACATGGACGTGATCACAGATGTAAAACTAAAACATAGAACTTCAAAATTTCTAGAAGAAAACATAGGAAAATTCCTTGGCTTAGACAACGTTTTCTTAGAATACAAAATGAATGAATTCTGAAAGAAAAAATGATAAATCAGAATTTAAAAACTTCTCTTCAAAAGACATTTAACAAAATGAGAAAACCACCTAAAGGTTAGGAGAAAGTATTTGTAAACCTATTTCTGGTAAGTACTTGTGTTTGGCATATAAGAAGAACTCTCAAAACTCAGTAATTAAAAACCAATCAATCCATTAAAAATTACCAAAAGACTTGTACCGACACTGAACAAAAGAAGAAAAATAAATGGCAAATAAGTACATAAATAGATGCTCACTGTCTCTAGTCATTAGGGAAATACACATGAAACTATAGTGAGATACCACTACACACCCACTAGAATAGCTAAAACAAACAAGAAAAAAAACCTCAAACAAGGATAACAGAGAATATCAAGAGCTGAAAAGTTGCAGAGCCATTTGATCTTTTATGTTACCTGTGCAAATGCAAAAATTATACAGCTATATACATAAACCACACAATCCAGAGATCTAAGTCCTAGAGAGAAATGAACTATATGTCCAAAGACTAAGGTTCATAGCAGCTTTATTCATAATCAACAAAATTTCGGTATTGATTACTGATGTGTCACAAATTACCTCAGTGTTTTGGAACAAAAATTGTTTCTGTTTCTATCTTACTTTTTTGTCAGTCAAGAATTCAGGAGTGGTTTACCTAAGTGGTTATAGTTTAGGTTCAACCAGGATATTGGCTAGGATGCAGTCACCTGAAATATTGGCTGGGGATGGTGGATATATCTCCATTATAACTCCCTAATGTAACTGTCCAGTTGGTTTTGGTTGTTGGCAAAAGGTCTCAGTTCCTTACCATGAAGCCTTCTCTATAGGGCTATTTGATTAACCTCATGGCACGTCAGCTGGGGACAATGGGCTGAGGTGTGATTAAAAAATTCAGTGGACAATAAATAGTTATCTTCTCTGTATCTTAACTCATCCATTGCCATGTTATTTTGATTTAGAAACATGCATCAGGCACCTATTATGTGCCACAGACTCTGCCAGGTATTGGAAATGAAATAAACGAGACAGCTCCTTTAGTAACTTTCTAGTGTGGTGGGAAAAGATACCTTACAAACAAATGGATGCAAGCAGAGTTCTTGAAATACACCTTGGTAAATTAAAAAATATATCTGTTTTTATAAAATCATTTCACTGGCGTAAACAAGTGATGTAACAGAAAAAACACCAAAATACTATGAATACGTAAAATTTTTTTTTAGAGATATTTCAAAAGTAATTCAAAAACATTTATATTTTTGGATAGAACTTTAGAATCGAATATGGAATAAACATCCATATTTTTAGTATTGGAAATTCCCAGTACCAGAAGTTTGTTTATCCGTCTTTATGAAAATTCGGAATGTCTTCAGTCACGATCTCTAAATATAATGGAAAAATGATCTGTGAAATTTTATGATAGGTCCTTTGTATTACCCTTTAATTAAAAAGAAACTTTGTTAAGCTTCATATGCATGTGGAAAAGTACATTTATTGTTAGTGTGCAGTTCAGGGAATTTTCTCCAAATGAATAACCCATGTCACCAGCGACAGATTAAGAAACAAAACATAACACTGAACAGACCCTGTGCCCTCTTCCAAATACTTTTTCTCCCTAACGGTAACCATTACCCTGAAATCTCTTTTTTTAATCTTTTTATTAATTTTTTATGTAATTTTTAAATAATCTATATTGGTATAGACTAATCTCCCTAGTTTTTGATCTTTATATAAATTTGAGTCATATTGTGTGTACTCTTTTGTTTCCAGCTGTCATTTAATGTTATGTCTGTGAAAGTCATCCTATGCTGTATAGAACTTTAGGTCACTGATTCTCATTGCTGTGCCTTCCTTGTGAATAACTACAATTAATCAATTCTCTTGTGGGCATTTTCAGTAGTTTCAAGTTTGCAGATATAACGGAGTATTGCTATAAACGTTTGCATGTGTTTTTGGTACACACAGGTACACATATCTGCTAGGCAGATACTTAGGAATGGAATAGTTGGGTCATCGGATAGGCATATGCTCAGATTTAGTAGATATTGCTGAAGAGTTTTCCAAAATGATTACATATATACTATATTTAAAGTATTTTTCTCTTGCTTGCTTCTCACACCTTTCTGTCAAAATGTCAATCACAGGATGATACAGCAAATATAGGCATTGCCCAAAGTAACCTATAAGAATAGAATTTCTTTGAAATCTTGAAAATTTAATTAGTTTTATTCTTTATTTTCTCGCTTGTCTGAGTTTATTTTAACAAAGTTACAATTACTGATCATTTAAATGATTTAGTATCCCTCCAAAGGGTGAGTAAAATTGGAGCTCTGGAAAGGTCATTATCTCAGAAGGGTCATTATGAATAATCTAGCATGCCATCTTCTACCCATAGGGATAGCCAAGTTTGAGAAGAATGTCTATATATTAATATCAGGATATAGCAAGGGCAGAATGGACCTAATGTCTGTTCAGAGTCTGCTATGCCTGGGACTAGCCATGTACATAATCTCATTTATCCTTCATCATATAAATCCCCACAAGGGGGATATTGTTACCCTCATTTTTATAAATGAAAAAAAAAAAACAGAATTAGAGGATATGTGAGTAGATGTGCCTGTTCTATTTAGCTGAGTTTGTATGGTTTGTCAGTTTTTAGAAATGGAACTTTTTGCTATATTTTGCCAATTTGTATGGGGAAAATGTGAAATGCGGAAGGGGACAGAAGATGTGTTTAAAAGTGCTCTGGCTACATGTAAGAGAATGAAACTGGACTACTGTCTAACCCCATACACAAAGGTAAACTCAAGGTGGATTAAAGACCTGAATGTAAATCATGAAACCATAAAACTCTTAGAAAAAAACATAGGCAAAAATCTCTTGGACATAAACATGAGCGACTTCTTCATGAACATATCCCCTCGGGCAAGGGAAACAAAAGCAAAAATGAACAAATGGGAGTATATCAAGTTGAAAAGCTTCTGTACAGCAAAGGACACCATCAGTAGAACAAAAAGACATCCTACAATATGGGAAAATATATTCATAAATGATGTATCTGATAAGGGGTTGACATCCAAAATATACAAAGAACTCACGCACATGAATAGACACTTCTCTAAAGAAGAAATTCAGATGGCCAACAGGCACATGAAAAAATGCTCCACATCGTTAATCATCAGAGAAATGCAGATTAAAACCACAATGAGATATCACCTCACACCAGTGAGGATGGCCAACATCCAAAACACAAACAACAACAAATGTTGGCGAGGATGTGGAGAGAGAGGAACCCTCCTACATTGCTGGTGGGAATGCAAATTAGTTCAACCATTGTGGAAAGCAGTATGGAGGTTCCTCAAAAAACTCAAAATAGAAATACCATATGACCCAGGAATCCCACTCCTAGGAATTTACCCCAAGAATGCAGCAGCACAGTTTCAAAAAGACAGATGCACCCCTATGTTTATTGCAGCACTATTTACAATAGCCAAGAAATGGAAGCAACCTAAGTGCCCATCAGTAGATGAATGGATTAAGAAGATGTGGTACATATACACAATGGCATATTACGCAGCCATAAGAAAAAAACAAATCCTACCATTTGCAACAACATGAATGGAGCTGGAGGGTATTATGCTCAGTGAAATAAGCCAAGCCGAAAAAGACAAGTACCAAATGATCTCACTCATATGTGGAGTATAAGAACAAAGAAGAAGAAAAAAAAAAAAAAAACGGAAGGAACAAAACAGCAGCAGACTCACAGAACCCAAGAACGGACTAATAGTTACCAAAGGGAAAGGGACTGGAGAAG